>JAWNPL010000146.1:1090000-1462500 GCA_035047545.1 Drosophila paranaensis
AGACGGACAGAGACATGCTTGTCTTTCACTTAATATTGTATCGAGAGAGTGACAGAGTCAGATGAATTGAAAGAGATATATAGGGAGTTAATGATCATTTATGCATTGTTTAGCTACGTTTCGGGTGAATGACACCAGCCAAAAAAAAAACTCTAGATCTCGGCATCAATTTACTCCCAGCTATTGCGCTCCCCTTCTCTCTCTCTCTCTGTTGCTCTCGCTGCATAGGATTTTAGCTGCAGCTCGTGCACAGTTGCTCGGATTACAGCTGCCCATAGGTAGAGCTCTCATTTTGAGTCTTATTTCCAGCTTTTTTTTTTTTTTTATTCGGGCTTTTGTCAATTTCGCTGATGTTTCGCATTTCTTATATAGATCAATGCTCGCTGCTGTCGGCCATATAATCCGTATTTCTGATTTGATTTTCATTTTCATTTTTATTTAACTGCGCGTTGACACTTTTGTTTCTTCCATTCCTTGCCTCATACGAATATATCTATATGGATATAGTATGTGCACATTCATACGATTTTCTCGTTCGGCTCTTGAAATATTATCGCAGTCCCAAATTATCATCGCAATCACTTGCTCGGGCCTGTTCCCAGGGTCTCCCATGTGACCGACCACTCAGTGCTAACCAGATGACCGCAAATTTTGTGGTCTTATCTTCACAATTTAGTCAAAGTCAAAGTGAGCTGAAATAATCATAATGTTTGTTTTCCCTCTACCACAGAGCGCTCCAAGTCTCTCTCTCTCTCTCTCTCTTTCTCTCTCTCTTGCTGTCCTACTCTGGCATATTCCATGCAAATCGTTTGGTTAACCACAAAGGCTCAACTTAAAGTGACAAACTATGCGCTTCGACTTGAAGTCTACTCGACTATGCAGATACCCTATAACTTTTAGGAAGTTCTGTTTGACTTTCTTAAATGTCCTTCAGAGAGTTCTATATGAACTAAGCAGATCAGTGACCTTCTGGAGCCCTTCTTCGTGTAAGGTAGAGCAGGAACATCCTCTACTCAAGACTTCTACTCCATAAAGCCCCATTCAAATTCCTTCCATATTCACAATATCTTCTATGCTCGCCTCTGCTACAAGCTCTAGCTTAAATCTCAGCTCAAATATCCATCCAACAGAAAGGTTCTCTATGGGGCGCACCCATACACCCCATTGGGCTTGACTTATCTGCAACTGTATTTCACAGTGGGAATAATTATTTATTTATATTTGTTTTTATCGCTTGCGGGGCGCCATGTGTGCCGGCTGCTATCAGCAGGCTCTAGGCAGCGTCTGGACGACCATCTCGACCGCAAGTCTCAGAGTATTAGGGTCTTGGAAAGCTGACTGTGGTTGGGATTCGATTGGAGCTGTGCTCGAGGCTGTAATGATTGGCCTGTCACATTAGCCAGGCACAGCTTCAGGATCTGGTCAGCCAGCTCAGCCAGATGGCGCAGGCTTGACAGAGTGAGAGAGGGAGAGGGAGAGTGAGAGTGAGAGGGAGAAGGAGCAGGCCTCACAGCAGAGTGTTGCGGCTTATCGATCTAGAGATATATGGAGCCAGAGCTAGTTGTCTCGCGACCTTCGATTGTTTGGCATTCGTGCGAGGGGTTTAATTTGCGATGTTTACATAAACTCGGACAAAGTGCTTCCTTATGGCTGGCCATAATCTGCGCACTCAATAGAAAACGATTGCAGCCAATGGCAGATACTTTGGCTATGGCTGCGGCTTTGCCAGCGCCAGCTGCCAATTGCGACTTCGATTGCACTGTGTGTAAGTGTGTGTGTGTGTGTGTGTATGTGAGTTTCTTCCAATCTATATACCCTGTAATCGATTTGGCAGTGTGGGTATATGCATTTATATACTGTTTGGCTGCATCAGTAAGCTGATTTTTGAATATTATTGATAATTCTGTTTATCTACAGGGTATCTATCTAGTTGTTAAGCTCATGTGCATATCTAGACTAGCTACATCTATCGATATATCTCTGTTCATTGATCGTTCTGTAGTAAATTGCTGACAATAATAAATTTTTTAGTTTTTTACAGGGTATCTGTACGGGTCATCAGCACAATTTGAGACTTACTCGCATTGAAATTGATTTCAGATATAAAACTATAAATGTCAAGCATAAATTGTCTGATGGATTGTCATATAATTGCTTTTTACAGGGTATCTATATAGGCACCCATGTGCATTTCAACCTCTTTAACTATTACCCAAGTCTCTATAGCTCTGCAGTTGCATATTTCATGTCTGCTCTCTGCACTCATTCGATTAATTAATCGATAACTTTGAAATACGATTTACAGGGTATCTGGCAAGTCAAATCAGCTTTCATTGCTGTTGCTGCGTGCCACTAAAATCTTTTTTTTACAACTGTCGCCGTCGTCGAAATGCAATTTGCTGCAGATTGCAGTCAGCGCTATCGTCGCAGCGCTCCGACCCGTCCCCTCTCTGCTCCGACCCGTACACCCTTGACTTTCCCTAGCTCGGACGCCTTTATAACTGTATGCTATGTTCAGCCCACCTGCTTCTGCACAGTCAATGTCGGCAGAGCAGACGGATGAGCTTAGCAGCCGCGTGCAGTTTCGCTTGCCATCGATTCGGCATCCAAATTGTTATCGATAACCTGTTATCGAAGTGTCATAAACTAGCTACAGCTCACGCTCTCTCGGCTTGTCTAAAGATAGATTGTAGATGTATTGCGAGTGGGATAGCTAACTGATTGACTGACTGACTGGCTGACTGACTGACTGACTGCTTGACGTCGTCGCCTTGCTTAACAGATGTTGCGCTTATCGGTTCTGTCGCATTTGCTTCGGCTCTTATCGACAGCATTTCCCATGTATTCTCTGTTGTTCTTTTATTGGTTACACTTTACCCGAGCCGCTGCTAGTAAAATCCAATCTGCACTTCATTGGCAATCGCCGCGCACGATTCGTCATCGCGTCTCGTAGTGCCCATAGAGCCCCGAACATTTCGCAATTGATGTTACTCTTCGATTAGCCCGCCTATCGGAAACTTGCCGTGGGGGGATTTTCGAGCGAGTTCCCTGTAAATGTCAGCCATACGCGATATATATTATATACATATATATAGAAATGGATGAGACATTGCGTGATTTTATGATGCCTTGGCGAAATGTGTAAATCTATATATAGATTCTAGATCGTATAGCTGAGGACTGTGCATAGAATGTAGGCTAAGAATAGTTGGCCTATGCAATGTAGGAATATATGAAATATATATATATCATCATCAGATCATAATGATATCTGTATCTATATAGTATATATACAGATTGATCGCATTATGCCTACGAAAAGTTGGTATCACGATAGATATAGTAACGCTAGGGACTATAAGTGATAGATGTAGATATATAGATATAGATATGTAGTATAGATATATAATATAGATATAGATATATAGTCTTGATCTTAAAAGCTAGGCTGAAAACTTTAAGATATATACATATATATAATAGTAGGAAATGTCTAGAAATTGTATAGAATATATAAAGCCAAAGATCGACAGGAATACAAGTTAATCTTAAAGCTGACTCTAGCTATATCTCTGTAATCTATATATCCAAATATTCAAAGAAAACATGAGCGAAACATGCGCAACTTTTGCTGAAAAGTTTGTTTATTTTGTAAGCTATACGCACATGGCATACGGCTTGACTTATATACAAAGTAACTGTAGATCTGCGATATATGTTTCGGAAGATTTTTAGGAATCCTTCATATACAAGTCATATATATACGATATATGTATCCCATGGCTAGCATACGTTACAGAGTTTTAGAGGAATTATAATCAGAGCCAAGCTCTAGTTGGTATTCATTGATTTACATAAGAATCAGCTAACTATATGCTTGAGTCTAACTAATCGAGCCTTAACTGGGTTTTCAAACATTTCTAACTAATCTCAACGAGGCTGGCCTTAGCACCTGCATCCCAAACTGATGTGTCATGCTATAGTGAGCTGAGCTATGTCTGTAAGTATATATAAATCATGTATAAATGTATATGTATATGTGTATATATATATATGTTTATATATATATCAACGTCTGTAGTCTCTGTTCATCCGTATTGATTTTTGCTGCCACATCAGAAAATGCTGCAAAAGCTGGAGGCAAAAAGCGTTCGCCCTGTGTGTGCACAGGTAGGAAACTCAACGCCCTTATATATAGGTATATATACACATATACAGATATATATATATTTATATATATATGTATATATATATATATGGAGCACACTCCATGGCGCAGTAGAAAAGAATTTATCAGAATAACATCAGAAATTCAGAAGAACTTGCGATGAGGCCTCCCCCTCTCGGGCTGGCTGGCTGGCTGGCCTGCACATGGCCCTGATATATATACACATACACACACACACATATATATATATATATCTAGTATATAGAGAGAATCGGCCAAGGCAACAACAACAACAACAATGGAAACGTTGGCAATGTGTAAAAGAAACAACAAAAAGCAGAAGAGGAGGAAAAAACGACGTCATCGTCGCTCATGATGTGAACCTGAGCTCAAGGGTGGCCGCAGCGCGCGGTAGGCAGAGACATTGGGGGTAGGTGTGTGTGTGTGAGTCAGGTGGAAAGGTGGGCAAGTAGAGGTCATATAGAGGGTAGTGGCTGAGAGCTGCTGCGACCTGCTGGTGCTGCTGCTGGTGCTGGTGCTGGTGCTGGTGCTGCTGGTGCTGCTGGGGGTGGTTTGGCGACTGAGGGTAGTTGCTCTGCTCGAGAAACGAGAGAACCGAAAGCCGAGCCGCTGCCGAGCGTCAGGGAAGGTCGCAGAACAAAATTTCATAGATTTTTTCTTAGAACTTGGGAAAATCCAATTAGAAATGCGCACAGAGGGAAATAATTCACCTGTCAGCCCACACACAGAGAAAGAGAGAGAGTAAGTGAGAGAGAGAGTGAGAGAGCAAGAGTGAGAGAGAGAGAGAGCACTATTTTATACAGCAAGCGGGGGATGGAACTGAAACAGACGAGCTGACAAGGCAAACTGAAACTGACTGAAGGCTTCGCTGCCTGCGGAGGATGAGGCCAGTTGGAGTGGGCGGGTGGGCAGGGTGGAGGGATTTACTGCTGGCAGGTAAATTAATGACAGCCGAGGGTGGCTGCCCAGGCTGCAGCAAGCCAGGCTGGTGGGGGGGAGACGCAGTTGGCGTCGACGCCACGCAGCCAGACGTTAAATGATGGCGCGTCGCATTTTCGAGACTTGCCTCTCACTCTTACTCTCTCCCTCTCTCTCTCTCTCTCTCTCTCGCTCGCCCTCTGTGTGTGTGTGCAACGGAAATGAGCAAACAGAAATACACAAGAAATAACAAGAGTATGCGTATGGGCTCTGCCTGACTGGCAGATACCCTTCCAAGCTCAGGAGCTGAGCGAGAGAGTGAGAGAGAGAGCTGCTCTTTGAGGTTTCCTACCCTATGTTCAACTACAGGGTAGTCATACTTCTGCCTGCCACCCACTCTCTCATAGCACGGATATGCCTCGCTTTATCATTTCCAGGGCATCAAATACTAAAAGCAAAGCCATGAATCTGAAATTCTTGGTCCGCTTTTTGCCTCAAAATCGAATGACATGCGGCTGACGTGAACGCCGCCTGATGAAGTGGCCTCCACAGAACGAGCCCACCTACCCCGCCCCGTCCCCCTCTGTCAGCCTCAGCCCGCCCCCGTTTCGTACTCCTGGTTTTTTCTTCTATTTACCCGAGGGCTGGGGGTCGTTCAGAGCTCGCCAGCGCAGAACTTGCAAATGGGCAGGACATTGTGTTCATTTTTTTTTTGTATAATGAATACCCTGTAAGTGTAGCTCTATGGGGTATGATGGGGTTGTCAATCAATCAAAGCTGAAATTGGTCTTGGTATGATCTATGATCATATGGAAGTATTGGACTATGTCTTTAGCTGCCAGTCTTTATAGGGTATTCTCGCGTCTGGCAGCTAATGGGCTTCGTTTTTCGGTGATTGCGCATTGATTTGGCAGGTGGTTGAAATCGTTAAGTAACCTCCGCCCAATCACAATGGTTAGTCATCAATACGGAAAGGGAAATTGTCATTTAGAGAGCTTCAAATTCGGATTCAGAAAAGAGCATTCCCGCTGGAGTGGATTAAGGCGCAGGCAATGGGGGGAGAGCTATGATTGGGTATATGAAAAGAAGAAGTTTAAGGATAATAAAGGAAGACTCAAGAAATTCTAGATGGATTCTTCAGCCTAGGATTCATAAGTAGGATTTATATAAGGGCTATAAGTAGAACATCAGAGGAGAGAGAACTTAGGCAGGCAGGACTCAAAGGACAACCAGATCCCAGACTGCATCAATAATAGTTTAGTTTAGTCAAGTCGCTCAGTTTCAGTTGGCTGAAAGCTTCCAGGCTAGCTTATCTGACTACACAGACTAAACTGATTAGGGGATCGTAGAGAAAGATACTTTCCCACAGCAAGCGAAAGGATTTCACATCCATTTCAATTGGCTGCTGCTCAAACAGGCCAAACATCCCCAAAACGCATTAGACAGCGAGAAAAGCTCTGGGCTGACGCCATTTTGTGAGCAGGAAGCTGGCAAAGAGCGCTCGGATTTTGCAACCCTCTGGAAAAGAGGAAAGCCATAAGAGTGCAGAAATAGCTGTAACAATAGACACCCCCACCCCAGAGCAGCAAATCAAAGCAAGAGAGGGAGAGAGAGAGAGAGAGAGAGAGAGGGAGAGAGAGATAGGGTGGGTGGGTGAGGGAGGCTGCTAGAGTGAGTTGAGTGGTTGGATTCTGATTTTTGGCCAGCCAATAAGGCGAACCTGAGGCGAACAGCACATTCGCATTCGAAGCCAAAGGCAATAAGCATTAATTACACACACAGGTGTAAAGGCTGAAATGACAGCTGCTGTGGGTGTCGAGCCATGCGACACGCAAAAAAGGGCAAAGTCATCGCTGGGGCTGCGGCGGATGCAGACACAGCACACACGACCCGGATGATGGGGGGTCTCCTCCCGCAGATTGCTGGAGGGGCTGCAACCCTCGACGTACACGTGTCCTTCGGCGTCCTCGTTCACGTCCACGTCAACGTCTGTCGCTTGGCCTGGCCTGGCTTAGCGTATCTGCAAAATACATTTCGAGCTGTAACGGAAAAATCTATTAAATCAACGTTGCTGCGGCAACCAATTGCGGGCAAACGAACGAAACCACCGAAAAACCAGCAAGAGACTGAGACAGACAGAGAGAGCGACAGAGATAGAGAGAGAGAGAGAGAGGGGGGGGGGAGGGTGAGGGAGGCAGGCAGTGCTAGGGGTGGCTTGCCACCCCCATGTTCACTCGCACTGGTCTAAGTAGCGCACAGATACAATTTACAGCTCACATTTCGTATGCAAAAAGCAGCCAGCAACAACAAAGAAGGTCTACAACTTGCCAATACCCAGCACTGCATATCAAATGTGTAAGTGGGGTATATTGAGATCTGCCCAAGTCACCTATAAACTAGACCAGACTGTGCATAGCTCGAGAACTTTAAGAGCTAAGCACATCATCTTTGAGTTGGGGATATATCCAAGGCCTACACAGGTTAGGAAAATCTCACTTTCTGAATATCTCTCAACATAAGCCAGATCTCTTATGTAGAGTAGACCCTCGAGCTTCTTTGCTGGGCACATCATATTTGCTATAGTCTCATCAGTCTGCTTATATAACAAAGTCAGCTTGAGAGCTTCAAGAGAGCGCTCAGATCTATATACCTCTAGGGTCTATATACCTCTAAGACCTCTGCCTATCATCCTCAGCAAGCTCAGCCTACATTGACAGGGTATCTCCTAGTCGTGCACTGCCCACGCTCTGCTTTTAGCTGTGCTGCACGGCAACCGCAGGGGTGCATTGTGGTGCTGGCCAGGGCAGCGCAGGGACGGGCGGTGGGCGACGGCAATCGTCAGATACATTTCGCTCGAATTTATCGCTGCTGTAACTTGGACCTCAATTTCCTAGTGTGTGTGTGTGTGTGTGTGTGTGTGTGCGTTGGATAAGTTTTGTAAAGCAGGAAATTGTCGCATAGGAACACCCCAGCGCCTAACTGCACTGAAAGAGACTGAAAGAGAAAGAGAGAGAGAGAGAGAGAGGGAGAGGGAGAGTGGGAGGCATAGGCAACAGCAAATCACCCACTCAGCGGCCTCTGCACATCCCTGCAGCTAGGCGGATATGTTCGTTAGGCATGTCAAGATGGTAGCCAGAGGATTAGAGCCAGCGCACACAGAGTCCTGTGATAGGCTGTGCAGAAGTGCAAAACTTTTGCAGTTGACAGAAGCTGTTGCCTTACCCTTAAGGCCTTTGAGCCTGTGGGCCAGTTGTAGTCGAATGAAGCCCTAAAAGGACTTAGCTGCTCTTACGAAAACTTTTCGATAGCTCCTTTGCTGTCCTGTAAGCAAGTTGTTGCTCTAGCCTATCCAGCTCCTATCCTTAGGAGTTTAGGCCAGCAATCGATATACCCGCCTGATGCCCATCTATGCGTCTAGTCCTCAGCCACTGCAGTTGCGAAACAAGCTGGCGGTCCTTGAGGCAGCTGCCACAAATCCTGAGGAAAAACCTAACGTGCTAATGGGGTTTGAGGCGCAGCGCATTGACGGCGCATTGCTATGCAAATTTTTGGTGGCAAGACCACAAAACAGCTCGAGCTGGTGCCGTTGCAGTTGTTTTTTGGGGTCATGTTTGGTGGACAGCAGCTGCGGGGCGCCAATCATGGGCTTTTACTCTTAGTCATAGCGCTGTGTGGGCTTTACATAACCGAGCGGGAGAGACAGAGAGAGAGAGAGAGAGAGAGAGAGAGAGAGATATGTTAGGGGTGTCCAAAGTGCAGTTGGAAAGCCGTGCGTTGCATGTCAACCCAAGTCCCAGCCCCCGCCGACTGGTCAAAGGGCAGCGACAATCATCATTACTCACATGGCCCAAAAGTCCCATCATAAAGAAGTCATGAACTGTACGTCGTTGTCACAGTGGGTGTATGCATACGTGTGTGTGTGTGTGTGTGTGTGTGTGTGGTTAGCACTCTCCAAGGACTCGCCTAATGAGCATGTCCATGTCCGCAGCCAGATAATCAGCGGTCACGACGCTCTCGGGTGACCAGGACTTTGGAGTTTCAGCTGAACTGGCAGCCTCATTAGCCCGCCAGGAGAGTGCACTTGAAAGCTCACATATGTACATAACTGTATACCTAAATACCTACATATATAGACAGCTTACATTAGGCCAGGTGGTTGGCACTGTGCGTCGCTTTTATGGCGCTTTGTGTGCTCAGGGACAGCGAGTGCAAATCGTCTCCCTCCGTCTCCCTCTCCCTTACTCTTCCTTCCTTCTCTCTTACTCTTTCTCTGTGTATTTTGAGGATTATTCATGGTCGCTGGTTCCGCGTTGTAAGCTTCAAAAGTTGCCAACTCGCTTCCTTGCCAACGCCATTCTTTCCCCTCCCTCCCCCTCTCTCTCTCTCTCTCTCTCTCGCTCTCTGTGGTAGGTGTGTCATTGACACTCGGCTGGGTGCGGCATGCAACCTCCCTCCGGACAGCATCTGCCTGGCCAAGCGCTCTTAGCTTTTTATTTTTGGCTATTGATTTTCGTTGCCCTGGACGCACGCGATCAAACACACAGCGCACGCATGGCTCGCACCCCAGCCACAGTCACAGGCATCGTCTGCTGCCCTTCTTGGCCGTCTTGGCGCTGCTCTGCTCTCGCTGCGCACTCGAACGTAACGAACCAAGCTGGGCAAGCTGCTCGCTGGCTGCGCAGATGAATGTGCTCCTCGGACAGCGCTCGAGTTGACTAGCTCCGCAGTCAGCGCTGACCCTGAGCCGGACTCAAGCATAGGATTATCTGAGTTTGATCTTTGAATTAGCTGACGAACTGTGTGACGAGACATGGAGCGAGGCATATATTATGGGAAGTTGGCGTTTGATTGCTGCTTTTGTATCTGAAAGTATCTTTTGCGGTGTTAAAGATACTTTTGTAGAGTTAAAGATACTTTTGTACTCTTATAGATACTTTTGTACACTCAAAGATACTTGTGTATTCCTAAAGATACTTTTGTATTCTTATAGATACTTTTGTGCTCCTGTAGATACTTTTGTACACTTAAAGATACTTTGGTATTAATGAAAACACTTTTTTATAACCAAAGATACTTTTGTGTCCGTTAAGATACTTATGTAGTATTCCTGAAGATACTTTTGTACACCCAAAGATACTTGTGTATTCCTAAAGATACTTTTATACTCTTATAGATACTTTTGTACACTCAAAGATACTTGTGTATTCCTAAAGATACTTTTGTATTCTTATAGATACTTTTGTGCTCCTGTAGATACTTTTGTACACTTAAAGATACTTTGGTATTAATGAAAACACTTTTTTATAACCAAAGATACTTTTGTGTCCGTTAAGATACTTATGTAGTATTCCTGAAGATACTTTTGTACACCCAAAGATACTTGTGTATTCCTAAAGATACTTTTATACTCTTATAGATACTTTTGTACACTCAAAGATACTTGTGTATTCCTAATGATACTTTTGTATTCTTATAGATACTTTTGTGCTCCTGTAGATACTTTTGTACACTTAAAGATACTTTGGTATTAATGAAAACACTATTGTATACCCAAAGATACTTTTGTGTCCGTTAAGATACTTATGTAGTATTCCTGAAGATACTTTTATATACAGATACATTTGTATCTAAAAGATGCTTTTGTAATATATACACATTCCATCCATATCATAATTGCATCTACAACTCAAGCTGATTTTCGTGCTGTCTAACTCACAGATACAATCTTAAAGATACTTTAGCATATCATCTTACTCTGTGTATCTTTGAAATATACATTCATAGCATTGACAGTATCAACTACTTGAGTGAGGCAGTACAATCTTATATAGAAGTTCATTCCCTTTTCGCTGAGATACAATTGTCGCTTGCAGATACTTTTGTATCTCGACGAGACTCGAGCTGCCAAACAGAGCTGCAACAGAGCTCTCGAAACGTGTCACAAAGTCACCGAGATCGTGCGCTCAGCCAATCGCATCGAAGATGAAAGATGGAATCCAATAAAAACAGACGCCAAAGATGAAGTCCACGATATGCCGCGAGGGGCTAATGGCTGCTGGCCCCGCTCCTCCCCGCTCCTCCCCTCTCCAGTCAGCCTCCCCCCATACAGAGACAGCATAAAATCAAAGCAACAGTCACAATGTCGTAGACAGCCGCAAAGCAAAAGAAACGAAAACAGAACTGTGGGGAGAGCAGCAGAGCCGGGCATGGGAGGGTGCTGGAGAGGCAGGCAGCCACGCTGACAGAGATTAATGAAGCACTTATGGGAGAACGAGACGCGCGCGCGCACACACACACGCGCGCGCAGACAAGCGGGCGTCGTCTCTCTGTATCTCTGTTTCTCTCTCTCTCGGTGTTTGTATCTGTATCTGGTGGCTGCGCGCGCTGATCGCGTTGATCATCAGGCAGCAGCAATTGCTGTTGCTGTTGCTGAGATTTCGACGCCTACACACACACACACACACACACACACACACACATAGCTGCTGGCAATGGCAGGCAGAGCTAAGATCAAGGTAAGCTATTTATAGCCACAGCTCTCTCGCTCTCTGTCTCTGTCTCTTTCTTCCTCTCTGTGTGTATGATGGCGTTTTGTAGGAGGAGCTGTCGCTCGCCCAGCTGCTAAATATGATTATACAAATACACACATATATATGTACATATATATATAGCCATGCAGATGAGCTGCTAAATCTGTGCTGCAGACGAACTGCTCTCCTCGGCTTTTTCACACGCCCATCTTGGGCCCGTCTGTGTCCAGTCGAGGCGCTGCCTTGGCCAACAGTTGACGGTCATCTTTGCATTTGCATTTTTCCAGCATATCCGCATCTGCATTCGCATTCGCATTCGCTCCGGCATTCGCATTTGTATCTGTATCTTCAGCTCTTTTCCTCTGCTTTGATTTGTTTTTTTTTTTTTTTTTTTTTTTTTGTATCTCCATCTGCTGTGTAGCTCTTAATTTGCCATTGTCTGGCCGCGAAATTCTGTGAAAAATTCCTGACAGCAACAATCTGAGTCTGCACTCAGAGAAAAAGCCCAGTGCAAAGCTAAACTGACTTTGATTTTGATGATAAATCATTAAGCCAACATCAATTTGCCTCCATTACTCCCTCTGATGCCTCATATATTTCCATTAGCTCTGCAAAGTGAAGCTTTTTCTGGCAGTGTAGCATCGGATGAGTGACTCGCTCGTCAAGTATCTTTCCAAAATGTTCTAAGGTTATCAGATAATTTGAGCAAATTGCCAAAGTGACGCAGGCAGAACTATGTTGAAAACCGGAACAGATATTAGATGAACTCTATTGACAAGATTTCCCAGACTTTCTGTTTCTGTATCTGTATCTGTATCTGTATCTGTATCTGTATCTGTATCTGTATCTGTATCTGTATCTGTATCTGTATCTGTATCTGTATCTGTATCTGTATCTGTATCTGTATCTGTATCTGTATCTGTATCTGTATCTGTATCTGTATCTGTATCTGTATCTGTATCTGTATCTGTATCTGTATCTGTATCTGTATCTGTATCTGTATCTGTATCTGTATCTGTATCTGTATCTGTATCTGTATCTGTATCTGTATCTGTATCTGTATCTGTATCTGTATCTGTATCTGTATCTGTATCTGTATCTGTATCTGTATCTGTATCTGTATCTGTATCTGTATCTGTATCTGTATCTGTATCTGTATCTGTATCTGTATCTGTATCTGTATCTGTATCTGTATCTGTATCTGTATCTGTATCTGTATCTGTATCTGTATCTGTATCTGTATCTGTATCTGTATCTGTATCTGTATCTGTATCTGTATCTGTATCTGTATCTGTATCTGTATCTGTATCTGTATCTGTATCTGTATCTGTATCTGTATCTGTATCTGTATCTGTATCTGTATCTGTATCTGTATCTGTATCTGTATCTGTATCTGTATCTGTATCTGTATCTGTATCTGTATCTGTATCTGTATCTGTATCTGTATCTGTATCTGTATCTGTATCTGTATCTGTATCTGTATCTGTATCTGTATCTGTATCTGTATCTGTATCTGTATCTGTATCTGTATCTGTATCTGTATCTGTATCTGTATCTGTATCTGTATCTGTATCTGTATCTGTATCTGTATCTGTATCTGTATCTGTATCTGTATCTGTATCTGTATCTGTATCTGTATCTGTATCTGTATCTGTATCTGTATCTGTATCTGTATCTGTATCTGTATCTGTATCTGTATCTGTATCTGTATCTGTATCTGTATCTGTATCTGTATCTGTATCTGTATCTGTATCTGTATCTGTATCTGTATCTGTATCTGTATCTGTATCTGTATCTGTATCTGTATCTGTATCTGTATCTGTATCTGTATCTGTATCTGTATCTGTATCTGTATCTGTATCTGTATCTGTATCTGTATCTGTATCTGTATCTGTATCTGTATCTGTATCTGTATCTGTATCTGTATCTGTATCTGTATCTGTATCTGTATCTGTATCTGTATCTGTATCTGTATCTGTATCTGTATCTGTATCTGTATCTGTATCTGTATCTGTATCTGTATCTGTATCTGTATCTGTATCTGTATCTGTATCTGTATCTGTATCTGTATCTGTATCTGTATCTGTATCTGTATCTGTATCTGTATCTGTATCTGTATCTGTATCTGTATCTGTATCTGTATCTGTATCTGTATCTGTATCTGTATCTGTATCTGTATCTGTATCTGTATCTGTATCTGTATCTGTATCTGTATCTGTATCTGTATCTGTATCTGTATCTGTATCTGTATCTGTATCTGTATCTGTATCTGTATCTGTATCTGTATCTGTATCTGTATCTGTATCTGTATCTGTATCTGTATCTGTATCTGTATCTGTATCTGTATCTGTATCTGTATCTGTATCTGTATCTGTATCTGTATCTGTATCTGTATCTGTATCTGTATCTGTAAGATAAAAATCTTTACTTATATCTGAATTTGTTTCTCAATTTGTATCTATATCTTACATATATATGTATCTCTATCTGTAGCTTCGGCTGACAGGGAAGCTTGGAGTCAGCGGACGCGACGCCATTTACAAAGCGACAGCGCTGCCAGCGGGAGGAGTAGCCAAGTTAATGTCTGTCAGCAATGAAATGCCTGGAAGATCATCATCATCATGATGAAGAAGATCGTAATGATGGCGGTGGTGGTGGTGGTGGTGGTGGTGGTGCTGCTGCTGATGTTGCTGATGGTGATGACGACGCAGATGTAGACGCACTGAAAGCAAACGTTACGCTTGGTTAAAGATCATTACCGGCAGCAACAACAGCAGCAGCAACAACACCAACAACAGCAACAATGTCAGCGACAGCGACAGCGACAACAAACGACAACGGGGCGTCGTCAGCATTGCCAAGGGGCAATGAAAAGACCCAGACCAAGACCCAGACCCAGACCAAGACCGAGACCCAGGGACAGAGCCGAGACGAGAGCTATGCAAGCCAGCAGCGAGGCTCGGCCCAAGCGATGGCGACCAACAGCATACTTGTCGATACCCTGTGCAAGTGCAAGCAAAGGGTATGATGAGCTATGTGGCCAACAGTTACTTGCCTGAAATATTGAATATCCTAAGAAACTCCGAGACTTGACCCAAGAGAAAGAGAGAGAGAGAGAGAGAAAGATAAGATGAGAAAGTTCACTTTAGCCATAGGGTATATTGTCGTCTATCATCTTTATTTCTTAGCCACTGCGTTTTCTGTGCAGCGCATCCCGAAAACTCATAAAAATTGAGAGGAGAGCTCAGAGCTGAGCGCTGAGTGTCGACCACAATGGAATTGCAGCTAAGCAAAGCTGCACCGCTGACTGACGTTTACCAACACTGCAAATGGCTGTGAGTAGCGCTGAGAGAGGTCGGCGGGCGGCGTGCCAATGGTAAATGGTAAAAAAAAGTAAAAATGGGCTGCTGTTGACTGCGTCTCTCAACGGCTCAACGATTTTTGACCAAGAGCAAGAGCCGGAGTCAGAGCCAGAGCCAGAGTTAGAGCCAGAGCAAGAGCAGCGTCGACTCGACCTCTTGGCGGGCGGCTGCGACGCAGTCAGGCAGATCAGCGCGCACGCCAGCGTCCGCAGACCAGACTCAACAAATATATGTGTATATAGTATGTGGAGGCCCCGCATAGACCCCTATAGGTTTTATGGCCCCTGGCACAAGATGACGGATGTTCTCGCTCTCTGCCTGCCATCATTATCTGCAGCTTCTATTCTCCTTCTCTCTGTCTCTCTATCTGCCGCTCCCCTTTGCGCGATCTGTCTCTTTTCTGCTTTAGCTTCACATTCTGTTTCTCCCATTTCTGTTTCAGAGTCTGGCTCCGTTTTTTTGTTGCTGTTATGTTTTACATCAATGATCACTGAACCGTTTACGTTTTTGAACTGTTTCAAGGTCTGCTCCAGTCTGTCTTACGCTTCTTATTTGTCTCTCTCTCTCTCATACCCTGTAGGGGAGTTGTAGGTGAGCATATTCAGCTCTCTAACTTCTCTCTTTCCATATTCCCGCCCATTTATATCTTCAGCTGAAAAGCTGTAAGCAGAGTATTGTGCAGTCGGTTAGACTCGAACTTCTTGTCTTAAGCTCTTGTACTCCTCTCCTCCTCCTCCTTCATCTCCCTCTCCTCAGCTGTTCCGCTGTAGTTCTGTTGAACGCACTCTTCTAATTTTCTGTTCATACACAGTGGCTGGCGTTCGCCTCTCTTTGCGCTTCTCAGTCGTCGCTAAGCTGAAACTTTCTTTCGCATTGGAAAGTGCCATTTGCTGAACCGTGTTAAACTGTGCTAAACGCCGCTCCAAAGTTCAGTTGTGGCCGCCTTTTCTGATTGATTAGCGGTCCCGCTGGCTGGGTGGCTCCATTGACCACTCGCTGTGGGTGGGTCGTGTGGCAAGTGCAGCAGCTGCCACAGCTAGCAGCAGCAGCAGCAGCAGCAGCAGCGGCAACGGCAACGGCAGCTGCCAGAGCCACAGTTAGTTACCCCCGCAATGTTGCAGTTACAATTGTTGTTGCGGCAGGTGTTGCAACATCGTCGCCCCTGCCCCTCGCTCTGCCCCTGTCCGTGTCTTAGTTCCCTCTTCGGACTCGTGCTCATATTTGTTATAGCAGCTCGTCTCCCCGCGCCCTTCCTCTTGACGGACTGCGACGTCTTCGTCTCACGTGCATTTTACATGGCATGCGATCACGAACTTAATGAGCGGCAACGTAATTGCTTCTTAATGGAAATTGGGCAAAAGGAAACTCGCAATGAAAATGAAAATGAAAACGAAAATGTGTAGGAAAATGTGCAAGGCGACTGCAACTGCCAGAGCCGCACCCATGAGAGATCTAACGACAATTTCACTAAGAACTTGTCGGCAAAACCGAAAGTGAACTAAAAACGGAACGGAATCGGAAGAACCAGCTCAAAAGTTCAGCTTGATATTATGATGGAGGAGCGGTAAGATACGGTCAGATGTGGTAAGATATGGTGAGATATGGTAAGATATGGTCAGATATGGTTAGATATGTTAAGATATGGTAAAATACGGTAAGATATGGTAAGATATGGTCAGATATGTCGACGAGGCTTGGTCAGAGCAAGCTCCATGGACATTGCTATAGCGAAGCTTATAGTCCAGCTCATGGTAAAGCTCATTGTAAATGTGATCAAGCTTGAAAAATAAAGCAGTAAACCTGCTAAGGTAATCCTCATGGTAAACTTCACAGTAAGCCTCTTGATAAAACTTAAATAAATATTATTAAAGAATTAAATTTGGTATCTATCAAAAAGAATCTAGAATTGAAATATCGAAAGTACCCGCTTAGAGCTCATGTTTAATGATTGAACTTTGAATAGTCATTGAGAACGTTTGATGAAATGAATATCTCTGGCAGGCGAGCGAACGCTATTGAAATACGAGTGTTTTGTGCCCCTTTGTTTTTGCACTTGAGCATTACGCAAGCTGTGGTACATGTGGCACATAAGAGACTTGTATAACACTCAACTATTAGCGTGTGTGTGTGTGTGGAGGGGTGGGGGGTGGAACAAAGAGCCGAGTGAGCGGATTTGCCAGAGTCAGGCGTGTGTGTGGCACACATAATGTGGCACGTAGCAGATAAGTCTCAACATTGGGTAACTATTCTAGAATAGAGAGAGAGAGAGAGAGAGAGAGAGAGGGAATGAGCTTTTCGGCTGCAGAGGCTGCGCTTGGAGACTGTAGGGGCACTCCCGCTATCTTCTTTTATGTAAGCCAATTGGCAACTACAACTATATGGAAGATATATGTATATGTCAAAGGTCTTTGAGGCGTGGCAAAACGGAACTATATCTTTGCTATATCTTTGTCAGCTTTAGAGAATCGTCAGATTATGCCTACTCCTGTTTATAGCCTTCTGTGGAGCTTCTCTTGTAGACCTCCGCCTGTTGATATCTTCTCAGGTTGAGCTCCTCCTCATGGAATACTTCTGTACACCTCCTGAAGTTAAGTTTCTCCTGTGGGCCAATTCCAGTTGAGCTTCTTCTGTAGACCTCCTCCTATGGACCTCTGCCAGTTGACATTTTCTTGTTGAGCATCTCCTGTTGAACTTCTCCTGCTGACCTCCTCCTATCGACCTCATCATGTTGATCTCCTGGCCCAAAGTGCTGAAGCTCAAAGAGATGCTTAGGCCATGAATGAGTATCAAGCAGTCGGTCATGCCCGGCTGCAACATTCTTATTTGGTTTGCTCCAGCGCACGTAAGCCAAAAACGAGCCTGGCCGATTGCAATCGAGACTCGAGCTACACAAGTACAAACAAATATATATATGTAGCATATAGCATATATATATACATATAGACAATCGATCGCTTATCGGCACTCAGCTGGGATTACAAACTTCAAATGCCTAATATATGGCATATATACTCTATATACATAATAGTTGGGCTCGTGCTTTGTCGATAAGCAGAGTGCAGCATGCCTCTGGCAGGGGCGGCGCAGGCAGTGTTGAGGGGGGGCAAAAAGGGGGTTCGTTGCAATAGCGCAAAAACATTGAAAACTGAATTTGAACACGTCTTCCTGTTTTGACCAATTACGTAATGCCTTTAAACCTGACGTGCGGCAGCTGAGTTTCAGATAACTCGCAACTGAAACAGCTTGGCACTGCTTGCCTGGCAGATACTTTAAGGTGAGCTAGCAGGCAAAATTGAATAAGCTCAAGCTGAGCAGATATGCTGAGAAGCTATATACTTTACAATTTGTTGTGTTTGGCTCTTTTGTAGTCTTCGAGTTGTGCCTGTAACTGATAAGGAGTAAGAAGCGAGCTCTGCTCATGATTATAGATCGGGAATCTATATCTACATATATGCCCAATGGCATATCAGCGTAGTTCTTCTATCTATGGCATACTCACTCCCACAACCAATATACCCTGCTCAGTTTACGCAACAGAATGAAAATATTTCGAATTGGATTCCAATTGGACATCAATGCAGTGGGACTGACAAACGAAGCTAGTCCAACAATCAGCTCGCTCTGTCTCGCTTTCGCTCTTTCCCTATAAGCGCACGCACGCACACATGCTCACGCCTTAAGTGGAACACAGCAGGCGGGCGGTCTGCGAGATTAGAGTGTTATGCTAATATCTCTATATGCTATATATATATATATAGATGTATATAGATGTGTATAGCTGTATATGTATTTGCTCCACTGTAATGCTATCAGCGAACAGTTTCATTGATTACACACACACACATACACACACACACACATTCTCATTTGTTTTCGAATCTTGCGCAAGATGTGCGTCCAGCTGAAAAAGTACAGTTGCGCTGCAGTTGTGGTGCATGCCCTAACCTCACTTGATCCACAATCTGAAGGTATCTGAAAATTGAGACTGAAATCAATATACGAATACACTAACAGAGGGTACTTTAACTTTGAGCTGATTGAGCTGCATAGCTGTAGCTATGTAGATTAGGCGCCTCTCTACGCGCGTCTCATTATGTGCAGCATGAGAAATACAGAAATACAGCTCAAGGCCAATCAGTGGAGGCCTTACTGCAATTGGTAGTAGTCATGTTAGTTGCCTTAAGTTTAAGTCAAGTCTAACATAAGTCAAATCGACGATTAGGCGCCTCTCTATGCGATTCTCGTTCGTTATTTCCCATCATAATTAAGTTCTTTAGAGCATACGCTCCACACCTTGCCTCTCGATTCCATAGACCCGCGCCAGTCTGATAAATAATCGTTCGTTTGTTTCCATAATTGCGTCTATCACAAAAGAAACGAAGACGAAGCAGAGGCAGAAGCGGAGGCAGCAGAGAACAGCCAAATATCAAAGTATCAAATACCAGAAGCCAATGGAACAGCAGCTGAGAAATCACACCTCGGCGCTGTCTGTGTCTGTGTGTGTGTGTGTGTGTGTTTTTGAGTGTGGGCGCACTGCCACGCCCAGCTGCGCAGCTTCGCTAATCTTGTGACTCGCCGGAGGCAAAGGTGTGGGAGCGCGTGGGGCACGGGGCGAGGGGCAAGGGGCGAGGCGGGGGCTGGTGCCTGTCGTCAGGTATTCGACGGTCGATTAGATAAGCGCCACACATCAAAGGCGACAAAACGATGGAGCAACTGCAATAATAACAAGAACAAGTTGAAATAGACGAATGATGGACCACAAGATACCCTCTACGAAGAGCCTCAGAGTTGGCAAAGGCAAGGGACAGCAGAAGAGCAAAAACTTGGCTCAAGTTGCTGTCTCTGGCAGTGGAAAGTGCTTGAGTTGGTCTTTAAGTTGTACTCAAACTGCAACCAATCTACCCGATTGGCTTACTCTCCATGTCTACAGGGTATAACTGACAGCAGCAGCAGCAGCAGCCGCAGCCGTTCAATCATTGGCTGCAAGATAAGCGACAAAGGAGCCACACGAAGCAACCAAAAGCTGACCAAAAGCGCGTAGCCACAGACCTATGTACCTCCCCCCTCCCCCAGCTCCCACTCGCCCCTTCGCCGCGCCCCACCTGCATTTTGGCAGTGACAAAGCAAATGAAAAGCGAAGAGCAGCAACAATTGCTCGTGGCGGTTGCTGCTGTTGTTACGCGACGACAGCAGCACCAGCAGCAGCAGCAGCTACACGTACTTGCAGATACAGATACACACACACACACACACACGCACACACATGCGCGCAGCCAGACGAGAGTGAGGGGCAAACATATTTTTAACTATTTATGGTTATTGCGCGTCGTTAGCGTGCTTTATTTTTAAAATAGACCAAAAAGGGCGACGCCAACGACGAAGACGGCGAGGGCGACGAGGGCGACGGCGACGTAACGGGCAATGGAAATTGGGAAAATTTGTGAAAATGGCAAATGAAAGTCGAGGAAATTGTGTAGTGCAGCAATTAGGCAACTGGCCAAGGGGTCAAGGACGAAAGAGTGCGAGATAGAGAGAGAGAGAGAGAGAGAGAGAGAGAGAGAGAGAGAGAGAGAGAGATAGAGAGAGAGAGAGAGAGAGAGATAGAGAGAGAGATTGTGAGGGTAGAGAAAGTGCCTGAAATAGGAATTTCCTGTTGATTTGAAGAAGTTAAGAAATAGGGGTTTTCCCAGAGAGAGAAAGAGAAAGAGAAAGAGAGAGAGAGAGAGAGAGAGATAGAGAGATAAAGAGATAAAGACGTACATATGGATATCATATTGTTACAGATTCGGACTGAACAATCAAATATGTATGTATTTGTTATCGATAATTTATCGAATATGTAAAGAGAATGGAAAACACTTAGCTACCATAGAAATGTAAAGAGAGTTGCGGTAAACCATACTTCATGCCAACTAAATATAAGTTCTTAACCACTATCGGTTATCGTTATCGATAAAAATTATACAATATGTATGTATATGTTTTGACTACCACACAATATATTTCAGATAATATGAAATATTTAAGATTAAACGAAAGTCTGGCAGTTTTTAATGGATAACTGGTTATCGATAAGATTCAGAAACTAGCTAAAAAATAAGAAATAAATTAAATAATTAAACAAAAATACTTGACTAAGTTTCGATTAGCCCTATTATCGATAGCCAACAATATAAAAGATCGATTGCTGAGACTATCGATAACACAGCTGAGAGCAAATGCTCCCTTTCTATGGCATCACTTTACACGTATTTATTTATTTTCTATTTTTTCTAGCTGACAATTTCCCACTGCAATCAACTTTCCCTTTACTTACAGCTTCATTATGGCCCAGCCCCACAACAGCTTAGAACCAGCTCCAAAAAGACAAGCCAAGAAGAAGCAGCCGCGAAAGAGGAGGCGGAGAAACAATGAAAAAGAAAATGTCACTGATAGTTAATTAAAAAACAATTTAAACAAATTAGAGCTGAAGATGGGGACAAGCAGAAAACAACACGAATAAAACAAGCGACAACAGCGAAAGGGACAGAGAAACAGCGAAAGAGTAAGAGAGAGAGAGGGGGAGAGGGAGAGGGCGGGTAGCAAAGATGACTACGAAAATAATATGTAAAACGTATTAACAAAACGTAAAACGCAAAAAACCGTAAAGCTGGTGACGAAAATTTAAACAAATTTTCCAAAAAAAAAAAGAAAGAAAAAAAAGTAAAACAAAACAAGCAGCAGCAGCAGCAGCGACAACAAAAAGCCGCCACACGCTCATTACAATTCAATTGAAGTAGCGACAGCGACGCAGCCGCTGACGTCGACGTCGACAAACTGACGACGACGACGACGACGACGCGTCGCGAGGCGCAGACACGTTCAACGACTTTGCCGAAGAAAAACCAAACAGCAGCAGCAACAACAACAGCTACTCAGGTGTAATCAAAGCGCATAGTCAGCCGCCGCAGCAGCAGAGAGCGCCAGAGAGCGCGTGTCGCACACTAGCGCACGCCGCTCACACAGATAAGCCACATAGATACGGCGCGGAGAGCGAGCGCGAGAGCGAGCGCTTCGTGCACATGCAAGAGAGCGACAGCGCTGCCGCCGTGGTCGTCGACGTCGCCGTCGACGTCGTCGCATCTTGCGCAGCAGGAATGCTGATAAATTGCCGCCTGGCAATTGGGCAAAGCGAGCGACGCTGACGTCGCAGCTGCGGCGACTGCTGCTTTTACTATTGCTGCTGCTGCGCTGCTGCTGTTTCCTTCTCATTTCGTTTTGCTTCTGCTTCCTTTGACCGTTGAGATTTGTTCTGCTGTGTGTGCCTCTCTCGCTGCATGTGTGTGTGTGTGTGTACGTGTGTGAGCCAACCACAGCAGCCTCTCGGCTGCTGCTATCTCTGTCTCGGCGGCTGCTGCTGCGCAGGACCGACCATTTACAGTGCTGCGTGTGTGTGTATGTGTGTGTGGGTCTGTCTGTATACATCTCTGCCAGCGCCGCGTGACTTGCGTTTTTGTGATTCGTTTGCTCTTTGGCGCTGCTCTTGGCCTCTGCTCAGCTCAGCTCTGCGCATTGATTTTTCTGCCCGGCCAGATACACAGCATAATGTGCGATTAGTCATTGCTCATGTACATAAGTGTGTGTGTGTGTGTGTGTGTGTGTGTGTGTGTGTGTGTGTGTGTATGTGTTTATATACAGTTGTATGTGTGTATGTAACGCACACGCCCGCATTTAGTCAACGAACCACAAAACAGACGCAGCCGCAGCCGCAGCTGCAGATACAATTTATCGATTTTGCTGCTGCTGCTGCTGCTGCTGCTATTGTTGTTGTTGTTGTTGCTGCATCCAGCAGCAGGTTGTTGTTGTTGTCAGATGAAATCATGCGGGCCAGCAACTGGCCAATGACAACAGCAGCAGCAGCAGCAGCAGCAGCAACACCCGCAGCGCTGGGCGCTGCCTCATCCACCCCTATGTCAGTTAGACAGCCACCCCCACCCCCAGCCCCACCCCCTCACAGCTCGCTGTTTTGGTTTGTTATGTACAATTCTCATGGTTTTCGGTTGCCAGGCAACACTTATGTATCTGTATCTGCAAGATACACACACACACACACACACACACACACGCACGCACTCACACACACACACACACACACACACACATATATAGCATATATATTCAACCCCCAGACAAAACGATGTTATCCCCATTTTTGGTGCACCCACCCAACCCACATTTAGCGGCTGTTGCGACTCTTCTTCAGTTGGTCAGGCTGTCGCGGGAAAGAGACAGAGCTCTGGGCGCGATGAGAGATAGAGATGGAGACAGAGATAGAGATAGAGATGAAGACATACACTAGACAACATGGAGTGAACTCCATTTGCAAATTGTAGCAAGATTTAACATAGAAACCATATAACATATATCAGTTGTATATAGTATATATAGAATATAGTATATATATAGTATAGTATATATAGTGTACATAGTATATCAGATACATATCTTACTCAACCTTTTCGCTCAGTGTATGAATCAATATGGCTGCAGAGCGAAACAGTTATGATGGACAGCTCGATTGTGCCGTTGTCGAGGCTTCTCCGGCTCTGACTCCGGCTGACCGCGTCTACGGCTCTACCTCCGTTCGTCTCTGGAGGCAATGCTTATAAATTATGCGTGAGCTTTTTATTGATTCGGGATAAAGAAGTGGACGAGTGGACAATGGACGATGGGCGGTGGGCGGTGGGCGGTGGCAGCATGAGAGGCAGCATGGCCTAATGTGCCAACAATTGGACAATTACATAATGAGTTTAACTGGAAACAATTTACGAGCCAAATGCGAACAGCATGTCCAGAGAGAGAGGGAGAGAGGGAGAGAGAGAGGGGAAGAGAGAGGCAGAGGAAGAGGGAGAGGAAGAGAGAGAGAGCATACATGATAACGTCATTTGGTCAACTAGCTGAGAAAAAGAGAGAGAGTGAGAGCGAGAGAGGCAGCCAGAAAGAGAGATATGCCCATAGAGAGAGAGAGAGAGACAGAGCAGATGCATATCTCTATTAGAGAGAGAGAGGCAAATAGTGGACTACATTTTGGCACTGATAGGGAGTCGAGTACGTAAATACGTAAATACGTAAACGCCTCGAGCTGCCCCCTGTTGGTGAGTCATGCGCTGAGTCACAGGAAGCATGATCCCCAAAATGTGATCAGTACCCGACTCAGACACACGCACACACACACACACACACACACACAGAGTCATCTATTGTAGACTTTGGGAGAGCTAGTTGGCGATATCACGCGCCGCTCGCTGGGCTTAAAAATCGTTTACAGCGTCTTTACGGCTAAGGCCCGACACGGACGGAGAGATACGAGATACTTTTGTTATTTTTCCTGTTTTTGGGCTTTGCAAGGCTCAACTAGGTGACACCACCCTCCCTCCCTCCATCTCTCTCTCTCTCTCTCTCTCTCTCTCTCTCTCTCTCTCTCTCTCTCTCTCTCTCTATTACAAATAGTGAAACACTGAAATGCTATTGCCTATCTTGGTCACAATAATAATATCTGTTATCTGGTCGAGGCCAATAGATCGATAGATCGTGCTCGCTTTATGGCAGCAGCTGCCTCTTACGAACACACAGATAATCGTACACTGCACTGCGACAAATTGAGTGTGACTTATTCCTTGTAATGCATTTAACTCACTGAAATTCGATATTTATCGATTTTGAAGTGTTCTTTATATAATTTTATTCATACCTATTGATTATCATATATAAATCTAGCAGATATTTCATGACATTAGCATATGGGTATTTTGTAGATTTTGCGTGTATGGACAATTTTCGTGTTTTATTGAGTTATCGATAACTTCATTAGTTAAGCAAACTGATACATATTGATATGCATTTAAATCGATAAGTATCCATTGTAACTGCATTAAAGACATATAGTTACATTCCCTATTTGGTAATTATAATATTTATTGATTTTGAGAACTCGATATATATCGAATTTTAAGCATTCATTAAGCAGGTTTATTTTTGGCATTTTATGAATCTATATTTATCTTCCTATTATATTGCCCATTTTTATTTAACAGTATAGCAATATGCAATAATCGATATTTATCGATATACATGTTTTGTTCATATTTAAGCCAAAAATTGCTCATAATAGGTATATTTATGTATACACTCTCTTTCTCACATATTTCTCGATCACTTAATTTTTTTCAGTGTAGCATTATAAACTCGTATAAACAAGTGGAAAATAGTGCGGGCGTCATAAAATTGGCAAAAGGCGGGGTGCCCGGAGCAGAGAGCAGAGAGCAGCGCGCAGAGCAGATAGACGCAACGGCAGAATGCATTAGAAATTGTTTATACAACGCTCCCCATACATACATATATCTTGGCCATATAATCGGGCACGTGACACGATTTTGCAGGCCAATCAATTGGGCGCTACGCGTCTTAAAATTGAGAACGCAAAGAGCCAAAGTGGCAATGGGCAGCGGGCAGCGACAAACAATGGGGCCTCAAACAATAAAGATAAAACCAAGGGAACGGAATCCGGAATCGGACCAAACGATATCGAAGCGCGAACCAACGTCTTAATGCAATTCCCAGATAGGAAATACAACTACGGCTATGCCTTTATAGATATATAGGGTCTAAGGTTCGACGCTCGAGTCAATAGATCATTTGGCCAGATCTGCGCACTCTGCCTCCGAAATGAACCTGCAGTGGTCGGGTCCAAGGCGGCAAAATTTTGGAACTTCAAGCGTATTTCGAGCAACAGCCCCCCGGACTTATCGCTAATGATGATGGATCGTGAATTTGAGATGATCGATGATTTTGCCAGGCGATAAGCGGAACGGAAACTCGCTCGACGTGCACTCGAACTGGGCCCGCGCGCGGGCCGGCCAAATAGAGCGGGGTTACGTGTGTGTGCGCTCTTGAGATTTAAGCCGACGACAGCGACGAGAAAGAGATAGAGCTGGAGCAACGGAAGGGGCGGAGTAATAGGAGAAGGCGTAAGGCGATGTTGATGATGGCTGCGCGTCGCCTGATATCAGGGCCACAATTGGAATTTGTTGTCATTGAGGTTTTTCGGTGTGTTTAACAATAATTTCATATAGATACATACACTGGGCGAGCGAGTATTACGAATCAGCTATGAGCTATGTGTTATGAGTGTTATATATAGTATCTATACAATGGATACTATGGATAGTATCTGTGGTATGCTATGGATACTATGGATAGTATGTATATGTGATATGCATAGTATGTATAATAGTCACTATAGAGTCTATAGTATCTATAGTATCTATAGTATCTATAATATCTATAGTATCTATAGTATATATAGTATCTATTGTATCTATAGTATCTATAGTATCTATAGTATCTATAGTATCTATAGTATCTATAGTATCTATAGTATCTATTGTATCTATAGTATCATTAGTATCATTAGTATCATTAGTATCTTTAGTATCTATAATATCTATAGTATCTATAGTATCTATAGTATCATTAGTATCTTTAGTATCTATAGTATCTATAGTATCTATAGTATCTATAGTATCTATAGTATCTATAGTATCTATAGTATCTATAGTATCTATAGTATCTATAGTATCTATTGTATCTATAGTATCTATAGTATCTATAGTATCTATAGTGTCTATTGTATCTATAGTATCATTAGTATCATTAGTATCATTAGTATCTTTAGTATCTATAATATCTATAGTATCTATAGTATCTATAGTATCATTAGTATCTTTAGTATCTATAGTATCTATAGTATCTATTGTATCTATAGTATCATTAGTATCTTTAGTATCTATAGTATCATTAGTATCTTTAGTATCTATGTTATCTATACTAAATATATGTCTGTTATACCTCTGTTATACCTCTGTTATACCTCTGTTAGGGTATTGAGCTTTGTCATTCGTCAAATCGTTTATTTTTCCAATATATTTTGCTTGGCTTTTCTTTAAGAATCAAATTGAATCGCGTCAGCCAGAGACGTTTGCTCACCCGTTATCTATTTATTCTTGATAATGTTACCTACTTTCATAAACACACACACACAGACAGATATAGACAGCTATGCATGTGTACATAGGTGTGTTTCGACTTTGGCTTATTGTCCGATGTTCGATACGATTTGTCTTTTGGTTTGATTTTGTTACTGTCACAGCTCCCTCTGTTGCTGACTCCTCTCTCTCTCTCTGTCTTTCTGTCTCTCTTTACCATTTCCTCTCATATTATCGATTTATTCATTATCTTATCTGCATCTCAATTTGCTTTGCTCCTTTTATCTCCTGCCACACTTTCTTCTCTTCTCTTTACTTTCCCATCCTTAACTGTTTGCAAGTCCTTCATAAATCCAGCCGCCCTCTCATCTTCCCTTATCGTTCTTCTACGCATTTTTCTCCTACTTTCTCCATCTCATCCTTAAACGTTAACTCTTCTGCCTTTTACCTCTTTCCGCTTTTACAGCTACGCTTACCTAGCAGTCTCTTCTCTCCCCCTGCACCCCCGGCACCCCCTGCACCCACGCTTCATCCCCTCGCTGTAATGCTTTCATCAGCTTGTTTGCTTAGTCTACGTTTACGTTGCGCTCAATTTTGCGCCCCATGGCAAATCGTGTGACCCAGCTACCTCCTCCAGCTCCAGCAAGAGCTCGTGCGGCTCTAACGGTTCGGATCGAACCACCGAGCACCACCGGGAACCACCCTCGCAACTGATTGAATATTCATGTGTTTGTTGTGTGTGCACCAAATAGTCATGGCAACTATCTTGACTTTTTTTTTATATATATGTATTCCTATCTCTATCTGTATCTGTATCTACACACATGTCTCTATCTGCGTCTGTGTGTGGGTGTGGGTGTGTGGGTGCGTGTATTCCCTGTGCTAGGGACAACACATCAGGAAACAACGCGCAAACACGCGCTCTTAAATGCATCTGCGTGCGTTTATGTTTTGTTTTTTTTTTTTTACCCGTCCGATTGCATTTTGAGCGCCTTTTGTGCGTTGATAGCACACGTAGATACCCTGTAAATGAGAGGAGAGTATAAGGTATAGAGTGGGCTAAGACTTAGGCTAGAGAGAGAGAGAGAGAGAGAGAGAGGAGTTGAAGCAAACTAAGCTCTAGCTATAGCTATAGTTCTAGGTATATCTATAGCTATAGATATAGCTCTCTCAGTTGAGTCAGGGTAGCTGGCAGTCGTGCATGCCCGCCTAGAGTGCACTATTACTACAGTTTCGTTTTGTTTTTTATCAGGCAACTAAAATATTTGCTTACAGCCGAGACTCATCAAGCTCGCGTCCCAGTTGCCTCAGAGGAAGTGCGCTAAAAAGGGCGCATGCAGCCGGTCAAAAGCAGAAGGAGAAGGAGCAGGAGATGGAGAAGGAGAAGGAGAAGGAGAAGGAGGAGTAGGAGCAGCAGTTGCCTGGTTATCTGAGTGGCTGCTGTTGGTGGTTGTCTCTGTCCCTCGATATATATTCAAATGTAACCGAAACTTGCTGAGGAATATCCGTTGTATCTTTTATTTGAACTGATTAAACTGTTGACACAGCGACGACGACGACAGAGATGCCCTTCGAGACCAGCGCACACACACACACGCGCAGAGACACACACGTAGTGGCACACGCACACCTTGTTGTCAGTTTGCCAGGTAATCAATACCCAAAATGCCACGCAACGCACCTCTATTTGCACTCAGATGAGTTTTCTGTTTTCATTTTTTTCGTCTTTGTTTTTTTGGGAGACTTTTGCAACTGGCAACTGTTCGGCTGTTGCCAAGGCTAAGCCTAACGAATATGGTTAGACAGTTTTGGTCTTAAATCTCATTCAATCAGGAATTAATTAAGCTTTCTCTAGATGATTCTATACTAGATGACTCTAGACTCGACTCCCTGCTTGTAGACTTCCGTCTCTTCTCCGTCCTTTTCTTCGTGCCTTCATACTGATACCATGTTTCCTTTCTGCTCCTCTTTTCATTAGATTAGATTCAGATTCGCCTTCTTTCTTTTTTCCTATTTCTGCATTCTTGTTCTGATTTTCCTTTCCTTTAACATTCCAGCATCCTTCACTGATGCCTCCTCCTATCGACTTCTTCTTTCTTAATCTTCTTCTTATATTTTCTTCTATTTTTTTCTTCTTCATTCTTCTTTTTTCTCCTTCTTCCTTCTTCTTCCTTCTTCTTCTTCTTCTTTTTCTTCTTCTTCTTTATTTTTCTTCTTCTTTATTTTTCTTCTTCTTCATTTTTCTTCTTCATTCTTCTTTTTTCTCCTTCTTCCTTCTTCTCCTTCTTCTTCTTTCTTCTTGTTCTTCTTCTTTCTTCTTATTTTCCTTCTTCTTCTCGTTCTTCTTCTCTTCCTCCTTTCTTCTTCTTCCTCCTTTCCTCCTTCCTACCTTTCCATTCTTTCTTCATTTATTCTTCATTCCTACCTTTTTCCTTTACTTCCCCATTTTCCATTTCTGCCTTCACTCTCCTTCCTTCCTTACTTGATCCTTGCGCACTCCTGCCTGCCATCTTCTTTCCTTCTCCGTCCTCCTACCTCTTCTGCCTTCTTCTTTCATTCTTCTTCTCTTTTATTTCTTTTAATATTAAGTCTATAAGCTCTCTTAGCTCTTCTTCAGACAGTTACCCCGCAACATATGACTCCACAGACAGCTTTCCTCTCCACAAGGACATTCGTATCCATTGCACAAATACCCTGCAAAGCTGTCTATTTATAGCCCAGTATGCATATGTGGCTGCTCTCCGGCGCCAGCTGAAGACTAACTGGAAGTCCTTATGATAATTATATGGGCAACTGCGTTTTATAGTTCAACAAACTGAGCAGCAGCAACAGCAGCAGCAGCAGCAGCAGCAGCAGCAGGGAGCATTGATCCTTCGCCTAGCCATACAGGCAGACGGACTGACTGACCGGCAGGTCCGGCCGGCGTCCTGTGGCAGCAGTTGAATGAACGCCGCCGCCGCAACTGAAACAATGAGGGATGTGTGGATGATGGCAACAGCAGCTTCTTAGCTACCCCCTCCCCCTCTCCCTCCCTCTCTCGCTCCCGCTCCTGCTACTTCTACTTTGTACCTGTTTCCAACTGTCTCCTTGCTCTGGCATCGTCTTCTTCGTAGTGTGTGTTTTTTTGCCCTCGCTTCGCTTTCGGTTTTAGTTTTTTGTGCTGTGACGCTCGACACACGTTTTGCATTACACTCGAGCGCACACAGCAGTCAGCGGAGCAACCCCTGGCTAGAGACAATTGGCTGCAGTTGCAGCAAGGTGCATCCTTGCAGCATGATCGTCATGATGAGCATCGGGGCATCATCATTAGGCGCTGCACCTGTCATTGCGGTAGCCGCGGCTCCGTTGCTCGCCAGCTTGGCCAAGATCAAGCGTCAACGGATCATTGTGCGGCATCAAATTACGCTGGCCCCGTCCCTGCTTGCAGGTCCTGGAGCCAGCCAGCCAGCCAGCCCCTGCCAACACATTTCACAGAATCGTTGCTGTTCGAGAGCAGCAGAGGGTAGCACGATGGCCGAGTAGGGGCCGTTGGATAAAAGTGTTTAATCAAGTGGAAGGCGGCAGTTAAACTGGGACAGCAGGAGAAGCAGTTGGACTCGCAGTCGCAGTCGCAGTCACAGCCGCAGCAACTCCTTCTGCGACAGTTTCAGTTCCAGTTGGAGCGACGTCCTGTTCGCATTTCGTAACATGAGACTCGCATCGGAAGTCGGAAACGTTGCGCTCTTGTAATGCTTGATTGGACTTTGCACTTGGATGCCAGCGAAGTGGATAATGGAGAGTGGAGAAAGGACGAGCGCTTCCTCAGGGAAGCTTTACAAGGCGCATATCCCATGTCACACGCCAGCTGAGTCTCCTCTCCAGACACAATGGACACTCGAGCAGAGGTCAATCCCAGTCAACGAATGACGAGCCAGAGGCTTGAGGCGTACACCAAAATCCAGGAGTTAGGGATTAGGTGGAAATTTCTTAGAAATTCGGGAAAAACTTATGGGAAACTTTCTTGTCCGAGTCGATAGACATTCCCTTTCCCTCCTCAGACTAAGTTCTTAGTGCGGCAACTGTTCGTTGCGTAGCATCAATTTGGAACTGGCCATTTGTGGCCTGTTGTAACTGTAGATGAATTCTTCGATTGGGTTCGCATTGCTGGGCCATCAATCATTGGCTAATTTCTACAATTATCATAATGAAACCGCGTTGAATCGTTCATTTTTTGTGTCTTTTGTCTTTAGTTTTTTTTTTTTTTTGGGTCAGAATCGTGTGCAGACAACTTTCACGGTCCACCAGTTCGTTGACCATAGTGTCCGACGTCCATGGGCCCATCCGCATGCCCATACCCATAACTATGCACATGCCCCTGTGCCCATACCTATACCCATACCCATACCCATACCCATACATATCTATGCATGCTTAATTTCTCCGACTTCGTCTCGCATAATGAATTTATTATTAAACAAATCTCAAACGCGCCACACACACCACAGCAAGTACATATAATTTTTTAATAATGCATAGTTTGTCAATAAATTTCTTTTATGATGATGGGGCGACCGTCCAAAGAGCAACTCGACTTTGTCGCCATGTTCGTCTGGGGGCAGCATTCAGCGATGGAGGCGATGAGGGGACTTAAGCTCTAACCTTGGGGATCTCAATTGCTATCTAGAGTTAGTTGAGTAGCTTTGGATGATGGGCTGGTCGATATATGACATATATCGAAATATGTCATTTATCGATAGTTCTTATCGATAATCATTGATGCTGATTTACATTTTAATGTATGCAATTTGTATTCACCTATGAAGAAACATAGCCAATTGCAGTTCACTGCTTATCCATATCGCTTCGCTTCAATATCGATAGTTTCACCAATCGATTAATTTGAATTCATAAAAATACTTTGCTTTGAAAGCTATTCTACAGTATAACTGTAATCATATGTGATTATCCGAACTAGAAGGCTTTCCTCAATCTTCCCTCAGCACCAAATGCATAGTCATCGATAAGTAATCGATTACAAAACCAACTTTTTCAGTAATTTATCGAATTACACATCTTAGACTCAATAAATTTAGAACAAGCAAAAAATTCACTCCCTGATCAAACTTGTTTATCTTTCCATCTTACGCAATCGATACTTATCGATAACAACAGAAGTTAGAGAATACGTTTCGTCGTTATGCTGGGCTGATCGCTTTCCATTCTGGTTTTCTCAATGCGCTGCTGAGAGACGCGTCGGGCACGATTTCCAAATACATTAACATTGCGATGGGTGCACGATGGGCATGGGTCTGCGAGTCTAGGGTCCGGGGCCCGGGGTCTGCGGGTCGCGGGTCCGAACTCTGCCGATCCGCAATTCACGATCGACAATGGCTGCGGCTATGGCTATGGCTGCTGGCCGCCGGTCTTCAAACGCCGCGCCAAATACGAAATCACATCCAAAAAGCAACAACAACTCGAGCTCAGCTCGTTAAAGAGCAACAACAACAACAAAACAACAATTCGAATCTTACGGCTCAATAAAAGAAAATGTGCGGCAACGTTTATGGTCGTGCCCCCGGGGGCCCCCTAACTTGGTGATTCTTCATTAAAGATTCATGATGTGTGTTTTCTTTCCATCGAACGTACGCCATATGCCAAGTGGCGGGCCCCAAGCGCTGGCCATTAACCAACAGCTCCAACGGCTCCAACTGCAACCACTTGACGGTCTCCACACCCGATTCGTTGGCGGTGGCTGCTGCTGCTGCTGCTGCGCCGCCAATCTTCAATGAGTGATGGCCACTGAGGCAGCCAAAGCCAACCAAAATCAAAAGCCCAAGGTCCAAACCAAGCGCGCTCCTTGACAGCAGACCAGACTGCGAGATACCCTGTAAAGGAGGTGTATCTGTATCTGTATCTGTATCTGTATCTGTATCTGTATCTGTATCTGTATCTGTATCTGTATCTGTATCTGTATCTGTATCTGTATCTGTATCTGTATCTGTATCTGTATCTGTATCTGTATCTGTATCTGTATCTGTATCTGTATCTGTATCTGTATCTGTATCTGTATCTGTATCTGTATCTGTATCTGTATCTGTATCTGTATCTGTATCTGTATCTGTATCTGTATCTGTATCTGTATCTGTATCTGTATCTGTATCTGTATCTGTATCTGTATCTGTATCTGTATCTGTATCTGTATCTGTATCTGTATCTGTATCTGTATCTGTATCTGTATCTGTATCTGTATCTGTATCTGTATCTGTATCTGTATCTGTATCTGTATCTGTATCTGTATCTGTATCTGTATCTGTATCTGTATCTGTATCTGTATCTGTATCTGTATCTGTATCTGTATCTGTATCTGTATCTGTATCTGTATCTGTATCTGTATCTGTATCTGTATCTGTATCTGTATCTGTATCTGTATCTGTATCTGTATCTGTATCTGTATCTGTATCTATCTAATCTCTCGCAGTCTAACATACCCCATCTGCTCAACAATGCAGGGTATCTTCAAGGCAGTGACAACGACTTTCTTTTTGACCAAATTGTCGCCGCTGTCAAGATCCAACAATATTCATGCACAGGGGGCAGCCCTTCTATGGACTGGGCCTCTATCTCTGTCTCTATCTCTCTCTCTCCCTCTCTCTCTGTCTCTCGTTGGGAGTGGGAGCGACAGATAGACAGACGGACAAACTTGTGGCCGATGGTCGATGCCTGTTCAATGGCTGTGCAGAGCTCTGCAGAGCGCGCTTTGGCTTTGTCTGATTGGCTTTGGCTGCGAGTTGGAATTGGAATTGAAATTGGATGTTGGCACTTGACGCAATGGCTGGGAGGGAGCGGGAGAGGAGAGTGGGGGGAGGGGGGTGGCACTGAGACAGAGACCGAGACTGAAACTGAGACTGAGGCCTCGGGGCCGTTGTAGGCCGTTGGCCTAAAATAATAAGAAAATTTCTATATTAAAATGCTGCGCCATGCCTCAGCCTCGCACGCAGCAGCAACAGCAGCAGCGGCCACTAGCAACAGTTGCTGCTGTTGTTGTGGCCAGTGGTTGCTGCCTTTGGAAATCTTCAGTTGGCCGTGTCGAGATCTTACCTAATTGCCCGCACTGAATATATAATGGACATGATGGTGATAGAGTCGACAGGGTATACGCCACGGCCTATCAGCGCCGGTCAAACGGAAGTCGTTAGCCAGAAGCAGGTAGTGGATGGATGAGTGGTGCTGATCCTGGGCCGCGCAATGACATCTTTATCGAAGGTCATGGCCTGCATTTACATGGATGGCACAGGAAGCACTTCCCATCTGGCTATTTTGGCTGCACTTAAGCCCAAAACAAATGCCAGATAAATCGAATGGAACGGAAACTCGATTAGCTTCAGGCAATTGGCAATTTTGTAAATTTCTCGTTTCATTTGGGTTTCGGTTTCGGTTTTATTTTTATTTTTATTTTCATTTCATTTCATTTCATTTGAGCTCTGCATATTTTAAGTGTTCATACAACCTTCCAGGAGCCGAGAAAATAGAGAGACGGAGTGGAGCAGACTGGGGAGGGGTGAGATGGCGGTATCATTGCGTATCTCCATAGGCCAAAGTGACATCGACATCGACAGCGACAGCGACTCATTTGCATAGATCAGCAGCAGGCAACACGCGATACAATTGACGAAATGATAAGGCGGCGGGAAGAGAAGGGGCGGCGCACTAGAGATGAGCACAGTGTTGTAAAAGCTGCGATCATAGTACTAGAAATTTAGAGTTTGATTTGATATGAAATAGAAAATATTTTGATTTGCTGTTTAGGTTTAGGTATACAAAACTAGATTTACACATGTGATAGGTTTAGTGTTGGAAAGTGCATGCAGATTATGTAAAATTATGAATTCTGGCATATGCTTTAATATATATATATATATATATTTTTACTAGATTATTTAAAGCAAAGCAAGCGAAGCCTTATGGAAATCAATTTTTAAAATATTTTTAAATTTTAGAATTATTTTAAAAAATTAAAATTGAAATATTTTAGCTCATAAAAAGTGTGAAAAATGTGTACTAAATATTTAAATAAATATTTAAATAATTATAAAATGTTGAAAAAAAAAAATATATTTAAATGAAAATGTTTTATAAAAAGTATATTTATAAATATTTAGTATTATTATTATTATTATTATTATTATTAATATTAAAAAATTTATAATACATAATTTTAATATTTAAAGAAAAACTAATTTTTTAGCATTATTACTATTTTTATTATTATTAATCTAAAAATAATAATAATAAATATTTTTTAAAATGAAAATAAAAATATACGAATAATAAAAATTTTTTGTAAATTTTATTTGATTTTCTATATACTTAAATAAGTATCTATAATATTATAAAGTGGACGCCTTGTAGTTTCACCTGCTTATGTCATACCGACGTATGATATAGTTTCTGTCCAAATAGTTTTGACACGCGCCCATCTCTAAGAGTCAAGAATTCGCAGCGACCTCTCTCTCTTCTATCTGCCCCCTTCCTCCTCTCTCTCATCTATCCTCTTCTCCTCCTCCTCTCTCTCTCTCTCTCTCTCTCTTTCTCTGTGGCTGCTCTTTAGGCCTGAAATACATTTTGATACATTTGATTTTGCTTTTCAAATAGAATTATATTTTTTAATTTCCTTGTATGGGTCCAAACTGTGAGCACTACGAAATGTATGCACATATGACATTGCTTGATAGCTGCCTTAATATATGTATTATTAGCAAGTATCTGTAGCCTCTATCACCTGCAGCCCTCCTGCTCTCTCGCTCTGTCTCTGTCTCTGTCTGTCTCTCTCCCTCTCTCTCTCTCTTTTTCTACCTCTCTCAGTCCATTTGTCTATCTGCCTATCTTTAGACTCATCAATATTCAACGCATTACAATTGCAATAAGTTGCCACAATCCGATCCACAATGCGATCCGTTGAAATCATCAGCCCATCACATACGGATTTTTATGCTGATTTTGACCCAATTGAACCCGAGCCCGAGCCCGAGCAGCCAGGCCCCATTATTACGCAGCGTAATGCGTCAGCTTAAGTACATTTCGTTGATGTTGTCGTCGTCGATCGAACGACACGCGACATGTGATCGCACAGAAGTGCGTGACCAGATCTGAAAAATCTACAAACTCTAATTAATTAATATCATTTGTAAACAGATCGTGGATTAAGTTCCTTTCTGATATTTTTGAAATAAGCTAAAACTGATCTTTGGTCTCAGAAGACTTCAGCCGATCTTCAAAAAGTTATCTTCTGTTTGTCGATTCTCGATCAGCTAGTGATCAGCTATTGATCAGCTAGTGATCAAGATATGATCGATCAGCTAGTGATCAGCTTGTGATCAGCTAGTGATCAGCTATTGATCAGCTAGTGATCAAGATATGATCAAGATATGCTGATCATGATCATGCTGAGCTAATATGACTGTAAACTGATCTTCGTGCTATAAAGTGATCATCATTATGGAGTGTGATAGAGATCAGCTTACATGTCTGATTCAAAGCGGTTTCAGAGAGAGAGAGAGAGGGGGGGGGGGGAGAGCGAGAGAGAGAGAGAGAGATCAATGCTCTTCATATTTGTATATGATCCATCTATGATCTATCGTGTTGCTTGGATTTTCACAGTCCTCTCTCACTCCATTAACTAATCTTTCACCTCATCATTAGGTCTCAACTTCTAGAGTTTGGTCTTCATTTGGCCAGCATCACGCTGATCGGCGCAGTGCCATTCTGAAGCTCTGTCTCGAAGACCCTTCACACTAAAGCCGATCTGTGCATATATTTGAGTGGGCTAAACAGGAACCAACAGGCCATAAAAGATGTTTTGGCCACGCAATCGGCGTGGCATGTGACAAGTTCCGGCCATAATGATGATCAACATCAGACGCAACATCTTTACGATCTGTATGAATATGGAGCATCGCAGAGAGAGAGAGAGAGAGAGAGAGAGAGAGAGAGTGGATAGAGATAAAGCACAACAAAGATGAAAATGCCGCCAAAGGCAAACAGCGAGAGAGAGAGAGAGAGGGGAGACAGAGAGTGAGACGAGGCGAGACGAGACGGCGTCAAAGCTGGCAGCAGAGATGTTTAATATTTGCTCACAAGATGTTGATAGCGCAGTTGCCCAAGTTCTGGGCAAGCGAGACCAAAAGGCAGCCGACGCTGATCCTCAGCCTGTGATAGTGAGTGCAACTCCAAATTAGCCGGGCCACCCGTTTTGGGCCTGGCTTTGTGGTGCCGCCGTCGTTTTATGACTCAATCATCTTTCGGCAAACCGAAAATAATTACTGCGTGAGGAAAATGTCACCAGCTACCGAACCCTTTGGCCCGTTGTTTTCCCTTCAGTTTATGATTTTTTGGTTTTTGGATTTTCTTTGACCCTTGCGTCGCCTGTGATATGGGTGGTCCAGCCAACTAGAGCATATTCTCTCTCGCTCTCTCTCTCTCTCTCTCGCTCTGTCTTTCTCCTGAAACACTCTCGTTTTCGATTTCGCCCCCATTTCGAGCGAATCGCTGCGAATTGGTATGCAAAGTGTGCAGTCCGTCACAGCTACTTGGCTTAATTTGAAGCCGTTTCGTTTAATTGCTGGGCCACATTATGTGACAAGAAGCAGAGCAGAGCACAGGCCCACTGCCTCAGGCACGCCCCCTGTCCGCCCTGCACACACACCGCCGCCGTCGTCGCCGTCGCCCACCCCCCACACGGCCCACAAGCCTTCGTCTTCGTTGATAATACGCCGCGGGGCAAATAACTCATGTAATAAAATGCCAAGAAACATGAGCAGCCCATGGAAGCGGACGGACGCCGCACACTCCAATACACTAGAAATAAAAAATAAAAAAAAAATAATCATCAAATTTGCTAAGTGAGGAAAAAAGACAGTAAAAAAACTATTATTAATATATTAAAATTAAATTAATTATTAAAAATTAAAATTAAATAATTAAATATAAAATTATTATTTAATTAAAAAAAACTATTATTAATATATTAAAATTAAATTAATTATTAAAAATTAAAATTAATTAATTGAATATAAAATTATTATTTAATTAAATTTAATTATATTTAATTAATTAAATATAAAATTTTTTTATCTTTCAGGTTTGTTAGATAAAGAAAATTATTATAAATAAATTTAAAATTATATATATAAATTAGTTAATTATTATATTATATTAATATATAAATTGCAAAAATATGCAAACTAAACTTAATTTTTTTAAATGAAAAACAATTTAAAACAATCAATATACGAAATATTTATTAATATTTAATTTGATTTCTTAATATATTTTTATTTATTTAAATTGTTTTTTTTTTTAAATAAAATTTTTAATAAATTTTTTATTTTATTAACATTTCTTTTAATTTTTATTTTCAATGTAACAAATTTTATTTTTCTTTTTTTTAATTTTCTTTTATTTATTGAATTTGTTTTTTTTTTTAATATTTTTTTTTAATAAAAATTTCTATTTAATTTTTAATTTATTTTCAATTTTATTTGACTTATTTTTTTAAATTCTATTTTTTGATACCCTGCCCCACAATCCAGCTCAAAGAACGAATCTGACTTGCCACAACTCTAAGGTTACATTCGACATATTGAATCGGGTAGTGCCCCTAATGGAAGATAGTGTACAACTGTCAAAGTCAGAGCCGCAAACGTTTTTGATAAAATAATTAAAATAAAATTAATCTCGTCGCTTCCCACGGTCTCGCAGCCCATTTGCTCCAGTTTTTCAGTGGAGACTGCATGGGGGGTAGGCAGGCAGGGGGAGGGGGGGGGCGGGGTGACTGGGGGCAGGCGCAGGGCTTCGAGTTTCCAGATAGTTTTCGAGAGCGACGAATGAGCTGCTAGAGTTTTTTGTGTCGACTGTGCGCCAACAATTGGCACAATGATTACAAATTTAATTTTATGCTAATTAGACAAAGCGCCCAGCGTTCGCTTCACCTCATTTTCACCGGCTCGAGCTCGAATTCAGTTTGGGTTGGTGTCGGGTCTCGGGTCTCGGGTCTCGGGTAGCATTTTCCACTTTTCCAATTAGCATGCAGCGTATCGACTCGTATCGGCCATTTCTACATGGCCAAGTAGATAGTCAACTGGGTCTATGGCTGGCTCGAGCCTTATCGCCCGGCCAAGTCTTATGCGCTCTTGTCACTCGGTTTTGCTCCAATTGCTCACGAAGATATTCCCATAGCACTTAGCGTATTAATTCCCATATTAGCCAACAGCATTTCTCTCTTAATTGTCAATTGCAGGCACACACACATACGTATACACCTGGCTATATGTATTTCTCGAGACTAACTGAAACTTTCTTCAAGTTTACCAAGAATCCAACGATGCAAGCTTAAATCTATTGTGTCATAACTGAAAATCGATTTCTGTTTAAGTGCGCTGTTTATGCAGACCTCTCAAATGACCAGAGCGCATACCCTGCAGATAGCGATGAAAGGGGTATATCATGCAGTGATTGCCATATAACCAACAGATGGCGAAGTAGAGCCCAAATTTAGATCTTATGCTAAATCGATAAATATCGATATGCGCTTAAATAGTATAAGAACTATATATACTTATAACATGCAAAGTCTGATAATATACCCACTCTCCACAAGATAAGTCTTGGATCTAGAATCTTGATCTTTATAATCGATATCTTTTTATATCGATTAGATCAGAGAACCCCATAAGACCATGCAGAAGAAACTTAGCTACAGGGTACCTTTTCGTCTCTCCCCTCTCTCTCTCTCTCTCTCTCTCTCTCTTTCTCTCTTTCTCTCTTTCTCTTACTTGAGAATCGTTGATATCGTTGATCCCACACCTTTTTTCACCCGTGTTTGAAGAAAAACTATGGAAACCCTATGCTTGCAGATTCTCAAGCGAGTCTGCCTGGCACTGAGAGCTGAAAGAGATGAGCACGAAAAGGTATACAGACGGGCTTATCACTGGAGATCAGGTGTCGCTAACTGACCACGAAAAAAATATACAAAATCAATACGACGACGACAAAAAAAAAAAAAAAACTGTGAAACTGGCGACAATAAACGGAAACAATTAGGCACCTGACTTCCTCAGGATGAGCCTCAATGAAACTGAGCACGTTTCGGGTGAAGGTGTGGAGCGCGGGATGTAGGGATGAACCGTGCTTGGTGTTGATCAGTCAATGCGAACGATCTTCGTCGAACGACGTTGGAGTGTTGAAGATGGCCAACATTGGAGCCGTTGATAAGAGCCGGAGCACGGATGGAGGTTGACAAAGTGCGGGCGGGGGACGATCATACGATCATGCATACACAATGTGTATCATATTTCAACGACGGCGACGACGGCGACGGCGACGACGACGCACCTGATGAGAAAACACAATGAGAGACGCGCTGAAGACCAAGGCAAGAGCAGCTCGTTGGGCAATCACTTGACCTCTTTCAGGATGTTGTTGTTGCTGCTGCTGTTGTAGTTGTTGTTGTTGTTGTTGTTACTGTTGCAGCAGCAGCAGCAGCAACGGTACTGCTAAGGTTCAAGTGCGTATCTGCGCGCTGGCATTGCTTGTTGTGCACTCAGATACCCTGTACTTGGCAAAAGTGTGCAAAAGGGTTGATGTGTGCAGAACTATATTAAAATAAGATGTTTATTATGTAAACCCTGCAATTACTAATGAAAATTCTGTTCCTAGATACCCTGAAAATAGAGTAAATGTGCTATGTAAGCAGAGTTTGTCATCATATATACATATAAAGATACCCTGTAAATATTATTAAATTAAATAAATAAAATAAATAAAAAATAAATATGTAGAACAGGTATATCCGTGTCATTATAGCATCTGTATTTACAGTAGTTCATCAGGTTCTATCTACTTTCATTATAATTTCATTTTTTGCCAGTGTGCCTAGATACCCTGTAAATTCTGAAATGCTCTTCGCCAGACTTTGGATCAGAAAATTTCAGATAACGTCCTCCCATCATATATCTCTCGATTCTAGATAAATAGCTCGTTCGGTTTATAGGGTATCTTGCAGTCGAGCACTCTCGTTTCGCGAACTCTCAGTTGCTGTGCGATTATGTCACTCTGTCAATGCCGCAACTCCGAATTCATATCAAAATCTAAATTCGAACACGAGTCCGATACCAAATCTTGAGTCCGAGTCCGATTCCGAGTCCGAATTCGAATCCGAATCTGAATCCGAATGTGAATGTCAGTTGGCGTGCGTATTATGAGGGCCACCGTTGATCCGGCTGGCATATAAATAAGCCGAAAAGCCTCTGGCCCGGAGAAAGGGAGAGCAATAGAGGCCGATGGCATCCTCACGTATTACTCATAAAATACATTTTCGACCGAAATTCGGTTTCTGTTTTGTTCGTTTGTCAGCTTCGCTTCGCTGGTAGCTGTTTTGCCTCTTTAAGTGATTCCCACGAGACGCTACCGAGTGTAGGCGGTCGGCCGGCAGACAGATCTCCGGCCTCTGGCTGGGCCTAGCGCATCGGAATCGGATGCACAGATGATGATCATCCACAGCAGAGCACAGCAGAGCGTGCCATTAGTATGCAGCTCAGGCCACGCGCTTGCTGGCCATTAAATTTTTGTGCGGAGACGCAACGGCAGCGACCTCAAAAATGGCAACGGCGACAATCATCAGCGTGCTTATGATGACAACGATAATCATGATCGGCGAGATCGTCATCCTCTCCCGGCTCACATCAAGTACCAATTTAATGGCGCACAGACTCAGCGGCAGACTCCCCCCTCCCGTTTTGAATTAGTATGCCAAGTGCAGCCCCATTGTGCCAGCTCGTCAAAAGGAAATGGCATCACATCGCTCTGGAGCAGAGGACCTGATGCTGCTCACCGCCCTCACTCTCCCTCACTCTCCCTCTCTCTCTCTCTCTCTCTCTTTCTTTCTCTGTGGCCTGCCCACGCCCACGTCTTGAGCTCTAAGCCAGACTGCGTTTTATGTTTGACACGTTTGACGCTTGGCTTGCTTTAAGTACCTCCAGATCCTCACTGATATATGCTTAATGCATTTCATGATCCAAGAACCGAATAGCCATAAACTCTGCCTACGGACCACAGAGACCACAGAGATCTTCATTATATGAAGAAAAACAGGTAGAATCAGTTGAGAGATATATAGGAATACAGTCTAAAATGATATTTGGTCTACATATAAGATAGATGATCTATGATCTTCTATAAGAGCTTTATACATTATATATCTTAAATAAAATATAATAAGAGAATAGATCTGCTATAAGAGTTTCAGATAAGCTGAGAAGAACTTACTCATAGATCTCAATTTGAAGAAGGGTTTGAAAGACCTACAGAAGGATCTGATCTGAGACTTGAAACTTAAGATCTCAGGAATAGTGATTTAAATTGGTATGCAACAACTTCTCCTGACATCGCAATCCCAAGCTCCCTAGGGCCTGTATGCCCTAAGAGATCTTGAGTCGTATAAATGTGTATGATCTTCAGTGATCATCGTTGGCTATGCTATGCATGCGCAAAGCCTACTCAAGGGTTAGGCATAATTTTGGAGTGCTTTGGGCAGGCAGCCAAATGCTCAATAGACCGATGATCATCTGAAAGAGCCTATTTAAAATTCTGAGAGCAAATCAGAGACCAGACAAAGGTCTATGGTCTATGGGCAGTGGGTAATGGATAATGGCTTGCCGCCAAAGTGCGGAGAAATTATCAAAGTGAAAGACGGGCCAGGCCAGCGAGAAGAAGAAGCCGAAGAAGAAAAAGAAGAAAAAGAAGAAGAAGCAGAAGAAGTAGAAAATGGACAAGAAGAAAGACAAAAGATAAGCACATTGTATGCCATATGGGTGGGGTGGCGTAGTGGGGCGTTAGCTACCAACTTTGCCTCTTTAAATGGACTTGGTGTGCGAGACAGAGAGGGCGAAAGAGAGAGAGGGAGACAACGCATATGACAATGCGACAGGAAATGCTCTTTGCCGCGATCAATTTCCATAATTAAACGGACGCAGCTGAAGACATTGGCCACTTGTAGGTTAAATGGGTTTGTTGGCCCCGTCGCTAACAGACTGCACACACCTCTATACACCAGCATATATACATATATATATATCTGTATCTGTATCTGTATCTGTTTACTATATATGATATTAAATAATCGTTAATTGTTAATTGAATTGTCTGCGTTTTACTTTTGCACCATCAGCGCTCTAATAATTTCAACATTGATTCCATTGTATAGATTTTTAATTGAATTAGCTTTAAATCGAAGCAGTTAGAAGTGCTGAGTGGAGTATGCACGACTTAGAGATACCCATTCAATGTATATACCAGAACAAAATTGAGTCTATAGAGCCTAGTAGAGTGGCTATAAGATAGACACAGAATATATATATATATATATATATATATATATATATATATGTATATATATATATATATATCATTATATCAATATCATGAATCTTCCCTAGGTAAGCTAGCTCACATCATTATTAGCTACTAACTTAAGAGGTATATATCAAGTTGTATCTTTGATACAGCTGGGCCACCTTGACTTAAGCAGAAGCAGCTCCCAATTTGTCGATTGCTTCGCTGCGTTTCTCAAGGCGATGACGGTGATTCACCTCGGAAACTGGCACCTGGAACTGTTGTGTCCAACACCTCCATCTATATGTGTGTGTGTGTGTGTGTGTCAGCTGGGTGGGCGGATGTGCTCGCACAGGCGGTGCGCTAAGACGCCAACTCCAAATTGGCATTGCACGCGAATGCGAATGCGAATGCGAAACGCGTTCAAGGCATCGCCTGCGAATTCTGCGAGAAGCGTCGAGCTAATGAGAACCTTCGGCCCGACTAATTAGCGGAGCTATTGGCTTCAGATTCTATATGAATATGGCAAGTGACTTTGGCTTCGACTTGGGCTCCGTTGCTGGACCTCGACCCCAAATGCTTGACGGTCAAGCAGTGCATTTCATTGCGAATCATCCATGTGAGCAGCTCATGTTTATTTTAATTGATTCACTTCAGTTTTTGTCATTATCATTGTTATTATTATTACTCTGTATAACCGTTATGAAGTCAAGGCTATCCACGGGCTGAAGCGAGAGATCTTCTCCAGTGTGAGAGCTGTGCATGGAGAGAGTTTTATTGGTATAAGCATTAGCATTAGCATGAGTATTGGCATGAGTATTAGCATGGGTGTTAACATGAGTATTGGTATTAGCATAAGTAATAGTATTGTTATTAGTATTAGTATTAGTATGAGCATTAGTATTAGTATTGGTAATAGTTTTGTTATTAGTTGTAGCTTTAACATGGGCATTAGCATTAGCATTACCATTAGCATTAGCATTAGCATTAGCATTAGCATCAGCATTATCATTAGCATTAGCATTAGCATTAGCATTAGCATTAGCCTTAGCATTAGCATGAGTATGAGCATTAGCATTAACATTAGCATTTGCATTATCATTAGCATTAGAATGAGTATTAGCATGAGTATAGGTATTATTATTAGCATGAGTATTATCATTATCATGAGTATTAGCACTAGCATTAGCATGAGTATTAGCATTAGCATTACCATTAGCATTAGCATTAGCATTACTTTATTGCTATTAGTACTATTATTATTAGTATTAATATTAGTTTTACTATTTGCATTAATCTAAGATACATATTTTTGAAATCTCCCATTCACTTCCCTCAATATAGCCCATCGCCATATCTACAGCAATTGTCAGTTACATCTGGCTTCAGAAACATCTGCACATATGTCTGTAGGTTTATATGCACATGCATATAGAGCGAAAGGCTTAACGATCCGCCGCCCATCCCAGCAGATCTAGACAAATGTTGATCTATGATTCGAATCGCAGTCGTTTGTGTGTTTTTGTTTATTATTGACAGTGTTGAGCAACGTGAGAGTGTGTGTGGGTGTCTCGATAAGCTCACCAAATATTGAAACAACTGAGTCGGGGTCTGTTCTGGTCTCAGCTCTCGGATGGGACACCTGCATGTTGTTATCTCTTATCAGCAGCGTGCCAGAAAGTCAGAAAATCGAATTTGTTTGCCTTAACTCGAAACTGAACTCGACTCCAGGTTAATACTCTCTCTTTCTCTCTCTATATCTCTCTCACTCTCATTCGTCTCTCTCTATCTCTCTCTCTATGTATATACGTTTTCGATTGTTTATTTATCTATCCAGCATGGGGCATCGGCATTGGCATCCCAGCTAAGCCTGTGTGTGTGTGTGTATATCTTTATTTGATTTCGCTCAGATCGTGTGAATAAGGCAAAACCGAATTATTTTTATGGTCTGTTATCTTATCGTTATTATAGCTCATATTTATGACACTGTGCAATGCCTTGAGAATTGTGCCGAACGAAAGTGTTGAGCTATACCTCTGCCTCCCTCTCCCTCTCTCTCTCTCTCTCTCTGTTAATCTTCGGCTGCTCTGTGGAGATCCGGACGGATGTGAGCATTACTTTTTATGGATATTTATGTAGGGAACGTGACAGCCGTTGGCTCAAACGAAAAACAATATTCCAAGCGATCAAAACAATTCGAAATCAGTCAAAAACACTTCGAAGAACTTTTGGATTTCTTCTTGAAAGAGTTCTTACTCAGTTTGTTGTTGTTCCTCGACGAACGCCAGGCGATTTTTAATTTCGTGTGCAGGAAGTCCTCATATAAGTACAACATCAGCTAATCTGATGAGAGAGGGGTAGAGCGGGAGAGATAGTGGAAAACTAACTGTAAGCGATGCCCCAAGTGCCAGCTCAGCCAAAGCTATGCCCATCAGCTCCATTGACATCCGATAATGATACGAAAAAAAAAACAAAGAAGATGTAGAAGAAGAATACCCTGTAGAATACGCTCTGGAATACATTCAAGATACCCTCTAGAATGCCCTCTAGAATACTCTCAAGAATTCCCTCTAGAATACCCTCTAGAATACCTTATGGAATACTCTCTAGTATGCCTTCTAGAACACGCTCTAGATCTTATAGACTCTCTCTAGACTTACGTCATATAGAGCTGCTCCTCTTATATAGTTCATCATACCCATCCAGATGCTCTGCCATATATCAAAGTCGTTCTCGTCGCGCGACTTCTGTTGTATCGTCTTACAGACAAAATCCCAACGATTTGCGGCATGGGATGAAGCGTGTGTGGTAATACGAGCTCTGGAACTGTGGTTCCCAAAACAAGAAACTGCAATCGCTGCAAAAATATCAGGCATATGAATTTGGATGTATAATAATAGGAGAGCAACTCAAGGTCAGCATGTGAAATGATAATATAGGCTTAGCAAATTGCCATAAAATATAAGTCTAATTGCTTTTTGGCCTGAGATTTGAATAGAGTATCTATGGAGAGTAGTAGTAGTACTATAACATTTCAGTTATGCCTAGGGGCTTTCCTAGAACTCTTCATAGCCATAAGAGAAATATATATTTCTTATAGGTATTACGAGTGATCAAAAGTGATCAGTGCTGATCATTCGTAATAGTTGCAATCTCTTTGCTGTTGTTTTCGTGTTGCATTTCTTAAGACGCGCAATGGAATGAAAAATAACAACAACAACAAAAATGGAAAATGGATAATGAAAATGAAAATGAAAACTCAACTGAAATCATAATAAAAATCTCGCATAAATGCAACAAATTTGTGGCGCATGCGCAGCCAACAGAAGCGAGCGACGAAGCCCCCTCGCGCCCCCCTAGTGCCCCCCTTGAGCCCTCTCGGCTGCAGCAGCTGCTGTGTAATTAATAAAAACAACAGGCTGTGCAGCTCCGCCTCCCTCTTAGCCGCATTGTTGCCGCCTTCACAGCCGCCGTCGAAGAAGCGATGAGCTAACACATACCCTGTGGCTGTGGGGCAGCACCGTGAGTGGGGTGGATTAGTAGGGGGTGCGGGTGCGGGTGTAGACTGTGCACGCTCTGATCGATTGCTGATAATATATCGATAAACATCGATTTGAATTCGGGCTTCCTTGGGCATAGCTCGAGTATTATGAGAGGTAAGAGTATTATCCATATCTCGAGTATTATAAGAGTTGGGTATATCAGATCGGGTATATAACAGGCTTTTCTTATAATATATAACTTCTTTACTAACTTCCTAGAGCTAATCGAAGCATTCATATTGAAGTAGTTTGCCTTAGGGCCATGGCTATACACCAGAAAGTGCCTTAGTTGTTAGTAACTAAGCAGGGTATCTGCTAGTCGTTCACACTTGACTGCCCTCTGCTCTCTGAATGTTGTTTTTTGCGCCTTTTAACTGGCATTTGGCGCGCGAGGCGCCGGCACGCGCTGCACCAGCGTTTGTATCTTGCAGATACAAAATTGCATCGCTCTACAGTTTGTTGCTGTTGTTGTTGCTTGTGTCTATTGTTGTTGTTGCTGCTGTTGCTGTTGCTGTTAGCGTTTGTTTTTATGATTAACGCTCGTTTCGCTTTATATAATCGCAATCACTGCACATGGACGCACTGCAGCTAACATGCAGAGCACTCAAATGGGGCATGCACGGCCAGCAAGATGCCCAGCAGCTGCAAAAAAGCACACGTATCAAGAGTTCGATTTCATTAGAAATGCATCAAAGATAAGCCAAAGCTGCAGTCTCACAATGAATGTTATCGATAACAATAAGCTGGTCAAAAATAATCGATAACTGAACATCGGACATACTTCTTCATACTTCATATGCATGGATCTAAGATAAGCCAAAGCTGCAGTCTCACAATAAATGTTATCGATAACAATAAACTGCTAAAAAAATAACGATAACAATAAACTGCTAAAAAATAATCGATAATGGAACATCAGACATACTTCTTCATACTTCATATGCATGTATCTAAGATAAGCCAAAGCTGCAGTCTCACAATAAATGTTATCGATAACAATAAACTGCTAAAAAAATAATCGATAATGGAACCTCTGCCATATGCAGTCAGGCATACTGTAAGTCCTCCTACTAAATGTCAAACTATACATATATGATGTAAGTGGTATAGATCTGTGTTCATTCCATACACCTTTCTCATGCTCCGTATACACCTTTCTCCCCCGTCATCTGTACAGGGTATGCCAACAATTTCATAATTGAAAAGTGGCGCAACTATTTTGGCTGCTCTTTTAGGCTTAACTCCGTCACTTACCATCCATCCATCCATCCATTCATTCATTCATCCCTCCCTCGATCCACCCAGCCAACTATCCGTCCGTCCGTCCGTTCGTTTGTCCGACCATCTTTTTGGTCTGTCTGTACGTGTTGCATGTTTGATTTTAGTTAATGCAATGCTAAATCTTGTTGTTGCTATTGTAATTAAACAGAAATGCCGCAACTGCAAGTTTAAGAGGAAGTTTACCCAACAAACTGGGCAACAATGCGTCCATAGCTGGAAGTAGACGCCTCGACTACTACCGCCTTTCGGAGTCTGGACTATGGTCGAAAGCGAAAAGCAAAGTTTGAAGCATTATGAGCACATGGAACTGATCAATCGTATAAGTATATATATAATCATGAATTCATGAGCTATCTGAGCTAGCTCTGTTTCCTTTCCATGCCTGCCTCTCCTCTCAGGCATAGCCCTCTTTCAGTCTACAAGTTACAACAGCTTCCAATTGGTGCTGATTTATCTGAAAGTATTTTGGGTACTCTGCTCTGACCTTCACATTGAGATGGAAATGTTATCGCTGAGGTTCCCAGCATTGGCTCAAGTTCAAGTGTTTGGCAAAGGGAAAACACGGGCTGAGCGACAAAGAGACAGCGAGACTGACAGATATCTGACACATAACGAAGTTTCTTTGACATTACGTTAAATATGTTTTGCTTAATATGCTGTGCGCAGAGCAGAGCGACTGGGTATATTAGCTTTGAGCTAAGTTAGCCAAACTAACGGTTACTTAACAGACCTGGAACTGTAAGCTAGCTTGACTAGCCGATGTTACTGCCCAGAGACTAACTACTAACAGTGGGAAGAATATCTTCGAACTGCTTCCAGAGCATCACACAGTCATATAGGCTTGCCTTAAGGCCTATATAGATAAACTGATAGAGGTAGTCTCAGCATTTCATTGATATCTGCCAGGGCCACATCATAAACAGAGCATTTCTCAGTCGGCTATAGCCGTTTCATAAGTGTGCCTTACACAGTAACAAACAGAGTATTCCCCAGTCGGGTATACCCGTTTCACATTTGAAGCCAAGCCTGCTTAGCTTAGCCAACAAGTAATCTAGTCTATGACCACCGCTCCACAGCCTTAGGCGCAGAGAGTCCATCATCGATAGCAAAAAGAGAGCATTGTTCAGTCAGGTACAGCTGGTTGGATTCGTTGTCTCGTTCGCGTTGACAAACAAATGTGAGTTATGGCCAAACGAGACGAGCTACAAGCCGAACAAGTTGGGAGAGTGCTAACGGAAACTGTTTGACCGCCCAGTTGGCCAGTTTCCCAGTTTCGGGGTCAGCTCGGCTAGCTTTCATCTACAATGCGCTGGGTATCTTTAAGCGTTATGAGTATCTTTTTATGGCTATAAACGAACGAAACATGCGAGCTGGGAAATGACAGAAAAAAAAACCGAAAAAAAAACCGCGCAAATGACCAAATGAAAAAGCGAGACACCGAGGTGGGTCAAAAGGTGCTGAGAAAGAACTCCAACGAATGATGCTGAAACTCGTTTCATTTCGGGGAGCTGCTCGAGTTGGATGTTGAAATTGCAGCCGAAACACACACACAGAGAGAGAGACATAGGGCACACTCTGTTACAGTTTCCAGGTGTTTGAATCCGCTTTCTGGGCCACTAATTGGACAGCTGTGCCTGTGGCTGAGGCTGTGGCTGTGGCTGTGGCTGTGGCTGACCAGCAAGTCAGCTCAAATCCCTGCCGATCAAAGCATCTTCGGTGTTCTGATCTGCGATCGACGCGCCACGAGCGCTGCTCTACTTACGCCCTTTTGCTCGAAGGGTTACGTCAAGTCGTCAGGGGTTGAGCGCTCGTAAATCAACAAGGCGAAACCCGTTTAGCAGCTTAACCCGAACCGCTGCCTCTGCTGAGAGGGTTGTTTTCCGTTCGTCTTAAGATTGACCAATGCCTCGGCGAAATGATGAACTTTCTAGCTAAAAAACTAATTGAATATGTTTGCTTTTGAACTCTTGATCTGCAGATCTTGATCTTGGACCAGATCAAAAGCAACAAATATTTCATTAAACATGTCCTCGAGAGCTCAACATCCCCCTGAACCCGGAGGGTTGCTCACTCACAGCACCAAAACTCACTCAAAAATGGCAAATTTTTGGGTCGGAAAATGTCAGTTTTCACCTTTGCACTGGACCAATGCGATTGGCGCACGGTTAGAAAATGGCGTACGTTTACCGTAAGCAGTGAGTGCAACTTTGTAGAAGTGAACTTGGAGCTGAAAGTGAACTAGTTCCGATGAGCAAAAGAGCTTCCTTAGAGCAACTACTTTGAATGCCTTAACTTAGGGTATTTCCTTCTCTTGCTCTGCCTCTCCTTCGTTTTTCCTTCACTGACCGTTAGAAATTTTGTTTCTTTTTTTTTTTTTTTTTGAATGTTAATCCGAAACTTGTCCTGCCTGGCGTTGATCTAATTTTCGGCCCTTGCATTGAGCCGCGTCCCGTTTCAAGGTGTGGAAATAAAAGCCGTTACCTCTTAGCACAATGCCCCAGGGCATTTGCCCTTGCCTTCGCCTTAGCATTTGCCCTAACTGCCTGTCCAGCCAGCCAGCCAGCCAGCCAGGCAGCACGAATGTCCTGTCTATATCCTTCTTGCTGGCTGCTTCGCTCAGTCACTGACCTCATTTCGATCGCCTGAGCCTCAGCTGCAGCATGTTGAGAGAGCGAGGGAGAGGCAGGAAGCGAGAGAGAAAGAGAGAGAAGCAGCAGAACAGGCTACTTTAAGAATTCATGAGAACATTTTGAATAAACTAAAAGTGAGTCCAAATTGAATCAACCTCTCTAGAGATAGATATATTTATACTATAAACGTATGTGTATATATATATATATATATATATATATATATATATATATATATATATATATATATATATATATATCTTTTGTATATACTATATAACATAGGCTCAACTGTAATCCAACTAGTTCTAGATGATGCTCCCACTGCAATTCAGTCTAAACATGTATAGAATAGAGTTTTCTCTCTGCGATGTGAATCGCAGTTGATCGCAACTCTGTGAATATGATCATATTAACTGTATATTATATACTGATATATATATACAGTCGACTCTCGGCTCGTAGTCCTCTCATTCATTCAAAGTTATCACGAGGCCCCTACAAAATCTCTTTATATTTCAAGTATTCGACAATTCATAATATTTTGAGAGATCTTGAGAGAGAGCAAGAGTCGACTGTATTTCAAAAAACATCCTATCCACAGTCCTTCGACACAGACTAAAGTCAGCTAGGGTCAACATGACTCATGACTGAGGCATAAACTTTGCACAACTAACAGAATCCAGAATAGCTAGGATATGGATTTATATGGAGTTTAACTAGACAGATGGATAGATAAAGATACATATTGTATAGAACCAATACACTCTCTTTACTAAAGGAGTATTTCTAGGCTAATCCATGATTTCTACTCCTTTCCAGCCCAAACCTAAGAGTTTACTTTTATCTAGATTCTCAGCTCTCTTACTATAAAGTTTCCTTTACTCTAGAAACTGAACTCAACTCCCAGCCAAGTAGAGTTTTCCCACAGAGACTCTCACATAATGATCATCATCTTAATACACATGAGGAGAAAAAACTGTATAAACTTGCGTGTTTTAATCTAAAAATCAAATTGAAATCGTTTATAATGGCCAGATGCCATTTGCACCCATTAATGCGAGTCGCATTTGCTAATCAAGCGAAATTGAGGCGATAAACCAAAGCTAAAATACGTGGACCAAGGTTCAAGCTATCATTAACCCGCAGAGGGGTCTGTCCAGCTAGCTATCTATAAATTATCATTTTAACGGACGGACTCACACACACATACACATAGGGGGAAAAGAACTACGCAGTCATAAGACAAATTTTGATAATCAACTAAAGATGCACGGGATCAAATTGTAATGCGCATGTTGACCGAAGGAAACTGGACTTGGGCATGAAATATGAGTTCAGAGACGGGCGAGAGGGTTGAGAGGGTGCGGGACTAGGGGCTAGGGGCTTGGTCAAGCGTGTAATGCCAAAGGATGTGAGAGAATGCAAGTCGCTGGCAATTTCACAGCAGCAAATGAAGATGATTGACCAAGCCCAACTAATATTCAAATGAGGTCGACCGGATCAGTTCCGGGCGAGGCGCGTAGCCTTCAAGATCTGGATGAGACAGTAAATTACCGGGCAACTGACCAATGCGAACCTGGGCCAAAGGGATGAAACGCAGCGCAGCTCATTACAATGGGAGCAAACAGCAAAGGGCAACGGGCGAACGGGCGAACGGGACGAGAGAGGGCTAGTGGGTTAGAGGTGCCGAGGGTAGGGGGCATAAGACGCATAAATTGCATTGACCCGAAGATGCGAAACCACCCTTCCGCACTACACTGGACAGTGGTCAGCGAGCGACCCTCGCTCTACACTCCCGTCCCGTCCCGTCCCGTCCCGTCCCGTTACCGAATAGCTAAAAAGCAGCCTAATTTGCATTTGGCGCCTTCTGCGTCCATCTATTTACTTCATTGTTTATTTTGTGTCGCGATGGGAAAACTTTTGCCGGCCGCTGGTCAGTCCAAGATCCCAGATCCCAGCCAGCGCTGATCCCATTTCCATTCCCATTCTGGGCTAGCTTCAAGTGCGTCGGCCATTGTCCGCTCGCTGGCCTTTGTTATCATATGTCATGTAGGACACTCGCTCTGTGACTGCACCCAGGACCCTGCCAGGACCTTCTCTGGCGCCTCGGCAAACACGTTTTGCCTAGCAAATGAGACATATTTCGCGGCAATCAGCGATCAACAGCTGTAGGCTCTCCCCCTGCCTCTCGCTCTATCTCTGCTTCTGTACATACTAATTATATGCCTCGATTCGATTTTGGCGCCAAATGGAATACGGAATACTAGAGCTTGTCTTCTTTATTCTATCCTTGTCTGTCCTTTGCTTTCCTTTACTATTCTCTGCATTCCATTTCGTTCCTTTCTATTTCCATTGTCTTTCGTTTGTTGTCTTTCCATTTCATTTCATTTGATTCCATTCCATATCATTCAATTCCATTTCATTCCATTCCATTTCATTCTATTCCATTTCATTCTATTCCATTTCATTCTATACCAGTCCATTCCATTCCTTTCCACTTCCTTATTTTTATTTCCATTCCATTATATTATTTTCCATTCCATTATATTCCTCTACTTTACATTCCATTCCTTTCCACTTCATTCTTTTATATTTCCATTCGTTTCGTTTTCTTTCGTTTCAGTTCCACGAATTTCCATTTCATACCTTATTTTCCCATTACCATTTATTGCGTTCCGTTTCAGTGCCATTCTTTGCCATTGCATTCCATACTGTTCCTTTTTTTCCATTCTATACTTTTGCTTGTTGTTCCATTCCATTCGTTTCCATTGCACACCTCTCCTTTCCATTCCATTCCTTTGCTTTCCTGTCCATTCCATTGATTTCCTATCCTTTCCAATCCATTGCATACATTTCCTTTCTCGCTTCCATTCCATTTCCATCTGTTCCATTTCCATTCCTTTCGCTGCCTTTCGTTCTCTGCTCTTCACCACTCTTCTCTTCACGTCTCTTCTCCTCTCACTATCCATTATCTACTTACCACACGCATCATATCCTTCATACAAATTAAGCATCATTTGTGATAAATTTAAAGGACATTTATTACAGCATTTGATGAGCTGAACTTTAAGGACTGACAGAGAGTTAATTGCTTCATTTCACGCAGTTGCCGCAAAGCCAAACCCAAACAGCCGCTGTGCCAAGCCCAACTGGAATAAAAAAAAACCCACCCGTGATGCAAAGCTGTGTGGGATGGAGGAGTACGAGATGGCGTAGATGGGTGTGGCAGTGGCCGTGGCAGTGGCAGTGGCTCTGGCAGGGGATAGACTAGGTGGTGCAGCTGCGAGGGTGGCTGCGACTTTTCATGCTTAAATTTGACTTTTAGCGCGCTGAGGACTAGAGGTAAATGCGCTTTGGCATTAGGGTAAATGCACAGGAAGTTGCAACAAGGAGGGCAGGGAGGGCCGGACAGAGAGGGCGACGGGGGCATGACTGTGTGAGTCTGCGAATCTGGTAAGTAATCCCCGAGGTGCTGGCATACAGACTGCAATTGACCTTTGCCTCTGGCATAATTGCATTCGCCAGCAGCAGCAGCACTCTTCCTACTTATCCGATTCCTGGATCTGGATATATGTTTGTATGTCTGCCAGACATTCGCTGGCATTTGGGCATATGTAGACGAGGGCTAAGTGGATCTTCCGCTCAGCCGATAGACCCACAACGGCGACCAGGAAGCGACTTCCTCTTCGCATTTTTGCAGCTCAAATTTTTACGCTACAAAGCATTTCTGTATCTATATATATATATATTATAATGAAAATGAAAACAAGAAGATAAGCGAGGAAAAAAAGCAATGAAAATCATATAAAAATAAATGCAAGCGGGCAATTATCACGTGCAAGCCATGAAAGCAGACGGAGTAGCAGCGGCAGGGGCCAGAGGGAGGAAGGGGGCGAGATGTTGCACATAAGAAAGCAAAAGTAAGAGGTGCTCGTAATACTCCAAAAACCAAACCAAAGCAAAGCCAAAGGCAAAAGCTGAAGCTAAAGCGAAACCCGCTCAAGGAATACCAACAAAATCCAACTGAACTGAATTGATGTGAGACGAACGGAAGAGAGCTTAGCTATATACTATATAGAGAGAGGTATATATGGGGTTTGGCATGTGTATGCATAGATATATATATATGTCATTTAAGCTGTGACTTGGGGAACTGGCTTGTATTCCTATTGATACTTAGCGATAGTATGGATTATGCCTCCTTGGAATTGGAACTGCTTTAAAGGGGCTCCATTGGCTCTAACTGGATAATCTGGGCTGCTTGCATGGGGTGTTAGCCTATATATGTATACACATTATATATGTATACATCATATATATACATATCATACATATATACATATCACACACATACATATCATATATATAGTACATATCATACATATATACACTGAATAACCTTCCCCTTCACCTGACCCCAAATGTTGAATACCTTCTATATCATTTGAGCTAGAGTCTTCGACTTTATTTTCTATGAAACTCGGTTTTATTCTGCTTAAAATAGAACAAGATTCGGCTCTATATCATTTCAGAAAATATTTTTAGAATTTTTTGAAAAGAAAACGCTTCCAAAAAAGGTTCGCTAAAATCGCTTCATCAGTTCAGCGCATTTGACTTCAATTGTAAACATCTCACTCAATTTGGGCAACACAGTTAACGAATTTTGTCTGTAGATCAGAAAATGGATTTTCTTTTAGAAAAATATTACCTAAGCACAATATATAGTTTAGTCTTTGAAGGAACAATCACAGATTGAAGCTTACTTTGATTCTTGACCCAAGTCTAGGCATTGCATAAATGCAAAGTTCCTTGTGTTTTCTCTCTTATATATCCCATTCAACATTAGCTATTCATTATATAGAATCAGATCTGGAATTTCCTATATATACTGCATTGGCTGCTCATTCTATAACCAGATCTGGAATACAAGGAAAAACGATTATAACTAGGATATCGAAGGAAAATGTCTAAGGAACTTGACATCCTTAACAATCATATAGTATATACACTGTAAGGAACTCCATGCATTGTATATATTCAAATTTTGGTGTATAGCTCTTCCCACATTTTGGGGCATTTGATTTTCCCACGAGTCGCTGCGCGAGACTTATCTCTGAAGCTTTCTTGCGCCCGCATGGCTTAGGAGTAGGAGTTCCCAAGCGGCCAGGTTAGCTGATAAGCTTGCTCTTTCTCTCTCTCTCTCTCTCTCTCTCTCTCACTCTCTCTCTTTCTCTGATGTCTGACTGTGGATTTTTGCCGCCATTTGCGCAGCGAAGCGAAGACAACCGCCAAGACAGTTGCGCCCGCTGCGCCAGTCCCTTGATAAGACCCGAGGGCCTTTCGTAACGGCTGCTTGCGACGATCAGAGCGAGTGCAACGACGTTTGTGGTGGCTTATTTAGACGTGGCAGTTGCAGGAGTCGGCCAGCTGACGCTGGCGCGTTCCAATTGCCCTGATTAGAAGCCTGACCCGTACACAAATCAACTGGTTCACTCAACCGTTCCTCAACGTCACGTCGCAGCAGATGAGCAAGCCGCCAGCGCTGTCTAGAAGGCGAGCTGACCAGCTGCAAGGCGCGCGCGCGCAACATTTTGTCATCTTGATAATTATGAAATGTCATTGCGTGTGAGGAGCTAGGCCCCTAGCCTAGCCCCTGGCCCCTGCCCCTTCCCCTTCCCCTGCCACCCTGCGACACCTGAACGCGCAGATCTTGAGCTCGGATCTCGTTGAGCGTTCGCATTGATCGCTGCAGCTGATAGATGACAGAGAAAGAGGAAGAACAGAAACTGCATCAAGTAGATGTCGAAGAGCCAACAGAAGTCAACATCTGTGGCAAGAACAAGATGGAGAAACAGAGGAAGCAGAGATAGGAGAATAATGTCATGTGGGTTCAACTGCAACTGCAACGCGGACAGGGACAGGGGCAGGGGCAGGTACACGGACAGGAGCCGGGGGCATCGGGGCACGTGCCCTCTCAAGCGCGAAACGAAACGAAGCGAATGACGAGCCAAATGACGAAGATGCCTCAAACGAGGCCCTCAGCCAGGGTCTTAGCCTGTAACTCACTCTGGCTCCCTCTCTGCCCCTCTATCTCCCTCGCTCTGCTTTATCATATATAGTTGCTGCTGTGTAGGCCAATTTGGATAAAGCATAATACAGTTCCCGAAACTTTGCAGTCAGCGGTCTTGAGCGCAATTGCGGTAAATTTAATCTTTGATATGCTAAAGTTTACTTCATACTAAATGGCAAAGCAAGCTCAATATTTTAAAGGTAAAATGTTAACAATAACTCAAACAGTTGCTGAAATATAAGTATTGTAAATACTATCAGACTTGCGTGGTCAGCTCCTTTTAGTTATAGGTACTTCGGATACCTTATAGGTATAGCTAACTAGGCTAACTTAGGTTTGAATACCAGGCTATATTGTGAACAATATTAAAGAAGAAGATAGGTTGATAGACAGATAAATAGAGAAGTAGGTAGATATGTGATAGATAGGTAAGTATATAGATAGATAGATAGATAGATAGATAGATAATGATATAGATGGATCGAGAAATAAATATGGCTACATTTTCTATCATATCTTTTATCTTTCTGAACATAAATACTTCACTATTTACATAGCCAAACCTCCCCCTTCACTCTAAAAGTACAGGGTATACACACAACAGCTATTATTAACAGCCTGGTCCTAATTCAAATATCTCTAAAGAGATCCAAATGCTTCTTCTCCTAAATCATAAACATCTCTCTCATCTCTCTATACTCCCCTGCTATCCATTTATGCTATATAGAGTGCTGATCTGATATCTTCTATATCAAATATATATAACCCCAACTATATATACCTTTTCCTCTTAACTTTGTTTCGCCTTCACTTCCGGCGCTGCGGTTGGCTTCGTTTCAGCTCAGCCGTTGCCAACTTCAATGATGATCATTATCACCACCATTATCATCATCATTATCGCAATCATCATCATCGTATTCCATTGTTGATTTTAATTACTTTCGACTCCTCGACGTTCCTGTCCTGTTTCCACATCCCCGCAGGTTTTTCCCTTATTTTCTTCTTCCCGATTACAATGGGGTTTCTCTTGCTCTTCTTCTTTCTTCTTCTTCCTCACTTTTCTGTGTCTTTTTTATTATTTTTATTTCCTATTAAAATAGATTAAGCAGTCAAGCACATGTCTCGAGTTCCACTTCTTCTCCAAAGGGTTGCCTGCCACTGCGCAACTGTCGTCCTTCGCTAATAGATTTGACTATCTTAGCCTAGGCCAGGCCCAGGTCCTTCAACAGCAGGCAAGCCCAGCCGGCTCGTAGAGCGGCCTGATGAACTAATCAACAGATCGTCTTCTGCTGCCACCATCCATAATCCATTTGTACACCTAAAAAGGAAAAAAAAAACTAATTGAAACTGGAAAAAAATGTTTTTTTGAAAGTCGAATATCCTGTGGAAGTTAATTTGAACTAAGCCTATATCAGTTTATTCTAATGATATACATTCATGTATGATATTGAATAATATACATAATATATTATGTATATAAACAGTATATGGACCATTTTTATATACAGCTGATATTGTGCTCCAAAATTTGTGAATCTTTCGAATCTCTTCAAATTTTTATATGCCATAACTCAGATATTCTTTATATGAGTCCTACAGGGTATAACTTTTTAGAAACTTTCAGATACGAAGTGTAGTGAATATATGAAAACTATTCTATTCTATTATTCTATTAACCTTCGCCCCTCTCCCCTTACTCCTTAGTCCTTACTCCTTACTCCTTACTCCTTACTCCTTACTCCTTACTCCTTACTCCTTACTCCTTACTCCTTACTCCTTACTCCTTACTCCTTACTCCTTACTCCTTACTCCTTACTCCTTACTCCTTACTCCTTACTCCTTACTCCTTACTCCTTACTCCTTACTCCTTACTCCTTACTCCTTACTCCTTACTCCTTACTCCTTACTCCTTACTCCTTACTCCTTACTCCTTACTCCTTACTCCTTACTCCTTACTCCTTACTCCTTACTCCTTACTCCTTACTCCTTACTCCTTACTCCTTACTCCTTACTCCTTACTCCTTACTCCTTACTCCTTACTCCTTACTCCTTACTCCTTACTCCTTACTCCTTACTCCTTACTCCTTACTCTTTTTAATCCTTACTATTTCGCAGTCTGTTATATGCATTGACAATGGAATTCTTGGCACATCCAGGCAGACGCTGGCCAAAGGATGCTGCCACATGCTACGCGCGCTGGTCGCAGTGCATTCAACCAGCGGCACTTGTCTGTGTGTGTGTGTGTGTTTGCCCCCTTTAATAGGCCGAACAGGTGCATTGGCAGCTCTCGCAGGACCCTCGCTCTCGGCTGTTGCACTCGCATCCTTGCAACAACAACAACAACAACAACGACAATAATAACTCGTAAATAAGCCGCACACAGGCGGCACGTGCCCCTCGTTCTGTCCGTTGGGCTTCATCTGCAGCAGCGAGTGATGTTGGCTGGCATCTCTCATGCGCTTGCCGCTTACCTGTTTACCTGTTTATCTGCTGCCTCTTACCTGTTTCGCGCCGCTTGCCCCATTTCACCGTTTTACGCATTTGCAGCAGGCAACATGCTGCAAGCTGCATTTGGACCCCGCTCGCCAGTTGCCTCGCCTCGAATGGGGTTTCTACAATTTAGCGCGTGCCACGATCACTCACTCTCTCCCTCTCACTCTCTCCCTCTCTCTCTCTCTCTCTGCTTGCCGCTTTATAATTAACTTGACTGGCGGCTCGTGCAGCATCCAAGTGCTGCAGTTGCCGCAGCTGCAAAAGTTTGAGCAACGTCATCGACGTGCTCAGATCCTGGCTCAAGATCAGGGGAGCTAAGAAGACAGCGGGAGTAGACGACTTCAAGATACCCTAGAGTTCGGCAGGGTCCCAGCTTCAATCTAATGCCATCTCTATATAGATAGTTCCTATGGATAAAGATATAATACTCGCTCAAGATATGTTTGCAGCCAAAAGCATACCCGACTTGCAGATACCCTACACATTTGTTAGCTCTTCTGTCTCCTGCAATATATATACTTTTATATGTATATTTGAAACTGATTCAACTTGGCTTTAGTCCTCGCTCAAGCTTAGGGATTAACATTGAAAAGCATGCTCGAATTGCAGACACCCTACATATGCGTCCTCTTTGTAGCTATACTATATATATGGATTGTTGAATGGGAATCAACTTGTCTTTAATTCAGGCTTACAATTACAAGTAATAAGTGCCTGATCGACTTGGAGATACCCTAGAGTGTCAAAATGCTTTTATTGATAGTTAACAACTTTACAGATCTGAGCAGACAAGTTTATAAAGAAAAGCCTACCAATAGATACCCTATAATGTGCACAATCCAGGCAGCTATGTCTAGAGGTCTACTTGATATACATTAAAAAACATAGCCAATCTAATCTCTTCTCAGGTCCTTAGCTCCTTTTACAGCCCGATCTAAATGCTAAGCCAGAGTCCTAATGCCTAGGAATCAGCTTTAACCGCTTCATCATCATTTATAGCTGGAACAGTGCATGTCGGCCTCGTTTACGCCCCTTTTCGAAATCTGCTGGGCATAGTTAACGGCATTAGGCACACCTTTTTAGTCAGGGCTGCGAGCCCATTAGACGCACATAAACAATTCAGAGTTCTGAGCTCTGGATCTATATATGCAGCTCTCCTCGACATCTCAGCATTGTGCACGTCATCAAACCAATTACGCATCCAATTATGACTAAATAGACGCACCTTTTTATACCTGAGAAGAGAGAGAGGGAGAGACAAAGGCAAAGGCACACGCCCACGCGGCAATCAAAAAATCATTGCGTAACTAGGCGCTGGCCAGAGCAGAGCAGAGCAGCGTAAAATGAGGAGTAGTCTGATCTAAAAAAAAATGAGAAGAAGAAGGAGAGAAAACATCTGCCAGAGCCTGGACCCAGGGACAAACCCTTGGCCAATCTGTCGACAGCAACTGGCGTTAAAAGCGGCGAGGGTTGCCACGCTCACACCTCGGCAGCGAGCGGAGCGGGAGAGGGGTCTTAGAGTAGAAGACGACGCGACGCTTAATCAATACGTGGCCATAAATCAGTAGGAGCCAACAGACTGCGCAGACTGCGCCGCAAGCGCTGCCATGAGCGACTCATCGAATACCCTGTAAATGACAGTAGAGAGAGAGTTTGACTAGATGTGAGCTAAGCGGAAGCAGTTAGACGATATTCACTACTCTATAATATCTAAATATTTACTATAGTGTAACGATTACAGCTATGCTATTAATAATCGATATACATATATCGAACTGATTATCGATAAGTTTTAGCGATTTAAAGTTAACTTTGAATATACATGTATCCATCTATGTATGAACTTCTACTCTTTCAGCTATATATCTAACTTAACACTATCGATAAATATCGACTTTCGATCAATATTCATTTTCAGCCTTTAAATCTTCAACTCACCTAAAAATGATGGCTAGCTATATATATCACTGAAACTATAGGTTTGGAGGTGCTCATCGAGTATCGATAACTATCGCTTATTTATTATATATGTATGTTTTGGCACTGTTGATACCTCAGGCAATGCCAAACTAATGCTTACAGAGTAACTTCTAGTCGATAGCACCCCATCGTACTTGATTGCCTTGTTCTCCTTTCGATTGTTCGAGTCTCGTTCTTTGGCTCGTGCTCCTTTTTCAAAGTGGGGCAACCGCAACAGCGAACGAGGACCCGTTTCTTATCCGCATCCGCATGCCAATGACCTGCTTTGAGGACCCTCTTTGTAGGGCGCACAGCTGCAATGGCTCCCACCAAAAAGACAACAGACAGCTCAATTCTACAGATCGAAGCCCTTAGCCGAGAAACTCTTTCTGTTTTTTTTTTTTTTTTTCTATTAATTACACAGAATGGAAATTATGGTCGCCACTTTTTAGCCACTTCGTAGCGCCCTCTAGACCCATCCAGTTCCCCCCTTTTCGAGTTTCGCCAAAGACCGTCAATATTTGCACTATAAAAAAGCGTGCCAATAGCAAAAGTTACGAATCATCGCGCGATATCAATGACTAAAGCCCTCACCACCCCATACGTCCGGACTCCCGGACTCCCGCGCCCCATAAGCCACCCTAGTCATATACCTATATACCTATATATATATATATTTGCACTCGACGCCAGAGCGTGAGAAAAGCAAAGTGAAATTAAATATAAAAAAGGAAATGAAAGAAAAGAAAACAATTTGATGTTGGGCACTCGGTGTCCGGTTTCCAATAAATAAGAAGAATATGTTTCAGTGTCAAATCCATAAACAAAATTTGGGAACTGAAACCCTATAGACGGCAGCTAAATGAATGAAAGACAAATATTGTCGCAGCAACTTAATTATTAATTAGAGTTTTTAAGCTTTGCCCTAGGGATACATATGGGAGACTGATGTATTGATTGAGTGATTGATTCGTTTTGAAAGTGTCAAAGTGAAAAGTAAACCCTCTGACTGATTGATTGATTGATAGACCTATGGATTATCTATGTGTGGGTGAAAGCATATCTCTATGCAGATGAACAGGGATAAGAGTCTCCTATCTCTATCTCTATCTATATCTCTCTCTCTGAATCTATCTCTATCTCTATCTCTATCTCTATCTCTATCTCTATCTCTATCTCTATCTCTATCTCTATCTCTATCTCTATCTCTATCTCTATCTCTATCTCTATCTCTATCTCTATCTCTATCTCTATCTCTATCTCTATCTCTATCTCTATCTCTATCTCTATCTCTATCTCTATCTCTATCTCTATCTCTATCTCTATCTCTATCTCTATCTCTATCTCTATCTCTATCTCTATCTCTATCTCTATCTCTATCTCTATCTCTATCTCTATCTCTATCTCTATCTCTATCTCTATCTCTATCTCTATCTCTATCTCTATCTCTATCTCTATCTCTATCTCTATCTCTATCTCTATCTCTATCTCTATCTCTATCTCTATCTCTATCTCTATCTCTATCTCTATCTCTATCTCTATCTCTATCTCTATCTCTATCTCTATCTCTATCTCTATCTCTATCTCTATCTCTATCTCTATCTCTATCTCTATCTCTATCTCTATCTCTATCTCTATCTCTATCTCTATCTCTATCTCTATCTCTATCTCTATCTCTATCTCTATCTCTATCTCTATCTCTATCTCTATCTCTATCTCTATCTCTATCTCTATCTCTATCTCTATCTCTATCTCTATCTCTATCTCTATCTCTATCTCTATCTCTATCCTATCCTATGTCTTTTATCCTTCATTCTGTATCTACTATTCTCCATCCTTTATCCTTTGTCACCGGCCGCTATCCGCTATCTGCTATCCTGTATCCTTTATCTTTTATCCTTTATGCTCTATGCTTTATCCTTTATCCGCTATCCTCTCTCCTCTCTAATCTCTCCACTATCCACTATCCTCCATCCTCTATCCTCTATCCTCCATCCTTTATCTCCTATACTATCTCCACTATCCACTATCCTTTATCCTCTATCCTATATCATTTATCCTCTATCCGCTATCTGCCATCCACTATCCTCTCTCCTCTCTAACCTATGCTCCATCCTCTATCCTCTAACCTCTATCTCTATCCTTTCCCCTCTCTTCGCTATCCTCTATCTCTCTGCCCCACCCTCTATCCTCTACCCTCTATCCTCTCTCCCTATCCTCTATCTTCTATCCTCTATCCTCTATCCTCTATAATTTATCCTTTATCCTCTATCCTTTATCCTCTATCTCCATCTTTATCTATATCTATACCTTTATCCTCTACATCTACATATTACCCTTGTATATATGTATATATATCTAGATACACATACTTACACCTCTCTCTATTAATGGGGCTTCTTTTCAACTATTTATAGCGCCTTGTGTTCCTTCAGTTTTTCTGCCGCCGCCTCCATTTCTGGCATTTGGCATCAGAAATTTGATTACCCCAGCTAACCGAACTCTAGCCACGCCCCACTCACACCGCTCGACCCCCTTGCTTGCATACCTGATTCTCCTCGTCGCCTCCTTCGCCGCATTCCTTGCTACATAAATTTCTGTCCAGTTCTTCTTCAGTTTTGTTGTGCTTTTTGTTTGTCGTTTGGGCCGCGCTTAACCCGACCTCTGTCTGCCCGCCCACCTCCTGCTGGCTGTCGCCTGTGCTCTTTTGTGTCCTTTGTGCGCACGCTTTTTATTTATTCAGCAAACGGCTAAAACAACATGAAAAAACAAAAACAACAACAACAAAAAGACAGAGCTAAAACAACAACATTAACCAAAAATGGGCGGAAGCCAAACTAAATGCGCCCAGCAAAGCGCGCGCCTCTCTCTCTCTCTCTCTCTCTCTCTCGCCATGTGTGTGTGTGTGTGTGTGTAGGTGTGTCTACCTATGTATGTGTGGGTTGTGTATCTTGTAGATACTTTTTTTGCCAACCTCACGAAATGTACAGCTGCTGCCTGCCTGGCTGCCTGCCTGGCTGCCTGGCTGCTGCTGCTGCTGGACATATCGATCCACTCCAGGCACACGCACAGTGGTACAGAAACGTTAGCAAAAGCTCGACTCGACTATTTCGTAAAAACCTGCAAAGTATGCAACAGATAAAGTCCGCGAATTAGAAATTTGTTGTGAAAGTGGTAAAAGCAGAGACGAAGATTAGAGAAGAAATAGAGCGAGATAGACACTTGGCCATAGCTATAGATTTAGATTGATATGTACATACAGATATGAATATATATGCATATATTACATTGTGGTTGGAAGCTCTTTAAAGAGTATAAAGCTATCATTAATTATATTAATATATATATAAATAAGTTATTTTTATATATTCTTAAAAATTCTTTTACCACTATTAGAAGAAAAGACAACCAAAATATATGTTTCAAACAAGTTAAAATCATATTTAGCAATGTTAGAATTATATATTAAAAATAAATATAATTTTATTATATATTATATATATTTTTTAATATTTAAATATATTTTTTTAACATTTTAATTTACATATATAATATAAAATTTTAATATTATAATTTAACAACTAAAATATGTAATATAAATAAAATTTAAATATAATTTTAGTATTTTATGATATAAGCATATTTTTATAATATTTCATTATATAATTTTAATATTATAATATATAATTCAAACAAGTATAACAATATATAACATATCAAATATAATTTTAATATTTTATTATATTTTTATTCTTTTATATTTCAACTATAACTTTAATATTTTTTATATTATATGTCAAATAAAACTTTAATATTTTATAATATTTCTTTTAGCATTTTATTATATATATTTATACATTTATATATATAATTGTTATTATTTGAATATATTTCCAGCGTTTTGCTATATAATTGATTTTATTCAACATTTCGTCCACTTTCAACCACTGTGCGCAGTTGGCGTCTCGCTGCGCTGCGCCACGCTGCGCCTGGGGGCTTTCGGGAGGCGCACTAAGCTAACGGAAATGCCGCAGCGTCAGGCAGCGCGAGTGTTGCCATCGCTGACATTTTAAACTGCGCACGCTGGCGCCATCTGGCAGCGGAAATCATAAACTAGCGCTCCATCTCGCTCGCACCGGCTGCAGTGCAGTGCGCTGTCTGTTGCGCTGCGCTGCGCCTCCTCAGCCCACTCACGCCTATCTCACTCGCTATCTCCGTCCCGCTCACTCGCCTGAGTTTGCAGCCTTGGGCTGCCCATAGCGGATTCATGTTACAGTTAGGCATGGAGTGGGCTATGCCCACATTTTCGATGAGTTTTTGACCACCGCGAAATAATCGATAACGATAATAATTTTACACGTGTCGCAAGATTTAATTGAGCGAATTAAAAAAAAATAAATAAATTGCGGGAATTACAAATTGCCAATAAATAAATAAATACTTAAAAGTCGAGTCAAAAAAAAAAAAGTGGATTTAAAAATAAGTTTAGGCGGCGAACTTGAGAGTCGCGCGCTTGCGGCTGCCGAATTCGCCGTTGCGGCGCGGCGACTGCGCTGCCGGCGCTGCTGGCTGCTGGGCTGCGCCGCGGCCGAGCAGATTCCAGAACGGACGCGGCGTCGTCGTCGTCGTCGTCGTCACCGGATCCTTGTTGATGTAGATGCAGTTGACGATCGGCTCGTCCCCGAAGTATTGCTGCCGATAGCCGCCGCCGCCGCCGCCATTTTGCTGGCGTATCTTGTTGCGGCGACGTCGCTGGCGCTGCAGCTGCTGCCGGCGGCGCTGCTGCTGCAGACGGCGACGACGCTGCGCCTCTGCCTGCTGCGGACGACGGCGCCTGTAGCCGCCCATGGAGCCGTAGCCGTAGCTGCCGCTCGGTCGGCGGCGTCTGTTGCCCACGCTGCTCTGCGTCTTCCTCTTGTTCTTCTTCTTCTGCTGCTTCGGCTTGGGCTTGCGACGCTTAACGGGCGCAGCAGCGCTGCTGCCACTGCTACTGCTGCTATTGCCTATGGGCTTCTGCGCTGGCTGATCAACGCTGCTGACGCTCTGCTGCTGCTGCTGCTGCTGTTGTTTTCTCTTGTTGCTGTCCTGCTCTGCCCCATTGCCCGCTGCCTGCAGCTCGTTTGCTGCTGCTCCCTTCTTCTGCTTCTTCTTCTTCTGCTGCGGCTTCTTGCGCTGCTGCTGCTGCTGCTTGCGTCGCTTCTGCTGCTGCTTCTGCTGCTGCTGCTGCTTTCTCTTCTTCTTCTTCTTCTGCTCAGTTAGGGGCCGACTGGGCTGATTGCTAACGGGACGCGTGTCCTCGTCGTCGCCGTCCGTGCTCCAAATGGCCGAGGTGCTCACCGGGCTGTCCTCCGTTATGAAGTGCTCGTACTCGTCGTAGATGCCCAGTCCCTGGTAGTAGAAGGCATCGCTGTCCACATCCTCCTCCTCCTCCTCCTCCTGGTCCAGGTCCTGCTCGTCCTCCAGCTGGTAGTAGGCCTGCTGGCCGAGCGGCTTCAGCTCGAAGACGGCGTGGGTGTTGGGATTCACCTTGGGCGGCTGCTGGGACTCGATGACCACAATGCCCGCATCGCCGCCCACATTGGCGTGGGTCGCCGCATTGGCCACCACGCTCACGCCGCCGGGCACGCTCTGCGCGAAGGCCACGAAGCTGTTCTGGCTTTGGCTCTGGCTTTGGCTCTGGCTCTGGCTCTGGACCGGGAACTGCTTCTGCTGCACTGCATCCTGCGGCGCTGACTCGCCGCCGGGCAGGACCACTTCCTCCAGCTCCAGCTGCTGCTCCTCCACGACCTCGTTGGCATCATCGTCCACCTGCTCCTCCTCGTCGTCGTCATCCTCCTCCTCGTCGTCATCCTGCAGCTGGACCGCTGCCAGCGCCACGTAGCGCCGCTTGCTCGCATCCTGCTCCTGCTGCAGCTGCAGCTGCTCCGGCACTGCGCCCAGGCTCAGCTGCTGCGAGCTGACCGAGATGCTCGGCCCGGCGCCGAGCGCACGGCTCGCCCGCTTCCGCCTGGTCACCACGCACTGGGACTTGCTGCCCTGGCCACTGAGCTGCCGTCCCTGGATATAGAATCGCTTCAGCTCGTACTCATCCCCGTGCTCGTCCACCTCGATCCTCGTCTCTCCGCTGGCCAACGCCAGCCACAGCACCGCTACCACCAAGGCCCAGACGCAGCTGTGACTCCTCATGGCTCTCGACTAAACTGAGCTTCGAGCCCGCCGTCGACGCTTATATTAGCTCGCCGCTCGCCACGCGGACCTATTGACCCACAGCTAATTGCCAAAAGTCTTCGATCTCCGATCTGAATTATTCATTAGCCTCTGCCCTCGACCCCGCCCCCCCCCTCCTCCTCCTCCCTTTTGTGGCTGCTTATTCATCTTTTGCTTTCTTCCGAGAACTCGTTTTCGCCAAAAAGAGAAGAAGAAACTGTTTTTTTGTTCTATTTTTGGCTAGTCGCGGGGTCAAAGATCAATCAACTATAACCCCTCTGGGACAGACATCGACTGCCAAATTTGGCAGATGAAAGTTTTCTCAGTCAAAGGGCCCCTCGGCGAGACCCCGAGCCTAGCAGCGACTCGAATCTCCGCTCGGAAATCGTCTTAAGCATCGAAAGTTCGTAAAATTAATGATTCGATCTGAGAGGGGCCAACGAGAGGGGCGGCTGCGCGGGCAGCAAAGGGCCCAAAATGGAGCCATATGTATATGATAATAATATAATGAAATACTAAAATTAATATAAATAAATAAATACTGTATTTATTTATATCTTTTTGATGGCACTCTCCATTTTATATATACATACTATATTTACATTTTTTAATAAAAATAGTTATTTATTTTTCTTTATATATATTCTATAAATATAAAAATGATGAAAAATAATACAAATATATACATATATATATATTTTTTTTTTAATATTATTTTCAATTTTATGTATAGTTAATATTTATTAAAACTGTATATATTTATATGCATTTAATATATTCTTTGTATATACATATATAACTATTAAAAAATAAATAAATAAAAATATTCTACATTCAAATATCATCCTTAAACCTTCAACTACGCATTAGGCGGTCGGGCACACCGCGCTCCGCTCCTGCACGAAAAAATCGCGCAGCGCAAAAAAAAAATGGAAGAAAAGAAAGCGAATTTTGACCTATGACAGCAGATTAATATTCAAAATGCAAAGATTTCTAGTCAAAGCGACAAAACAATCAATTTATAGCCGCATTAAAATATTTCTAAATCTGAATCAGAAACTGTTTCTAGAAGCTGACTACAACAATGGGCACGAAAATAGCTTAGCAAAGCGGGCCAAAAATGCGGCACAGCATGAACTCACACGCACACACACGCTCATGCCTACTTAGTGTGAGCATGTAAAACACATCTCTCTTCCCTCTTCCTCCTTCTACTTTCAGCTGTGTTAAGCTCCTGCTTGCCTCCCGCTTCTACTTCTAGCATTTGCGTGTACGTGTGTATGTGTGTGACACTCCTTTCTCAACAGAGCACAGCTCTCTTCTTCTCCCCCTTCCACTTGTGCATTTGCTGCGTGTGTGAGTCTATGCTGGACTACACTCTTCCTCTCGCTCCCGCCGCTTGACCAATTGCTGTGTGAGTGAGTCTCAGTAAAGCTCCTTCTCCCCTCCACTTAAAGAATTTGGTCTGTGCGTATATGTATGTATGACTGCTCTCTTCGCACTCCCCTCTCCTGCTATTAGCTTTTGCTATGTAACTCTCAGCCGCCCCTCCCCTCCTCCAGCATTTGCTGTCCACTCTTTTTGCATGCTAATTATATATCATAAATTTCCATGCGCGAGAGAGAAACAAATAGCCAAAGATAGTTTGCATGGGATGCCGCTTGGTAAGGCGCAAAGGAGGGAGAAGATAGTGAATGTTAGGGGCGGAGAGGGGAGGGGGGCGGTTTATCAAGAAAACTGAACAAAAGATCAATTGACAGAGAGAAATGTTTTGCGGCAGCTGCGCGCAACACTTGAATAATAATAATGTAACAAATATAAAAAGAGGCCATTAAATTACAAACATCTTCAACGGCCAACAAACAGTAGCAACAACAACAATGAGCAGCAACAGCTTCTATTGGCCTCCAAAACTGATTTGGTATGGAGAAGGTGTCGCCGCGATCGTCATTCAAGAGGGAACCCAACTCCACGCAGCAGCAGCAACAGCAGCAACAGTCAAGTGCGTTGCGCGTGCAGACATGCAACAAATACAACAACAAACATCGTCAATTTGTGACGATCGTATCTCTTTAATGTGAATGTAAGTAGAAGTGAGAGAGATAGAGAGAGTGTGTGTGTATGCTTGCATGTAACGGCAGGCGAACTAAAGCTGCGCTCGTGACACTGTGGCACGAATTTATTTCGTATTTCAATTGTATTCAAATTGTATCAATCAAAACATGAGACAGTGATACAAAATGACAGTAGTATATTTTATTTTAATATATTAATAATTGTAACAGATATAAATATTCATCATCTTTCTGCTTAATACAACTTATTTAAGATTCTTTCCATTTTCGGCTTATGCGCGTGCTTGCATCAACACGCGCTCATCTCTAGCAACGGCAAGCGTAGGCCACTGTGAGCAAAAGGTCACTTACACACACACACACATGCGTGCACTATATTTGACTCTTTTACTCCTGTGTGCGCACTGATTCAAATTGATATATAAAATGCATTCGCACTGCACACAGACACACACACACACACGCACACTTATCGATTGAAATCGATTAACTGTTGCCTGCCTAAAATATTAAGGAAGAATAGCAGAAGAAGAAGGAGAGACTAAACAAAGCAACACATAATAAAAGAACTTTCATTAATAATATCAGCAAATCTCAAGCGAAGCTGGAGCCAGGTCGCCAAAGTGTCAAATGCGAACTCGATTTATTTATTTACATACTTATTTATCATTTTTTTTTCTTTTATTATTGTTGTCTGTCGTTGTTGCTTTATCGACGTTCGTTTATGCTAACTACTTTCGCGTAGCGGGCACCAACGGAATTTTTAATTAATTCATGCCCTCAACTTTTGTTATGTGCAAACACGTGTGTGTGCGTGTGCGTGTGTGTAAGTGCGTGTGCGTATGTGTCTGCTGAGCATATTTCGTATTTATTCACAAATCAATAACTGCGTCTCAGTGCTGAGCAGCAAAAGAAGTCAAGCTAGCCAGCGGCTTGAAAAAGGCTAAGAAAAAAAAACTAGCTTAAGATGTCAAAGCTGAAGCAGCAGAAGAACAACTATAACGGCTCGACAGAAAAAGCTAAAAATTAATTTAGATGAATTGCTGAACATTTACAGCTAGCTTCAAAGTTCAAATTAAAAATAAATATTTGAGTTGATGTCTTTCATGTAATTTTTTAATATGAATAATTATATGAATAAAAGCCGCTATATTCATTTGCAAGCCAATTTCAGCAGGAAAAAAGCTAAAATGTCAACACTGTCGTTGTCGCTGTACCTGTCGCAGTCGTCGCGGCTGCTGCTGCAGAGTCTTGTTTGTGCCAAAGTTTCTTTCATGATTTTATGCATGCTTTTTAGCTGGGACTGGAATGTGTGGCATGTGGTATGCGGCACGCAACGGTAATCGGCTGCCAAAATGGCTGCAACAACAGCAACACAGCGACAACAACATCTATTGCAGGCAACAAGTTTCATTTTGTGCACCAAGAAATCAATGCAGCAGCACCCAATCAGAATGCAACAACTACTCACACACACACACACAGCCACTCACATGCACTTGCATTGGGATGCTGCTGTGATATGCTAGCTTTCTCGCTCGCGCTCGCAATTGCACTCCCTCGCCCAGCAAAATGGCGGCCCATGCACAGTGCACATAAATTTGAGGTTCGCTGGGACATTTGGTTGTTGTTGCCGTCTCATGTCCCAGAAATTGTCTCGGCTGCTGGCTGCCACTGAATAACAGTTATATTGTAAATACATATGTACAATAATTCGCACTTGCAAACGCAATGCGGCCCAACATTAATATGCTCGACGCGTTGATTAAATTTATTTGATTATTTGCCTGCCGTGCAGCCCAATCAGCAGCAGCTGTAAACCGTTACACGCTGCAGCTGAGGAAATTTGCTGCCCCAATGGGACATTTGCAACAATATGCAGAAATGCATTAAATGGCGCTAGTAACAGTAAATAAAAACTGCTCTAAAATAATAAATAAATAATTTTATAAATAATATATTCCCAAACAATCCATTTAAAATTACATCAAATATTTAAATTTGCGCGCCACGTTAGCGCCATCTACATGTCAATAGCGAAAGCAAATATCCAATTGGCGGGTTGTCATTCGATTTGTTTGAATTCACGGACCTCAGGTTCACGTAATCGAACGAACTATCGATGTCCGTGTGCCATATATCGTAAGCAAATATTATGACGATATGTGTGCCATATCGATATATTAAACCATCCCTAGTCGAAGGAAGTATTGGGGTGTTTGGAAATGTTCGACGTTTGCGTAGAAATTTTTAAAGTCAAACGAAAAACAATGTATTAAAAGTTACAGTTAATTAGTGCTAAACCAGTGACTAACAGATAATTGAGACGTGCATTCAAAAGGAACAACAAACGCATTCGCATTAGGTGGCGCCAGTGTGTGCGTGCGTGTGTGTACCCAAACCAAAGAAAAACGAATGAAAAAGCGAGACCCAGCGCAGAAGATGTGTCTATACTACGGCCTAAATGAATGAAATGTGAAGTGTGTGTGTGTAGGTGTAGGTGTATGTGTATGTGTAGGCGAAGGCGATACCACCACAGCTAACTGTGCATGTGTGCATGCGTGCGTATTCGCCTGACGCTCGCATCTGTGTGCGTGTGTGTGTGAGCTGCACACTGAAAGAATCAATAAAGGATGTGCTGTAGATTTTTGCAGCAGCACCAGCGCCAGCCTAACCAGAAACAGAACCAACGAGAACCAACAAAAACCAAATAGAAAAAAAACAACAACAACAAGCAGCAAAAGCAAAAATTACAACAATTTAGTTTTGAACAGAGTTCAGCTTGTAACGGTAAATGTTGCAAAAAGCGTGAGAGAGAGAGGGATAGAGAGCGAGAAAAAAATTGATAACTGTAATATGTGTGGCTATTGTGAATTGTGAATTGTAAAGCGAAAAGAGAACTGCGCAAGAGTGTGTGCGAGTGCGAAAAGGAAGTTAAGAAAAATTCTAAAAAAAATAAGAAAATAAAATTAAAATTAAAGAAGAAAAAGAAAATTGAAGTTCAATCAATCAATCAGCGCAATATGAAGTGCTGCGTAATTATAACGGCACTAATGCTGCTGTCCGTTGCACGTAAGTGTTGCAAAACTCATTAAAATACAAATTTATATACATACACATACATATATATGCATGTGTGGGTGGGTGGGTGCATGTGTGCATGGGTGGGTGGTGCATTGGTTTGGTTTTTGCACTGATTGACTGATTGAGCCCCGTTTGATTGGTCCTTTTGCAGAGCACATTGGGTCCGTTGAGGTGCACTTCGAGGCTCCGGACAGCGGCTTCTTCCTGAAGCACGCTCGTCAACCACCTGTGACGCCGGAGATAGCCAACATCCAGACCTCGTCCTCGGTGCCGCCACTCAAGTCCCGCTCCTCGTACGACTCCGTTTTGTCTTTGGATCGCTTCACCGTCGTGGAGACCACCCAGCCCGTCTCCATACGCGCCAGCTACGGCCCGTTCTCCACCAAGCAAACGGTGCCCGCTCGCTACATTGTGCCGGACACCATGGAAGCCAATCAGGCGGGCGACTATATCAACGTAAGCCTCCATGGAGCAACTAACTCAAATGCTAACTCCATCCCTCTTTTTCTCTCTCTTTCTCTCTCTCTCTCTCTCTCTCTCTTCGCTCACGCACTCAGAACTCGACGGCCACGCTGCTGGAGCTGCAGCAGCCGAACATGCATCTGGACATCTCGGCGCATCTGGTGCGGGCGACAGTCTCGCAGGATTCGCCTGTGCTGCGCGTGCTCTTCCACGCGGGCGCCGATCCGGGCGGCCATCTGCAGCGCCAAAAGGTCTGCGTGCTGCTGCACGTCGCGATGCCCAATGAGCAGCCGCTGAAGGGACGCTGCATGCCCGAGGGGGAGGATGGCGTCTGCGTGGCCGAGGTGGTCATTCCGCTTGGCTGGTGGCCAGCGCTGCAGGCGCCTCGGCACAGTCGCGAGGGCAGCAGCAGCGGCGGCGCGGACGGACAGCCCCAATTACCGCCGAAAGTGCCGCAGCGCTATGCCCAGGTCTCTTACAGCGTCTTCGAGCCGCCAGTGCGCAATCCGGAGCAGTGTGAGCCGAAGGTGCAGATCCAGCCGTTGACCACGTTCGCCCAGGTGCCGCTGCTGGCAGCCAAGACCTCGTTCAAGGAGCTGCGGGCGGACGATTCGGTCACGTTCCTGTTGCCCCAGCATCCGCTGTATCCCATGTCCAAGCTGCACGTGCCCGTCTTTCTGCATCAGTATGCGGATCAGGAGCAGCGCGTCGCTGCGTTCACAGTCCGCGCCCGCGTCAAGGCCGGACTGCGCATCCTGGGCGCCAGCGCCTCCAGCGACCAGTGGAGCATCAGCATCGAGAAGGAGAATCCCAAGCATACGACGGCGCGTGTCACGGCCTTCCGCAAGGAGGCCGACACTTCCGCCTCCTCATCCTCAGCCACCTCCAGCATGGAGAACAGAGGCAACTACAACAGCAGCGGCAGCGGCAGCACCAATGAGGTCTACGAGGTCTTCTCCTGGCTGCTCGAGGTGGCCGACGACTCCAACGACATTATGGACGGCGGAAAGATCGTGTGGTCCGTGACCCACGTCTATGACACGCCCAAGGATAAGGACTCCACCGAGCTGATTGCCACGGATGACACAAAGAAGCGTCTGATTGCCAAGCTGGAGATCAACAAGGATGACATTCAGGCAGTCCTGCCCATGGCCAAGATCTGGGAGGTGATGAACACGGCGGTGCTCACTGGCCGCCAGGTGGCCCAAGCCATGAAGGTCTTCATAGTCTCGCAGGCGGGCAAAGTGGCCGACGTCACACTGCAGAGCTCCTGCCACGCCGAAGACGAAAGCGTCATCAAGGTAAATGGGCGAGAGTTGGAGAGAGAGAGAGAGAGAGAGAGAAATGAATCCTCATCTTATGCTGTATTCCCACTTTTGTTTAGGTCTCCTCGTCGTGCAGCTCCGTTTATGTGGATGGCTCCGAGCAGCGCGGCTCGTCCAATGCTTCGGTCATTGTCAAGTATGGCACCTACGTGGGCGTGGCCAAGTTCATTGTCTGGATGCCCGAGTTTCCGCTCGAGGTTTACATAGCCGACTTTCGCCTGTCCCAGATCAAGGGCTGGAAAGTAACCGACGACAGTCATTATCTGTAAGTGGGAGGAGTGGGCAGTGTACCATAGATGGGGAGTAATCTGTGGGGAGCAAAAGATTGTGCACATTCATTCAGTATATATTCAATTCGACTTTCAATTTCAATTGCCGCAGCCACAACAAGCAGTCGAGGCGCCGCAAGAAGCGTTCGTACCTGTGGAACCAGCACGGCACCAGCTACTACAACAACGTGGGCGCCGACAAGAGCATCTGTCGCGCACGCTACCAGCAGAGCCCTGTCGAGGTCTACGCCAAGTTCCTGGCCATTGATCAGGTGAGCAACTCAGCTCTCCATGGCCCAAGCCGATCTGATCTAAACTCCTATCTCCTGTCTCATAGAACTCCGGACGTACTAGCTACTTCATTTCCCGGCGCACTGGCTTGCGTGTCACGGATCTGGTGCAGCCGCTGCTGCGTGTGGCTGATCCAAAGATCGCCTCGCTCAAGGGTCGCATACTGCAGGGCAAGTCAATGGGCCGCACCGATGTCCAGGTCTTGTCTCCGATTACGGGCCGTGTCATTGGCACCAAGGAGATACGCGTGGGCAGCGATAAAGTAAATCTCTCGCGTCTGATTGTGCGCGTCATATCCGGACTGCAGTTGACCATTACGCCGGAGAATGCCATCGAGAACGGCTATCTGGCAGAGACGTCCGTCACACACAAGCTAACGGCGCAATATCAGGAGGGATTGCTCGACATCGATCTGGAGTTCAACGATGGCTCGAAGACGCCTTTGCGGTAAGCCGGCAGTGAGTTACATATGTGTGTGAAATGATCTTCAATTGTTTGCCTTTTGCAGCGACATTGCTGTGGAGGATTACTTCCTGCTTGTGGAGAGTCTCGATACGGAAGTGGTGGCCTTTGCTCCCATGCTGGCCTCCCACCATCCGCGTGTCATCGCCGTGGGCGAGGGCAACGGCAATCTGCTGCGTGTTACGCTGCTGCTCTCCGAGGAGTGTCGCATGCGACGCGGACCAGGCGGCTCCACTTCAAGCAATTCCAAGCAGAACAAACCAAATGCCTCGCCATTGGCCAGCGCCCTCGCCTCCATCGAGGTGGACTTCAACAACGTGGACATCGTCAGCAAGCAGGAATCCATACAGAACGACGGAACCGTGGGACGCGAGCGTAAGAACTATCGCAATACGGGAGACTTAGCTGATATTATAGGTAAGCTTATGCAGCTACTCGGCTAGTCTAGAGCTAATGATCTGCTTTGATTAGTTGGGATTCCGCTGCGCGACTCCAGCCAGCAGTACGAGCCGACGGTGCAGGCGCGTCAGCATCGAGCGAGCATTCAGGCCGTGCATAAGTCGCATTACGGCAATCGGGGCTTGGGCAGCGGCAACATGTCCTCTATGGAGCTGGGCATGTATGTGCTTCTCACCACCTTCTGCTTTGCCATCATTGTGTTTGTCATTTCGTGCGTGGTTTACGCCTCCAAGTTCCGGCCAGCCATGATTGAATCCGGACTCGATCCGCTCAGTGGCGCCGGCAAGGGCAATGGCAATGGCAATGCAGGCGGCTTTCGTGACGTACGCCTCAAGGAGTCCACCACCAACGCACACGACTGGGTCTGGCTGGGACGCTCCACCATAGATAGGCAATCGGTGGCAGTGAACGACAACAACACCACCCAACCACAGCCGCAGCAGCAACATGTGAATGCACGCGGTAAGCTGCACACAATCCTTGTCGGCGACAGCAATTAGAATGATTCTGTTTTTAGATTCTCGCATGCGCATCACCAGCAATCCGATCATCAACTACGACAATGGCCGACGTGTCAGCTCCTTTGACCAGCCGCAGCCCAAGCTGCAAACGCACATCGTGCCCGCCTCCAACCTCAACAAGATTCATGCCGAACAGTAAGTGGAGCCAAGTCACACGTATGAATGCAACTAATCCCTGCTTTAGTTATCTAGCCAATGACCGCAAGGACGCTGCCTTGGACTACAAGCCGCCAGTGCCACCGCACCGTAATGTGGGCACGCGTGCCATGTTGCCCCCTCAGGCTGCCGCCGTCAAGGTGGGTTCTTCAGGAAGCTGGAGTATGTCGCTTTGCTAATTGTTTTTTCTAATGCAGGACAAGGAGTTGATTAACAAGCGACACAGTCAGCTCTACAAACGCGAGCATATGCAAAACAACGAGAACAACAATGCGACGCAGCAGCAGCAGCAACCACATTTATCGCTGCAACAACAACAACAACAACAACAGCCGCCGCAGCAGCAACAACAGCCGGAACGTCAGCATCAGCGCAGTCACAGCCATAGCCACAACTTTATACAGGAGCCCGCGCTCAGAGCCGCACACTTGAAACTCAAACAGCATCAGCAAATGCAACTACAACAACAACAGCAGCAACAACAACAACAGCAGCAGCAGCAGCAACAACACGAGGAGTTGCACAATGCTGAGAAGCTAGTGGAGTACACAAATCCGCATCAGAAGAATGCATTTCAATTCGATTCGCTAACACCAAAGAGAGTAACCAAAGCAGCAACTGTTGCTGGACCAGCTGCAGCAGCAGCAGCACCACCACCACCACCACCAGCAGCAGCCGTAGTGGCAGCACCAGCAGTTGCAGGCAAAAAAATATCGCCAGCTGTATTACAAATCAAAGGTGAGTCACAATATATAGATCGAAATTGAATTGTAAATACAAATTGCTTTGTGGTCTTTAGAGAATCACAACCACAGCATTTTGAGCACTGTTGCGGATGCGGCCAATTCGAATGCCACTGATGAGATTGTCCGGCTGCCGACACCGCCCGGCCACACAGTCACGCCCATTAGCAGTGAGCCAACAACAAAATCGTCGCGTGTCAAGCGAGCCACAGTTGTGGGCAATCCGATGTTCTCGTCCGCCGTGGATGATAATCCGGCACCGGGCGAACGTTTGGATCTCGATGATCTCGACATGGACTACGAACAGATCATGCACTATTTTGACAACCTAAAGGTCAGTCTCACTATATATAATTCGTGTTGGTTGTATGATAAATTGATATGTTTGCAGGAATCAAATGCCTGAGTACAAGAGATCATTGCTAAAATTCGCGAGATATTGTCAACATTTCAACAACGATATCAGAATGTCGTTACACCCCTAACAACGCCCACGCGAAAGCAGATCCAAATGCTCGACGAGCTCGTCGCCGTTGGAGCCGACGTTGGAATTGGAGTTGAAATCAATGAGCAAGCAGCAGCAGCCGCAACGGGTTTGCCGGCAGAGCCATGTCTGCGCAAGTTTCAAATTCCAAGTAAATGCAACTAAAGGGTAACTAATACACACACACACACAGACACAGAAACACACACTCACACACATACAACATATAACCGCAATTCTAGCAATCCAAAACTTAAAGAATACTCACAGCATAAAAAATGAAATCCAGAGTTAAATGTGACGCTGAAAACAAGAAAATATTTATTGCCTAGGCTAAGTTCATAACAAATAAAGCATATACAGATATATATTTATGTATATGCGTACATAGATATATATACATATATATATATATTTATCGTGCATAATTTATGTTCATCTGTCGTAACTCCTACTCCAATGTCTCCTTCTACACGCCCTTGCCAGCACAAGTGGGCGAACGTTTGTTAATTGAATACATCTAGACTTAAGAATATATATATACACATATATGTATGTATGTATGTGTAAAAGAGAGCATCAAAGCATAGCTTATTCAAATTGCTTCCCAAAACTTCTTGCTTAGGCGCTTGCAATCATCCCAACTATATATAAAAAAATCCATATATATATATATAAATGTAAAACCTAAAACTTAATCTAGTAGCAACAATTGTGCCCGCTGTGGGTGTATTTGACTGTGTGTGTGTGGTTTGGCACAACAACCCAACACACACACACGCACATTTTGTACGAGATCTCGGCCCTATATGCATATCTCTTATTAGACCTATGAAATGAAATCAAATCAACATTTATGCTGAAATTTTTGCATTTGTTATATGTAAACTCGGTTTTTTTTTTCACCCGCTCCAAAAACCACTTGTGCTGCAGACACGACATCAAATAATGCTACGATCTATATATATATATATATATATATATATACAGATATATATGAATGTATATGTGTATGTGTAATACCAAGCAAACTATAAATGTATTTAAAAATGGCAAAACAAACAAGAAAACATCGCTTTATATAACTGTATAAGTTGGCCAATGTATGGCCCCAAATATCGCAATCATAATATTATTATTATCTTTATTATTATTATGATTATGATTCAGATTATGATTATTATGACCCTAAGACAAACTACACATAAATTATAATAATATTAACGAAATAATACGCAAAAACAAAACAAAAATAACGAACTTAACGAAAGAAAAGTATATAGACGCTTATGAGCTTTATTTGAACGATTGCATTAAAGGACAAGCAAATAAAGTATGGAAAATGTGTAACCAAATATTATATGATATTGCGGAGCGACTAAGCTTTATATATTATAATATCAAACATATATATGAATATATATATATATATGAATGTATATATATATATACACAATTATTATTGTCATTCTGATTCATGTTTACTGAAGATATATATATAAATTGGGAAAGCAAACACATAAATCAATTACTGAAGAAACAGAAATTTTGAATATGCCGACGCAACTAAGAAGCTATCAAAATTTCGCTATATGCAACTCACGCTCTTTACAAACTGCAATCCTATATATGTATATATATATATATATATGAGTGTGTATCTGTCTAAACAAGCTGACTTGGCTCTGTTTCTCTTTTCTTTTACATATATGCATATATCATTTAACTTCAATATATCTATATATCTACAGATATAGCCAACCCAAAAGCTAATTCATTCCATTAGCAAAAACGTTCATCACATATTTATATATATATGTGTAAATTATGTTCTCTTTGATTCTGTTTGTTTCTGTTGCCATTATAATTTGTAGTTTTGGCATTCGTCAGGCATCTAAGTATTACATTTTGTTAGATCATTAAAGCATTGTTTCATAATCATATGTTGTAAATTGTTCCGTCCAACAAATAACAAAAAACGAAAAACAACAAAAACAAAAAAGAAAACGAAAACGAAAAGAAAAAAACAAATATGTAGAGCACTCGAAAGTTTCTTTGTGTACAACAGCCATAAAAATACTAAAAGAAAACAACTAGAAACACGATTATGATTTGTATTATGAATTTGATTGTAAGACTCTGTGGTTCAATCAGCACATCAATCATTTGCCATTATGCTTGCTTTGTAGACTTAGTAGCACATATTGTAAATAAGACAATATATATATATATATATTATTATCAAACTCAACTTTGTTAGCTCTCACTCACTCGTCCTCTCCCCCTCTCTAATTGAACTGCAGAGTGATATCTACATATATATGTATGTCTAATATCTAAAATTCTTATAGATCTATCGTCACACACACACACACAACACACTCGAGACACTTTTCGACTTGTTTTACCTTAAGCTTAACACTAATTTCGATCTATTTGATTGTATAGCTCGTAAACTCGTATCTCAAATTCTACACACTGTTAGACACGCAGACAGATCGCATTGCCTTGATGATAGCTTGCAGAGTCCCAGTGCTAGTGCTAGTGCTAGTGCCATATAAACGCAATCAATCATTAGTTGTAGATCGTGCATCAATCAATCATCATCAATCAATCAACCAATCAATCAATCAATCATTTGGGGCATGCCTAGAGCTTAACACGAGCAAACGCTTGTTCTATCTCCCTCCAAAAGAAATTTAAAATAAAAACAAATAAAATACAAATTACTATAGAATGCGTAGTTATATAGACGAAGAAGATTGACCGATTGACTGACTGAGTGAATTTGAATTTGAATCTGAAACTGAATCTGAATCTGATTGATGGTAGCCAAAAGTCGAGCAATGATTGATGATCAATTAACATTGATTGTAAAACAAATTAGCAAATTATTAACTAAACACACACACCTACAGCACACACTCACACACAAACACACACATACACACAGCTCGCATACATCTTGATGTATGCATGTTGTGCTTGTATCGATTCCAATGCAAAGACTATATGATTTTTGTTTATTATTATTAATTAATTATTATTATTATTATTATTATTATTATTATTGTGTTTAGCAATTGATATGTGTATATGTATATGTATTTATAATAACGAATTATTATGATTGATGGCACGATTGACACGCATCGTACATCACGTTAAGACACTTATTTCGAATTTCTAGTCAGTTAGAAGCGTACAAAATCGTTCTGTTACATCACACACACACACACAAACATACACATTGTATACATATATATATATATATATATATATATATATATATATATATATATATATATATATATATATATATATATATATATATATATATATTCACATATATATACATGTTTTTTTATATATATATATATTATATACACTATCAAATTATATTTTGCCATGCTTTTTACCAGGCCCAAAAAAAAACTAAAATAAAATAAAGAAATATAACACAAAAAAAACACAATCCTAAGGCTAAGCTATATATGAATGTATTTGTATGTATTATCCAAAAGAAAAGTAAACAAAAATGAATATTACAAAGGTAAAAACCTCAAGATAAACAGAATGCACACGAAAATCCAAAAGAAAATAAAAAGAAAAAACGTGAAAAAGTCTAAGAAATTTGCATTTTCTGTTCTCTTCGAGTCTCTTTCGGTCTAAGCTAAACTCAACAAAAGAAAAAAGAAAGCAAAAATCATATTTATAATATAGATAAAGCAAAAGAAAATTATATATATATATATATATATATATATATATATATATATATATATATATATATATATATATATATATATATATATATATATATATATATATATATATATATATATATATATATATATATATATATATATATATATATATATCTGTATGTAAACCAACTATACAAAATGCAACAAGAGAATGCAAATTGTTTAAGCTGCTTTTTTGCAAATGATATATATATATACGTATATCTCGACAGATAATGCAAATTCGCTTGGCACTAAAATCTAAGTATTAGATAAAAACACCAAAATAAATTCCCAGCATTCACTCTCGCGCTCGCCCACTCTCACTCGCCCACCCTCGCCTAGCCATTTATCGATAAACGATATGTATCGCAATTCGTTAAGTATTGTAAGTTCTATGAATGTCCCACCTGCTGTTCCACTTTCCCACACACTCACTCCAACACCTTTTGATCGCTGCTTATTTCGCACCAGGCCTAAACCATTCAACAAAATTCGCACAGCGAGCGTGAGAGAAAGTGAGAGCCAGAGGCAGAGGCAGAGAGAGAGAGAGAGAGAGAGCGAGAGGGAGAGAAGTATAAGAGAGCCACCGCCGCATAATTGTTAACATTGTATCAGTTATAACGTAGTTGTTGTGTATCTATTGTATGTTTGTAAGTACTCCAAGAAAAAGAAAGAAAAAAACAATGAAAACTCGATTAATCGAATAATCGATGCGCGAGCTATCGATTATCGCCACACATTCTTGCTGTTGCATTTGGAGTTCATGTGTTTCCCACTTGACAAAGCTAGCGTGATATATGATTTAACTTTATTTCTGTTTTTGTTTTTACTTTCTGTTGCGTTTTACAACACTGCAAGTCCCGCTCCACAAATACATATATCTATATATATAGCGAGAGTGATGATGCCTCACTCCATACACAAGGCTTACAAAATCCTTATATAGCAGACATATATAGAAACTATATATATATATATATCATATTTAACGCTTTTACAACACTGTTTCTCACTTGCCCTTTGCCTCGACGCTCTCAGTTCTCCCAAAAGTATTTCCGATCCCTCCTGACCGATTGTTTGTACCTCTCCAACTAAATATATGTCTTTCTATATGCTTCTTCTTTTACTCTATTCCGTTATATCTTAACCGTTATAGAATATTACAAAAATATGATAAAGAAAATGTCAGCAAACAAAAAAAAAACTTAAAACTGGAAAACAAAGAAATTATAGTTGCCATGTGAAACACTTCGAGTAGAGTCTATTATTATTATTACGATTATTATCATGATTATTATTATTATTATAATATTATTAAGTGGAACACGATTTTCTTTAAACGAAACGTCAAATTCGAAACAAGCAACAAGACAAAGAAGCAAAAGCAAAAGCAAAGCAAAAAGAAGAAGCAAACAGCAAAAAAAAAAAAATGGAAAAATTTGCAAAGAAAAAAATATTATAAATATTCAAAAACTGAAATATTAATTTAAATAAAATAATTTATTAATAAACCACATATTATGAAATGACATAAAGTTGAAAGGTGTTTTAATTGGCTGTGATTGAGTGATTGATTGACTGAGCGAAGCTGAATGGGAATGAGAATAAGAAGCTGAGATTCAATGATTGATCAATCTGAGCTGCAATTCAGAAGTGATTGAGTGATTGATTGCTTGATGGAAAGACTGACTGAGTGATTGATGAGCAAAGTTGAAGAGCCACACAGCGAGAATGTAAGTATAGATGCGATGATTGATCTATGCCAAATACAAACTACGAATTTGGTAGTGATTGAATGATTGATTAACTGATGGAGTGATTGTTTGACTGATAAACAAGGGAATGGTAAGCTTAGATGATATGATTATATATATTAACTGCAGCTGCAGAGTGATTGACTGATTGAATGATTGATTGATAGTCAGTTCTTAACTCAAAGATCAAGGTCAAGAGCTAGTAGTAGTTAGATATGTGTTGGGTATTTATAAGATGTTTTCTAGGAGCTTAATGATTGACTGATTGAACATGATTGACAATCAATGCTCAACTTCAGAGCTCCAGCTCCAGATGATGCAATTAACAATAACAAAAAAAGATATTGATCAGAGACGTCTTTACCTCAGATAACTCAGTTCCAAATGGAGTTCTGCGACCGTTTGAGAGGCGTCTGTTTGGGTTTTCGGCTTCCTCTCAGACTAGATGGGACAGTGAGAAGAGTTTGTTTCGCTTTGTGTGCTATTTGGCTTGTAAATGGATCATATTGCTCGATGCCATGCTAATTGGAATCGATCGCCGTTAATTGAGCTCTGTGAGGGAGCATTTGTGCGCTCCATATGCGAATAGTTGTATCAAAATTTTGCCAGCTGCCCTTATAAAGTCGTGTTCTTGAAATTTACGCAACATTTGGCGCTTCTTTTGACGCGTGATCTTGACAATTCAGCCGATGGCGTCAACCTGCATCATTATAGACAACTGCCACGACCCCAGCGTCTGCCAGCGTCATGATCCGCACCCAAACCCACCAACCCACCCACTCACACAATCGCCGCGGCCCCCTGAGTGGGCGAGGATCCATGTGGAACGTTACGTTTACGTTTTAATAGCCTTAAACCTAATGAAATCTTCAATAGCAAGGGGTATATTGGCTGTGAGAGAAGGCATGTAACGGGGCATAACTAGAGAGCTCAAATTTGGCTTGTGGATTTGTTGGGGATTTACTAAGATAAGAAATATTTCCTTGTTTTGGAGCCTGATGTCTCAGCCATAGCTCGAACACTTTAAGAGCTAGAGAGTTGAGACTTGGTATATATGCTCTCGATAGCCATATACACATACAAAATACTTCCTTCATTTGATAGCTCAGCTATAAATACTTTCAGAGCTTGATAGTCTACGCATAACTCGAAGACTTTGGCAGTTAGAGAGCTCAAATTTGGCATATAGATCCAAGTGAGCTAGACGCCGCTAAAAACTACAGTCGCCCAACAATGTCTTCGTACACTTGTAAAGTTAAATTTCACTGTCGAAAAAAAGTAGTTTCTGGTTGATTTTAACTATTTTTTTTTATGTAGACTAATAAATTAAACATTTTTCTCGAAATATTAACAAAAAGAAAACAATTTTATTATTTCATGTCACACTTACAGTCTAAAAACAACAAAAGTATATAAAAATGGCACCAATAAAGTCTTCGTTCACTTAATAGATTCACAGGTGTTTTAACGATATTAAACATTTTTTTAGCTATTTCAATACTTTGTTGGGTAACCTTTATTTTTAATAACTGCCTTAAGACGGTCTGGCATTGATTTTACCAGTTTCTCAGCATAACTGGGTTCTATTTTGTCCCATTCTTCTAATAACACCTGCTTTAATTGATTTTTTGACGAAATATTATGTTTTCTTATATTTTGCTCCAATTTATTCCACATATGTTCAATGGGGTTCAAATCAGGGCTTTGAGGTGGTGTATTTAACATGTGTGGAACATTGTAAGCCAAGTACATCTTCGTATTATGAGCAGTATGCTTGGGGTCGTTGTCCTGTTGAAAGTAGAAACTTTGTGTAATTCCTAACTTTTCGGCACTTGGCTTCAAATTTCTTTTGAGGATATCGATGTAGGCACGATGGTCCATTATGCCCTCTATTATTTCCAGGTTTCCGACTCCACTGGCAGCCATACAGCCCCATACCATAACTCCGCCACCTCCGTGCTTCACAGTTTTAACTGTATTTTTCGGGTTAAATGCTTCACCCGACTTTCTCCACACCCGGAGTCTACCATCACATCCAAAAATGTTGTATTTGGACTCGTCGGAGAATATAACGTTCCTCCAGAACTCGGGGGTAGCGTTCAGATGCTCTCTGGCGAAGTCCAACCTCTTCTTCCTATTTGTTGCATTAACAAACGGTTTTCTGCGAGCTGACCGAGACTTATACCCGGCATCATTGATGGCTATGCGAACTGTTTCCGGATGGACGTTAATCTTCCGAGATTGAAGCAACTCTGCACTAATTTTTGGAGCACTTATAAAGGGATCGTTGGCAATTATTCGCTTTATTTGCAAGTGATCACCATGGGACAGAATGGGGGGTCTGCCTGTTTTTGGCAAGTTCTCCACTCTGCCTTCATTTTTGAAGCGCCCGATCACCGTTTGTATAGTGGAACGGCTTCTTGAAAGTATTTTAGCAATTTCACTGTATGATTTTTGTTGTTTAACGTGCAAATTCAAGATTAACTTGCGCTCTTCGATAGACAAATATTTTCCAGGCATTGTGTAATTATTTAAGCCGAATCTCTTGAACAACAAAACCGAAAATGAACATACGTCGCAAAAATGTGTATTAGATTTATCTTCTGAAAAATTGTATGCATAAAACCGTTATTATCGAAGAGCTGTCTGGGCTTAGTGGCGCCGATCGTGAAACATCGCTCAAAATGTACGAAGACTTTTTTGGTGCCATTTTAGTGATCTATTGTTAGTTTTAGCTTACCAGTTGCGATTGAAACAATAAAATTGTTTTCTTTTTGTTGATATTAGGAGAAAAATATTTCATTTATTAGTCTACATAAAAAAAAATAGTTAAAATCAACCAGAAACTACTTTTTTTCGACAGTGAAATTTAACTTTACAAGTGTACGAAGACATTGTTGGGCGACTGTATTTGCTCTTCGAGATAACTCTCTAATAAGCCTTTAAATGGATAGGTATAGTTATCATTTATATAGAGATCATACAGCTAGGGCAGCCGCTAGTCGGGCAGTCTCGGCTAGAGCGCTCTTACTTGTTTTAAAGTGCGTTTCACGTTTTAATTCCAATTGTAAGAACTTCCAATTTGAGCGATAGACCGACATTTTGCCACACCAAGATCTGGCTGTAACTGTGTGTGCGGATGTGTATGTGTGTGTGTCTCTGTGTTTTGACTTTCATTTCAGTCGTGTGATGAGCCAACGAAGCGTATAAAAGCTCAGCGAAGATGCTTCAACGTTTCAGTTGCTTTCAAAAATTCGCGCGCTCTTCAAGTGAAGATTTGATTTGATTTGCTTTTTTTTTTCTTTTCGTTGGATTTATTATCGACTTACGCACGGAATAACAATGTCCTATCTCGGCAACGCATCGGACGCGGAGTGTGAAAAGAACGAGTTCCCCAGGCCCCGTCCCACGGGCATCGTCACCAAAATGGCCGCCCACAAACTTTCGTCGGAGCCGAAGTGGGCCGACAAAAGGGAGGATGACTCCGACTCGGAAGTCTCCTCGCCCGATAATTTCCTAACCAAAGGTGAACAGCTGAAACCTATTAAAAATCGGAAATATGGAAAGAAACTGCTCATTGCTACTTCGATTATATATGCTAAACCAAAATCTTATCAAGCTTTGATATTTGAATGAGAATCAACTCCAGTTCATCCTTTTGCTAATCTCAAACTAAGTGCCTTGACAATCGCATGATATATCCGACTTCTATAGCATGCTCTATACCATTTAGATATAACTAAAGCTTCTGCTGGATCTGAAAATCTTAACATATGGTTATAGATGTTAATATATAGATATCCAAATTAATATCTATATCCATAATCATATCCACATCAGAATCTATATCCACATTCATGTCCATATCCACATCCATCCCCTTATCCATATTCATATCCATATTCACAGCCATATCCATATCCATATCCATGTCCACAGCCATATCTATATCCATATCCATATCCATATCAATATCCATATCCATGTCCATATCCATATTGGTCTCCATATACATATTTATATCTATATCCATACCTATATTTATATCCATATCCATATCCATATCTACATATCCATCCCCTTATTAATATCCATATCCATATCCATATATCCACATTCATCTCCCTCCTTATCCATATCCACATCTATATCTCCACAAATTCTTATCCCCATTCACATAGTTATCCATACGCATATCGATAACGGTACTAACTGCATCGTAACTGCATTCCAGGCGCATTTCTATTGACACCTTCGTATGAGCTATCCATGGAACGCGCCGCATTGATATGCGAGAAGATGAGTTTCAAGGGTTGCTTCAGCTTGACCAAAACCGCAACTGGAATTCTGTTTAAATTCTCACATCCAGATGACTATCAGGCGGTGTTCAAGAAGGGCTTCCACAAGGTGACCGGAGCGCGCTTCTATCGGAAAGTAAGTGAAGAGACCTAAATCCTTATGTCTATACTTAATTGCAATGTATATAGAGATTATTTCACATGTAGAGCTATCTCTCTCTCTCTCTCTCTCTCTCTCACGGATACACACTTTCTCTCGCTTTTCTTGGCCCTATCTTTATATTGGAATATTTATGATTAGAGATATTATCTAGAGAAATTTCTCCGTCTCTTTCTCTCTCACACACACTCTCTCTCTCTCTCTCTCTTTACTTCTCTCATTCTCTTTCTATTTTATAGAGAGAAAGCTAGGCAAAGAGCGAGTATCTACTCTCTCTACTCTCTCTTTCACGCTCTACTCTCTCTCTCTCTCTCTCTCTCTTTCCGCCCTTCTCATTCAACCTCTCGCTCACTTTACGATAAGAAAGGCTAAAGCACCGTAAACATTAATATTAGACTTATAATACCCATCTCTCTACCTCACTTTCCCTATCTCTCTCTCTCTCTCTCTCTCTTTCTCTCTCTCACTCTCTCTCTCTCTCTCACTCTCTGTCATTGAATTGTGAAATCTTTTGAAAATCTTTTAACATTTTTCCAGCAAACATTCTCGCGCAGCGTGAGTATAAACACATTGGCAAAAGATCCATTGGCAACCCATAGACATATGCTTACACCTGTATATATGTATATAGTAGATATATGTTCTCGTAGATAGTAGAAATCATTTCTGCTCGCTTCAGCCGTAACACCTCGAAGCTTTCTTTCGTTTGTCTGTTGACCCTGTTTGCCTTGCAGATCGCCATTCCGTGCCGTCCGCGAAAGACGTTTACGCTTTATGTGCTCGATGTGCCGGAGGATTTGCCCGTGGAGGATATACGGCACGCCATGTACAAGTTCGACTCGGTGGTGGAGGTGGTGCGTCTCCACATCTATTCCAGCCCGGGTCTGGCCAGCGGCGGCTCCGCCAGCTCCAACCCGGACAAGGTTGAAGGTGAGCAGCTCACAGCCTCTCCGAGCCAAACTCTGCGCCGTGCGGCCATACGAAGTAATGTACCAATCAAACACACACACACACACACACACCCTCTCTCTCTCACACACACACACACACAGCAGAAGCTCATGCATCCAATTGAAAACTCTTTCAGGCAGCAGCAGCGCCAAGAGCCTCGTCTCTGGCATTGTGGGCGAGGCCATCGAGAAGGCGGAGCGCCCGGAGCGCCGCGAGCTGCCGCCAGCCGTCATTCGCATCACTCTCGCCTCCATGGACGAGTACAACATTCTGCTCCAGAACGGACTCAACTTCTACGATGCCACGTTCTTTCCCACCGACGCCAACATCTCCCTGAAAGGCGCCAAAATCGACTACAAAAGGCGGTAAGACCTCAGCCTAAGACTGGCCTAATCCTCATTCTGCACACGCTTGATACACTGACCAAAAATACTATGCCACACATAACCAACTCCTTTCCATCTGCAGCTAAACTATTTATAATTTTTTTAAATATATATATATTAAATTTATTTACTTTTAATCAAAATTTTTTCTTTAGTTTTTCAAATTATTTTTGAGGAAAATATTAGAATTAAAAAATATTAAAAAAAAAAAAACAAATAATACAAAATATAATAATACAAAAAAATATATATATATATCAAGCTAAATTTCTAAATTATTTGTTGGTGGAAAAATATTTAACATTTTTTAATGAACAAATGTCAAACTGAAAATCCATAAAAACTATTTTTTAAAAATTTATTTTTTTATTTAAAATGATTTTTGAAGAAAATATATATATATATTTTTTTTTGCGTAAAAATACGTCAAAAATATTTTTCAATCATTTTCTTTTTTAATATTTTAGTCCAATTTAAAAAAAAATCCAAATTTTTTGAAAAAAAAAACTAAATTGCCAAACCTTTCCAAAAATATTTTTAAAAAAATTTTATTTTAAAATGATTTTTGAAGAAATCACATTAATTTTTTTTTTACAAAAATATGTCGAAATATTTTTTTAAAATAATTTTTTTATTTTTTATTTTTTATCGACTTTAAAATAAATATTAAAATTATTTAAAAAATATAAAAATAAAAATAAAATAAATCCAAACATTTTCAAATTTTGATTAAAAGAAACATTATTTTGAATAGACTTTGAGGAGGCAAAAAATTGGATAAGTTTTCATTATAAAACAAAAGCAGATACTACATATCTGATATGCAGGCGGAAAGCTACATATATTTCAAGTGAAACCAGAGCATATGGCTTTAGGAAACATATGGCCTTAGGCTTTGTGTACTGTTACCATGAACGCAGCTGTATATATATATACACATCTATTTTTTTTTTTTTTTTTTTTTTTTAATTAATTTTATAGATATACATATTTTCTTTGATATATTGAAAATCTGGCATATTAAAGACTTTAAGCCATCAGCCTGACTCCCGCTCACTCCACCTCACACACACACACACACACACACACACACGCACATTTAGCTTGTCTCTGTTGCCTACTCGCTCTCACTCACTGCGCTTTAATTGACAGCATGCTCGATGGCTCGATACCGGGGCGTGTGCGCGAGCTTTTGCCCGTGTTCGATGCAGCTGGCTTTTGCAAGCTGCCGGCGCCCACGAGCAAGCTAATTAAGCCGCCGAGGTCATAAGCGACGACAACGACGACGACGGCGACGACCCCAGATGTTCCGGCTAAATAAGCAGCCAGTCGAAGACCCAATTTTCCCCTCTCCTCCACATTTGACGATTTGATTTTGATTTTGAACGGATGCTTGGAAACGTTTCCGCTGCCAACCAGCCACAATCTATAATAATTCCTCTTTTGGACAGCAAAAAACAAAACTATTTTTTCATCTTGTGAACTCTATTTTTTTTTTTTTTTGTATTTTTTTTGCCTAGTTTTATTATTAAAGGCCCATAAAAGGCTTAGCGTCTAATTTGTTTGAATGTCTAACAGCAAAAAAAGAAAGAAAAAACAAAAAAGAAAACAAAAAAAACAAATAATAAAATAAAAATGAAAAACAATTTTCAACGGCAAACGGAAATGAACTAATTCAATTGACACGCCTTATATAGCATATATAAACGATCTATAATAACTTGTAAAATATATATACATACATATATACCTACCCCATATACAGATATATAACCCTTGACACATCTACACAAAAGTTTATTCTTTATTTTCGTTGAGGCTTTGAGCTTGGCTAAGCAGAGTTGCTCGAGAGCCATAAGATTCTTATATAGGCAATGGGAACTTTTCAGTCGGGCCGAGCTCTGCATATGGCCATACTTTAGAGCAGAGACCAATGCCTAAGGCTTCACTGTTATTAGCCTTAAGGAAGTTTGCCTGCAGTCGATGTCAACAATCAAACAGTTAAGAAACATTGTCGTCGGGCGCCACCGACTGCGAAGTACTCTAGTTACAGATTTTGCGCTTTGCCACAAAAAATGCACTTTAAAAAATCGCATTGCATAACTTTGGGGTGGTGCAACCAGCAGCTGTTGCTGCTGAAATACCAGGCGAACAGCAATGAGTAGCAGGCTGAAAGCATTAATTAACAGAGGCACTGTTAATACACTGTTATTTAACATTGTGCCAACATAGCTATGTTAGTTAACAGTGCTATGTTAACTAACTTTATTTTTGCCCTACTGCTCATTTCTGTTCACTTGGAATTTTCGACATTTTTTTTGCTTATCTTAGGCCCTACCAAAGGCTGCGGCTGCAATTTGAATGTTAAACAGCGTCTGTTGACTTAAAATCTTGGCAAGACATAGTCTAGACAATGGGATATGCAGATATCATACATATTTCTGGTCTGGCTCAGGAGCTATAGATGGATGCGCTGTGACTATATCCATGATACAGGGGAACCATTAATGAGAGCAAGGAAAGGGCATACATATTCGTTGCAAAACATTACAACATATAGAATTTCCGATTTTCCACTCCCATATACAACAGTATATATATATATTCCAATTTCAAGTATCTGGCTTCAGTCGTAAATAAGACAACAAATTGTTTGATTCGTTTAATACTTTTTTCGCTCGTTTTATTTATTTTTTCTTTATTATTTTTGCACTTTATTTTAGGTATTTGATTTAGATATACATTATATATGTATATACACACACAGATATATATATATATATATATATATATATATATATATATATATATACATATACATATATATAGATGTATAGCATAGATCATGATTGATTTAACAGACAAAATTGTTGCACAAAGTTTTATAACACAAAGACATAAGTAAACGCGCACACACACAGAGACACAGACGCGTGTATGTATGTGTGTCTGTGGTATATATATATATATATATAGAATATAGATTATATAGAATATATAGTTTATATAAATATATTCTCATAAGCATATAATTTATCATACTGCAGAATGTCTTGTATATATATATATATATATATATATATATATATATATATATATATATATATATATATATATATATATATATATATATATATATATATATATATATATATATATATATATATATATATATATATATATATATATATATATATATATATATACATATATAATTAATAATTGATTTAAAGCATATAAGTAGTAAATATACACACATATATATGTATATGCGTATATGTATAGGTAATATATATGTATATATAGTCTGTTTAGGAAATACTCATAGAATATAAACGAATCGAACATGAATTCGTTAATTAGTTATTTTGTTGTTGGAAACAGAGACAAAAACAGCAAAAGAAAATCATCATCATCATCATTATCATAATCATAATCATCATCATCATCATTATCATCATCGTTTATAAGTATATATGTATGTAATAAAGAAATATAATAATCAACATTTAACAAACAAAAAAAAATTTAATAAAATACGCACGCACACACAGGCACACACATACTCACACACTCACTCGCACACCCACCCACCCACTCACACACACACTCGCCCCCACTCTCTCTCTCTCTCTCTCTCACACAAGCACACAGCAAGCACATGGTACACATATCGAAAGTTGAAAGCGAAAATCAGAATACACAGACAAAGGACACGACGGACACATAATTAGTATACAAAATATGTTTATGTTTATGTTTGTTGTTGTTGTTGTTGTTGCTAGTTGTTTTTTCATTCCTAATACACGGAGTGCACAATATTATCCTTCTCGACAAGCAGCCGCACCTTCATGCAGCCATCGGAGCCGCAGGAGAAGAGACGCCCAAACGGATCCACATACACCTGGCTAACGCCCTGGCCGGTGTGCTTGAAGAAGCCGTTCTTGGCATGCTCATGCGAGAACGTGTTGATCAGCATGAACTGGTTCATGTCCCATATCTGCAAGGCAAATGGAATGGAATTAAACAATTGAACGTGAATCAGAAATATAAAGAAATGGCGATAGGGCTTGAGTCAGTCAGTCACTCAATGAAACATATGAAAGGTGTGGCTTAATCAATTAGTGTTAGTCAATCAGTAATACACTTAGTCACCGTTACGCATTCAAGTAAAGCTGTCTCTTAGTATTACAGCTTTGTAAATAGTTAATCGCTGAAAGCCAGCAGTGAATCAATCGAGTTTTGTCTCTAGCCGCAAGCAGTCAGTCGTTGTTCGAGCCATTGCTTACCTTGATGTCGCCCTCAATGGAGCCCGTGACAAAGAACTCCTCGTGCGGATCCAGCGCAATGCACTTGATGGTGCTATCGTGTGCCTGCGAACATGATGTGAATTCCAGTTAGTTAGCCATAGCTGAACAGTTAAGCTCGCCACTCACCTGATAGCGATGCCGGAGTGTGCGCTGGCGCACATCGAACACGCAAACGTCGCCGCGCTTGCCGCAGGAAATGAGCACCTGATGCTGTGGTGCAAAGACCAAACAAGATGAGCCCTGGTCGTGGCATGTGAAGGCTACCGAAAGCAAAGAGTAAATTGAAAAATCAATCAAAAATATGAATTTATATATACTATAGAATTCATCATCTCCAGAGACCCACAACTTACCCGATACGCAGGACTTCTTGTGCGGCAACAGTGTGTCCCAAATGTTAATGTTCTTGTTCTCGGAACTTTGGCCAGCTGTGCGAGAAGAGGATGAAATGAAGTTGTTTGTTGGATTGAGAGTCAAAGCACTTACCGCTGGCTAGCAAGCTGCACGAGCCGAGGAATACGAAGTCGGAGAGCGCCTTGTTGTGGCACTGATAGGTCTAGGGAGCAAGAGGAATCGAGTGTTAATAGATATGTTTGGTAAGACATCCATATAATTATAGTCGAAACTAACAATGAAGGATCGATTGTTTTGGGAGGCGGTGCCCGCTTGCCAGAGACTCAGGTTGCCATCGCCGTCGCCGATGCCGAACTTGTTGCCCTGCTCGGAGAAGCGACAGCGCGTGACCTTGGCAAAGGTGCCAGAGGTGCGTGGACAGCAGACGGGCTGCTGGTGTCCCCACTCCCAGATCTGCACAGAGCCATCCTGGCCGCCAGTCAAGTAGAGCGGCATCAGCGGATGGGCGCTCATGCGCTTCACATTGTCCACCTTGTGGCGCATCACCTGGAGAGAAGAGCAAGGATTGAGCACATGACTGCGAGTTGGCACTGTGGGAGCACTCACCATAGATGTGCCGCGGCCGGACTGTGAGGCGCTCTGCGTGCTGACACTGGCCTCGCTGAAAGCGCTGCTCGTGCCAAATGGCGGCCTGTGGAGCATAAAAGAGATTAGGAGGATTAGGCCCGGTTCCATGGCTCGAGTTGGGGCTATCGACTCACTGATCCTGCGATTGTATGATGAGAAAGGCGGAGCTGTTGGTGTCCGCATCCTTGGACAGATTCATCATATCGTATTCGCACTCGTCCTCATACCAATTGGGCGACTCGAGCAGCAGCGATATATCGAACTCCTGGATCTCGCGCGGATTGGCGAAGGCAATCATCGATGAGCTGTTGTTCTTCAAGCAGAATGTGAGGATCGATTCGTGATCCTTGTGGATGATGCGTATGTGATCCGTATTCTCGTTTGTCGAATGCGATTGGCCTAAGCGAGCGACACAGACAAGAAGAGACAAGACATGAAAAAGAAAGAGAAAGACATAGAGAGAGAGAGAGAGAGAGAGAGTTAGATAAACACAGAGAGTAAGAGAGACAGAGAGAGAAAGGGTAAGCAAGAGTTGTTAATACAATTTACAGCTAAGCCAAAGCGTAAAACTAATTTAATTTAATATTAATTTAGTAACAATTCTAAAACAAATATATATATCAAATCTGAATTTGCACAAATTCTTCGGCTTTTTCTCGCTCGCCGTTGCTGGCAGCCAGGTGTTAAACACCGTTGTTAATTCAATTGACAACAAGGTGTTAATCGAGCTTCTTCTTTACGATTGCGATTATCTTATCAAGTAAATTATTTGGTAATTGCCTGTTCGAGCAGTTATTTAGTTAACAGTTAACAGCGGGCCGCTAACAGTCGCCGGCCGGAGCCACTTCAAGCAGTTCGAGGAGAGCAGTGCGCCGCAAGCAGTGCCAATGTTATCGATTAACGGGCTTATCTCCTCCGTTGAGATGGGGAAATCACACAAATAAACCTCTCAGAGGAAGCAACAACGACAACAACAACAATGAATCAAATCAAATAAAAATAATATAACTACAACGTTTGTTTGTTTCTATTTTGCTTTAATACATTTCACTGGTTTACGAAAATAATCACAAATAATTTAAAATTAGAAGAACAAATAAAAAGAGAAGTAAAGAGGAGAGGAAAGGAACGGAATGGAATGGAATGAAAGGAAGGATGTGTGTGTGTTTTCTTTTTGGGATACTTTTGCATAATACTTTGTAGATAACAAGTTTAAAATTAAGTAACATCTGCCACCTCAAAAATTGATCTATTTAGAACCAAACAACAGGAGCAACAACAACAAACAATAATAATATATAAAAAAAAAAAAAAAAAAGAAAAACAGATTTACAGCCTAAACAGGAAACAAGTGGGAAAAATAACAAAAATTTACAAGCGACTCCAAAATATTAAGCTGATAAGTCTAATTAAAGTATATACATTGGAATGCAAAGTATATACAAATAAGATAAATATATATATATAGATACATATATATATATATATATATATATATATATATATATATACGTATAGCTAACTACTGACTACTCTACGTGACCTGGTTTGCTAGACGGACGCAGGGCTGTGCGGGGGGTGCTTACTTAGAGAAATTTGCAACAACAACAATTATAATAGCAACATTTTGGTACGGAATACACACCTTCGTCGGTGTCGTTATCGTTGTGATGGCTGTGATGATGGGTGCTGCGGCCACTGCTCTCGGTGCTCTTGCCAAAGATGCTCTTGATGAACACCTCCTGTGTGGGCTCCTGCCTGACCAGATAGTTCCACAGCCGGCGTATCGGCCCGGCCGCCGAGCCGGATATAAACGGCGTATTGTCCTTGTTCAGGAGCGAGCGATACTTGTGTATGGCCAGCCCATTGATGCCGCTCTCCGCATAGCAGCCGGGTATATAATGCCGTGTGGGCGGACCGCGGCTGATCAAATCGTTCAGTGCAAACTCCTGCCAGCGGTTCAGTGTGCGTAGCACCTCATGCGACAGCGGACTGATGACGGGCAGATCTGCAACAGGAAATTGGGGAAATGTTACCAAACTCAATCGAACTCAGTCGATGAGGCCGATGATGCTCACCCTGCAGCTCGATGCCGGCAACTTTGACGAACTCCTGAATTTTGTGTGTGCTAAATTTGATGAGTGCCAGGCGTAAGATGCTCCACGAGTAGGACATTGGATTGGTGTGCTCGGTATTGTCCTTGGGCTTCAGCTGAGTGCGACTGACATTGACATTGACATTGACATCGTCATCATCATCCTCCTCCTCCTCGCCGTCCGATTCATGCGAATCATCCGTGTCGTAGTCATCACAATCTGCAAATAGCCGAAATTTATTTCGATATCTAATGAATATGTCGAAGCATATAGAGAGATGATCTACCTGTATTGGTTGGCTTCATGAGGAAGTAGGAGAGCATGGATGTCTCTGGGGGCATGAACTGTTCCCTGTATGTGGGCTTGTCCTCCTTCATGTTGCTCGACGTGCTGTTCTGGCTGAAGCTGCCCAAGATCTTCATATTCAACTTCATGCGCTGCTTCGTTATGGACGTCACAGTATTCCAAACACTATTCTCATCGGCTGCATCCTCGCCAGCGGCAGCCGCAGCAGCAGCCGCAGCCTGGGCTTGAGCCTGCGCCTGAACGTGGGCATGCGGCTGGGAGGCCGGCTTGATGAGCAGCTTCTTCATGCCGCCGCCGAAGAGGGTCGACCAGGTGTCGTTAGTAAAGTTCTGGCCGCTGAGGCGATAGAGCAACCGACTGTCGCAGGTGGACAGCGAGTAGATGAACAGCGCCATGTAGGTGGACACAAAGGACTCGAGCAGCAGCACATTCAGCTTCGGCACATCCTCGTCCTTCTCGCGTGCCAGCAGCGCACGCAAATTGGTGACGCCCGGCCACTTGGAGGGCGTGGTGCAGATGCCCGCCGGCTCGTCCGTGGAATACTTGCGACGCCTGTGGAACGCATTGCGACTGCCCACCAGGTAGCTGCACTCGAAAGACGAATTGATCTTGGCTATGTTCTCAATGCCCGGACTGGGATAACCATTGAAGCTGGCGTTATTCACCACAAAGCTCTCGGAGTCGCAGAGCGATTGATAGATGCAGGAGGAAAGGGCGACGGCCAGGTCGCGCAGCACAAAGATCTCGCTGAGGGCGCTCGTCTCGATGCCCGGGAATGGCAACAGCTTGATGATGCTCTGCAGCATGTCCACCGTCTGCGACTGCAGATACTTAATGGGATCCGCAATCACCGTCTTGTTGCCCGCCACGCAGGCGCTCAGCAGCGGCAGCGTTGTTGGGAACGGCAGCGGGCTGAGCAGCTGCTGCTGTGTCTTCTCCTGCTGCAGCTCCTGCAGCAGCAGAACCAGCTCCATGCGCACCGAGGCCAATCCTCCGCCGCTGGCGCCGTGCAGCGAACAGTAGCTGAGCAGAGTTCGCAGAAGCGTTTCATTAGCTAAGGACGTGGGGGGATGAGGAAGATTAGTGAATGGTCACTGGATATAGATATAGGACTGGGGTGGGTATAGCTCACCTTTGAGCCAACGCTTGCGCTTGGCGGCCCGCATCACTTTGGCCTCGAAGTCCTGTTTGTCCTGCATGAGTATCTCGTGCAGTGTGGGTCGCTCTGTGCACGGATAGATGCTGGCATTCATGTCCTTGTCCTTGGCATCATTGGCATCCGCATCGCCGGCATCGTTGGCCTGCTCGGAGCTGCAGTAGTTGCACAGCTGCTTCAGTGCCTCCACCTCGCGCTCCAGCCACATGTACAGCTGGTAGCGCAGCTGACCGCCGTCCACCTCGAAACCAGTCGCCAGCGTGGACAGCTCCTCCATCAGGATCTTCAGGCAGGCCACAAATTTCAGCTGCTGCGCCATAATATCCATTTTGCACTCGTTCGCTCCACCGACCTTGCCCGGCTGCGGGGTCAGCAGCTCTGGATCATCGTTGTCGTTGTCGTTATTTGTAGCCGCCGCCGCGACTTCGTCGTCGTCCTCGTCCTCGTCCTCGTCGTCCCACTTAATTTCGAACTTGGTCTCCACCTGGGTGGTCATCGGAGCGCCCCAGTCGAACTGATCCGCCTTGGCCGTCGTCTGCCACTGATCCATAATGCCCGAGTTGATGAGCTCGTCCTTGGCCACCACCTGTTCGGCGGTGGTGTCGGCGACGCTGCAGCTGCTGGAGGCCGGAGCCCCGTCGCTGTCGCTGATCTTCATGGGCAGCTTGTTCAGCACCTCCAGGGCCAGAGCCGGACAGCCCGACTTGAAGTGGCCGTGGGCCGTGGTGAAGTACAGCTGGCGCTCGATGGCCGTAATCGAGTCCTCGAGCTGCAGCTGCTTGTCGCTGGCCACCGGCCTGGAGCTGGTGTCGCCGGCATAGCTGAAACCCGAAAGGACCACATGCGCAATGCGTTTCTCCTGCGCCGAAATGGCAATGTTCTGCCGTATGAGCAGCGGATGCGTGCGCAAATAGATGTAGAAGTTGAAGACATTCGGATTGGTGGCATGCGGCGACTCCGGACGCAGCAGGTCCTCCTCGCGATAGCTGCTGTGCAGGCTGCCGACACCGTTGAGCAGCAAGGTGTTGAGACTCTCCTGGTACTTCTTGAGGTTCCAGTAGGTCATGGAGCGCAAGAAGGGATCCGGATGGGCACGCGTCAGGTCACAGCGTCCCGTCTCCACCTCCGTGCCCAGGACATGCTCATTCAGCAGTCGCTGGTAGTAGCTGCCCTCCGTGTCGCCCTCGTAGAGTCGGGCAATGATCAGGGCCAGCTGGAAGTCCTCCAGCTTGTTCATGCACACCTCGATCGCATCGTTCAGCGAGTTAGCCAGCAGGAAGAAGGCGACGGCGTGCTCGAACCTCTGCTTGCCCAGCAACACGAACGCATTCTTGAGGGCCGCCTTGCGCCAGCGATCCTCGGCGAAGTTGTTGCCAAAGAACGTGGTCATCTTCTCGTCCCGCTGCGACCGGAACAGGCCCCACACCAGCGACTTCTTCTTCATGGCCAGATAGTAGATGGCCGCATCGAGGGGATCCTGCTTTAGCTGGTAGGCGCACTTGGCCAGCTTCTCGACGCACCGGCGCAGCGTGTTGATGTTCTTCAGCCAGTAGCCGACGCCCAGGTCGCGCAGCGTGCCCCAGCGCAGGTCGCCCTTGGTGTAGCTGGGTATCAGATGCAGCAGCTCCTCCTCGCTCTCCGAGTGGTAGGCCCACACGATGTTGGCCGTGCCGACGCCCTGACGCTGGAACTGCGCCCGCTGCTGCAGCGGCAGGCAGCGCAGCAAATACGTGAAGTGCTTCATGGCGAGCAGGAAGCGGAGACCGCAATCGTCCAGCGATTCGGTGGCCTGCTCCTTGATGCCCGAGAATCCAGCGGCGCTGCCCACTTGACTCTGACTCTTGCCCATGTCGGCGGCGAACTTGTCCGAGAAGTCCGTGTTGCAGGTGGCCACGGTGTCGGCCAGCGCCAGCAGATGCATCTGGTCCAGCGAGGAGAGACCCGGCAGATGGGTGTGGGTCAGCAGACGCGACAGCAGCTGGCCCTGACGTGGCCCAAAGTGCGAGATGGAGTGCTTGTCGGGCAGCGAGAGGCGACGCTCCTGTCGCTTCTGCTCCCCATCGCACAGCAGCTCGTCCAGATTATCGTCGGAGTTGTGCATATCGAACAGCTCATTGTAGTCCTTGTCCCCATCCGCCGCATTCGTCGGCTTGCCCGGCTGCTCGCGATCCGCATTCAGCAGCACCCACAGCGGCAGCGGCGGTATCGAGTTGATCTCCGCATAGTCGAGCATCAGCTCCTCCGGTATCTGTGTGGTGCTGCCGCGCTGCTCCGCCTGGATGTTGCTCGTGTCCGCCGTATAGCTGATGCTCAGGGTGCGTGATCTTGACCAGCTGCGCTGCCTGCCACCAGCACCACCACCACCAGCACCGCCGCCCGCTCCGCCGGCCAGGCTGCCGTCCTCGTCGTTGGGCAGCCCGTTGGCTGCGCCACTGCTGCCGCTGCCGCTCATGCAGCGCACCAGGTGGGCCAGGATGGCCTTCACCCACCGGATCTTGCCGCAGTTGAGCAGCTCCATCAGCTGCTTCGGATGGTACTGCGGCAGCACGGGGCACGCAATGCGCGACGCCTGGAACAGACCGAAGTCCGTCATGTAATCATCGTTGGGCGGCGCATCGCCGCCATAGCCGCCGGCTGCTCCGCCAGCTCCGTCGTGGCCGTGGCCGTGTCCGTTCATGTTTGCCATGCTGCTATTGGCCGCCAGGCGGCGCTGCGACAGCAGCTGCAGATTCGCCGTGCTCACTTTGCTGATCAGCGGCATCGAGGCGACGTTCTTGAGACGCATCTGCGTCGACTCATTGGCCAGGGAGCGCAGGTCCTCGTCGCGCAGGTTGCGCGTGTCGTTCATATCGTCCATGCCGGCGCCTCCGGCTGCAGCTGCCGCTGCGGCCGCCGCAGCGGACATGAAGTGTGCGCCGTAGTGCGGCTTCCACTGGGAGTAGACGTGCATCTCGGAGTCCATGGCCACGACAAGAATGCCGTCGCGCACCCAGGAGATCTGCATGGGCAGCGGCGGCAGGCCGTCGGCTGTCTGGAGATCGATCTGGCGCAGCTTCATCCAGCGTATCTCGTCCACAAAGTTCGGCTGGGCCAGGGAGCTCGCCTTGCGCAGGATCGGACGATTCACGGAGCGCGACTCCTTCATGGCCTTGATGTTCGCCTGGGCAATGTCCGAGCTGACGGGCGTATACAACAGGATCTTGCTGCCCACGGCGACGGTCAGGATGTGCGAGCCATCCTCCTTGGAGACCCAGTCCAGCTGCACCAAGTGCTTCTGGGTCAGCGGACAGGTGTTCCCGTTCTCGGCGATGCTCTTCCTCAGCGACTGCAGCGTACTGAAGCTGGGCACCGTCAGCAGGCCCGAGACGGCGGCCGACTGCTTCGAGGTGGCCAGCTCTGGGGTGGTCTCTCGCTGCGCGGCGAGCGGCTCTCCTGGTCGTGGGCGAAGGTGTGCAGGACCTGGTTGAGCCGCTGCTTCTTGGCCAGCAGCCGGCTGTCGTGCAGGTAGCTCAGATCGATGCCGTGTCCAATGTTGATGCGCGGCAGGTGGACGTTCTTCAGGTGGATCGTGTCCTCCAGCACCCACTCGCTGCCGCCGCTGCTCTCGCACTCGTAGATGGCCACGCACAGATTGACGTAGCGTGAGTCCGGATCCCCGCGATTGGGCCGGGTGAAGCTCTTGCCGTACTTGTACGCGCACGCAATACGGCCGGAGTAGGCGGCGCTGATGTTCAGCGGCTGACCGGGTATCTCAATGGCCGACTGCTGGATGCGACTGAGCATCTTCCACTCGGACCAGTGATAGGCATCGCTGCCAGCGGGCTCGCACTTCCAGAATCGCGATACGGAGTCCGAGCAGGCGGTCACGATGATGTACGGCGCAAAGCAAGCCGGATAAATGCTCGAGCTGCTCAAGTGGCCGGCGGCCGGAGAGGCGTGAATGACATCTACGCCCTCGGGCAGCGGCAGCTCCTGGGTGCAGACCTTCTTCGTGGTAATCGAGATGTGCGGCGCCTCCACGTGCGGCCCAAAGTGCTCGGCACCCGTCAGGGTCTCCGCACCCTGCGACATGCGTCGCGGCTGTCCCGTCTGCTCAGCGTCGTCCGGCTCCTGGGTCAAGTTACTGTCCGGCACGTACATGGCCGTCTCGGAGAGGAAGGAGCTCTGCTGCTTCGAGCTGATGACAATGCGCCACATGTGAATCGTGCTGCCACGCAGCGTCTTCTCGATGTTCACGATGTAGAACGGCTCCTCGAAGTCCACGTTGCGCTGCAGATCGACGATGGCGTCCATGTCCGACTCGAGCAGCGCATTCATCTTGGGCTCCTCCAGATCGTGCATGTCCGGCACGGCTGTCCGCTGTCCGCCCGTAATCAGCTGCGCCTGGAACACGTGCAGGAACTGTGTGTTCTGCCAGTCGTGCTTGGCATCCGAGATGGCGTCCAGCTGCAGGATGCAACCCGGACGCGCCGTTGACTGCTGCGAGACGACCTTCAGCTTGTCGTGGAGCGCCGAACGCTGCGCCTTCATCGTGGACGAGGCATTCGAGATCATCGACGAGAGCGAATGGGATTTGTGCAACGTGTTCAGATTCTCCGAGCAGGAGATCTCCGCCAGCAGGGTGCGTGCATCAATCACAGCCTGATAGACGCGCAAATTCTCCCCGTCGCTGGCCACAAAGCAAGCCGACGGCGAGTTGCTGTAGCTGCCCAGGGTGGTGCTCGGCAACAGGGTGGGTATCCAGGCCACATTGCTGAACGCCGATATTTCGGGTGAGTTGATGCGGGCCAGCTCGCTGACGCCGCCCGAGTGACAGAGCGGACCCACCGAGTCCACACGCCACAAGATCAGCTCCGAGCAGAAGCCCGTGGGCGTAAATATATCCTTGTCGCCGTTAGGGGTATTGGCACCAGAGCCACCGCCACCGCCGGCACCACCGGCGCCAGCAGCAGCAGCAGCAGCAGCAGCAGATGACGAGGATGTGGGTCCACCGGCGAGTGGATGCTCGAAGGGTGACATCGGTGACTTGGCCTCAGTGTCGGACAGATTGTGATGCGAGGTGGAGACGAGCAGCGGCAGCACCGGATGACAGGTGATGTCATTGACACGGAAGCGATGTCCCGAGGCGCGGCTGACGTGGCCAATGCTTAATACTTGTGTGAACTTCGTCTTGAAGGCGAACGTTAGCTGCCACAGATTGAGGGTGCCGTTCGAGTGCTTCGTGACCATCGACACCGATGGCGACACGTTCAAGGGCAGCGCAGACCCGACGGCGGCTGCAGCGGCTGCTGAATCCTGAGAGCTGTTGCTGCCGGCAGCACCGGCGGCGCTGCGTTCATTGCCATCCTCTGGCTGACCTGACCCAGCACCGGCATCATCATCGTCATCGCCATCCCGCTCCCGCTCCTGGTCCTGCTCCTCGTCGTGCTCGTCATGCTTGTCGAACTGCTGGTTCGAGTTCTGATCGCTGCGCAACGAGTTCTGATCGCTGCCGCCTTTGTGGAACTCGTCCTTGCTGCGCACATTGTTGGCTATGTCCCGGAAGGCCAGCGGGTGGGTGCCCGTGTTGAAGAGACTGACCGTGGTCGACATGGACATGGCGTCGCCCAGCGGAAAAGCCGACGGTATGCGTGTCGAGAAGGACACTTGGGCCTGCCTGTACGAGCCGGGATAGTAGTCATCGAGCCACTCGATGACCCATATCAAATAGCTGCCATCGACCGGGTGGATGGCGAACAGCAAATCCGGGCTCTGATGCCAGTCCCGTAGCAGGCACTCGATCTTATTGTCAAGGGAATCGACCAGCTGGGTGATCGGATTGTGTTGATCCTGGTTCAAGGAGTTCTGCGATGTTGTATTCGACATGGAATTCAAATGCAAGCCAGCGCCTGTTGCAGCCGTATGCTGCGAATACTTGCTGTACTCCTCGCCGCTGTCGTCCACGGACACGGACTTGGAGTTGCGCATGAATTTCTTGTGCGGCGGCTGCTGGACGTCGTCGGGCAGATCGACGCCCGAGGAGGCGGCACCTCCAGCCGTGTGACTGCCCGCTGCATGGTTGCCGTTCTCCTCGTCGATGACCTTCTTGGTGAGCTCCTGGAGTATGGCCTCCGCTTGGAGGGTGAAATGCATCTCCTTGTTGTTCAGCCAGTGCAGTATGAAGACATTCTGATTGGCCGGATCGGAGGTCTGCATCGACGGCACCAGCGGTATGTCTGTCTCGGCGTTTATCGATGCCGCCAAATGGAAATGCATGCCGGGCGTCACGCCGGATCCCTGAAACCCATACGAATGGAAATCGTGCACGCTGCACGACGAGGGCAACGATGGTATCGGGCCCTGGTAGTTGCTAAAGCTGGCCGGCGAGCTGCCCATGACAGCGGCGGCGCCACTGCCAGCGCCACCAACACCACCACCGCCGCCGCCCATGCCGCTGCCTGAGCTGCCTGGCACCGAGCCAACGCCATGCCCGCCCACAACTGCGGTGGCATTGGCGCCAGCCTTCATGTGACGACGCAAGTGGAAGCAGGTCTTCATGTGCTTCAGGCGCTGCATGAATCGATGCTTGTGCCGATGCGTACGGAACTTGGGGTTCTGCGAGGCGAGCGGATCAAACTGTGTCATGTTGACCATGCCGTCGTCCGGCAGCACCGTCTCAATCCAAATGCGACAAATGTTGTCCAGGCACGAGGTGACCAGCATATTGGCCACCGAGCCCTTGGGCATATACTTGCTCGTCTTCCTCCACACAATGTTCGAGACGGCGCGCGGATGTGCGATGTACACGTATGTGAAATTTAAATCTCCAGCTGAAACTGTTCCTCCGACTCCGACTCCGACACCGACACCCACGCCGGCCGCGCTGCCGCTAGCGGAGCCCGAGGCGACATCGTGCGACGCTTTGGCTGGGAATAGCACCTGCTTGTTCTCGTACCAGATCTTGACTAGACGATCGTTGCGGCCGCAGGTGGCAAACAGCGTGCCGTCGGGACTAAATGCCATATGATAAATGGGTATGGCCGTCTGGCAGGACCATATGTTCTCCCACGTGGATACGTCATCCGCTTGCGAATTGGACGACTGTTTGGTCTCCTTGCTCTCGCCAATCTCAAACTTGACGCCTGATAAGGGTAAGGAAGCGATATTTTACTCATATATCTTTCTTTGTTATTGCCAGATCGCTGGCTTACCCGTATGCTCCTCCTCTTGCTGGTGTGTGGGCGACTTGCTCTTCCAGAGCTGTATGTTCGTGCCACCTGTCAGCAGACGCGTGCCCTCCAAGTTCCACGACAATGTCACCACATTCGAATGGCTGGTAAACGAACCCGTCTGCACCCATCTGAAAGATTGTTTAACAAACTCTCAATTAACATTAGTCAAAACTAAATTTGTTATTTATTATTCCACTCACCTGTAGTCCAGAAAGTGTGTATTGTGTTTGCTCGACTCGATCACTGGCGTCGGCTCGAAAATGCATATCTTGTTCTCATAGGCAGCTGCAATCTTGCCCGTATCGGTGCTGCAATCGAGCGCCGATATCTTCACATAGCCATGATTGGCGCCAGGTATAATCTGAACGCGTTCGAAGGTGCTCGCCAGTATGACCACATTGCAGCCGGCGGCATATGCCTGTTGAGTAAACAAACGAAAAGATTGTGTGTAAGCAAAGCCATTCGATTTCCTCCAGCCTAGATTATATGTCAGTCTGGGCAGTCACCAACTGTTTCTATATCTTGATTGATTGAGCAATTGACGTAGTCTAAGATTCATCAATCATTGCATACTGCTGTCTGCATATAGGGAGATCATAATTACATATATCCAATACAATTATGAAAGAGATATTCTGTTTGATTGACTGATTGATTGATTGACGGGCTGTGTAGACACATGTTTACATCATATAGCATATGAGCACATCAATTGAATGTTTCATATAAAAATAATAATGAACTTTAATACTGTACAATCGGACTTTGTAGCATTGGTTGATTGATTGATTGATGGACTGTGTCTACATCATATCATTATATAACGATCGCATACGATCTCATAAAGGTAACCTTCGATAATGCATATATTGATGCTGATTGACAGTTTGATTGATTGATTGAGGCTTAGATCACATGTATATGAGAATAAATCTGTTTTGTGCTGATTGATGATTGATTAATCGATTGACTAACTGTTTGGTCATACCTATAAATCATATCTTATCAACTATTCAACGCTTTCAGATTAGATTACTGCTTAAACAGTAATAAATCTGTTTTAGTTTTATAATTGATGAGAAAAAAACAGAACCATTCAGCCGATTGACGGACTCAACTGATTGATGTGGAGAGCGCTGAGTGTTCGAGTCATGATTATTATAGATTCGAGCACAAACCGTATGGGCAATCCACTAATAGACTTCTTATAAATCATGGCACTCATGGCTTACTCAATCTAGAAAAACTTTTGGGCACATAAATGAATCAAATCAACAACAATTTGATGACAAATTCTTTTAGTCAGAGCCGAGTGTCACGTGCTAAGCACATAATAGAAAATGTAGTACATATATGCATCGTTTACCATATCTATAGATTGATTATAAAGATAACGGAACGATTAGATGGCCGTACCAGCTGGAAGAGAGAGGAGAAAGGGGAATGGCAAGTGGCCATGGAGTACCAACTTTGAACTGAGAACTGGGACAAGGCTATGGCAAAGCAAGGGTCAACCAGCAAGTGATGTAATACATAAGATATACATATATAAAGATGAATATATACATATATATATATATATATATATATATATATATACATGCAAACAGGTACCATTAAACTATAATAATTGAGACAATAAATGGCTATGGCCAAAAATTCATTCAGAATAGAGACATGAGATGTCGTATGGATGCAAATTAAAATTGAAATTCCGGCACAAAGCTAATTTAGACCAATTTGGTTTCATACCGGATTGTACAGGAAAGGTTTCGCTTTTCGATGAGTCGCTTAACTATGGGAGAGCAGCCGTGCGTTTGCCTTATCTCACACGCTTTCTTTTCGGTTTAGTTTTAGCTGTTCCTACCACCACCACCACCGCCACCACCACCGCCACCACCACCACCACCCCCTCATCACGCTGTCATTATCTTAAGTAGGAGCCGAAAGCAAGATATGGCTGCGGATATTTTCTTTTCTTGCGTCAAGGCCAGCCAGGCTCAATGCTATACAACTTGTGCCGCCCAAAGCCAGATGGCGCCACTGTAGGCATACGTTTCCGTGTGTATTAGTGTTGGTGTCTGCGCATTTTTCAAGTTCAGCTATGCCTCTTCTTGTTTCTCTATATTAATAGTTGTTGTTGCACCCACACACACACATGAATATTATAAAAATACAATTGAAATGATGGCATTTGCATAGATAAATGAATGGGTGGCAATGTCAACAGCAGCAGCAGCAGCAGCAGCAGTGGCGGCAGCTCATTACAGAATATAATGCAGATGTGTACACACTGCACACACACATGCACATAGAGAAAGAGTCATGTGCAGCTGTTGACATTTTCAAATTGAAAAAAAAAAAACATTAAATAATATGTGTGTGCGGGCGGCACACACACACAGTGTTACCTCATTTATTTCTACATATTTATTATTTAACTATTCGAGTTAATTATGCTTGTGACTTCTAAATTACAAAAACAATAAAGAGCAAAGAGGAAGAGAGAGAGAGAGAGCGAGAAACAGATCTCAGGCGCTAGCGGTAAACAAATAAGCGCAAATAGCGCGTGTGTATGGGTGGAAGGGGTTACCGTTAGTAATTAATATTTCATATGTATATATGTACATACATATATGTTTCTATGTACATACACACGGACATACGCACACACACACATACGATCATAAAAATAAACGACTCCAGCTACAGTCGACACATTATAAATGCGTGCTCACGACAAAATAAAAAAAAAAAAAAAACGATAAACGAAAAACGAATTTTTGCAGCATTTTATGGGCCGTGTATAATTTATTTGTTATTGACGTTTTGATTGTCTGACAACATTTGGCGAGGATTGCATTTGCAGGCTGCAGGGCAGCGCGCACACACACACGTACATATATGCATATTTAGAGATGTGCCTAGTTGTTAGTATGTTTATCGAATTTAGGGCATCAAAGGCCATTTGACCAATCGAATATGTATATGTACGCAAAAGCTGCGTGTATGCGTGAGCGTGTGCGTTGGTATGCCTGTGTGCGTAAGGCAACGTGAGAGGCTTGTTTACAGCCAAAGCACTTGACCTTTAAATGTAATTAAAAGCCAGAAAACATGTTAATACATTGATTTCGAATTGGAATAGTGTACAAAATTGTTTATTTGCAGCAGAAAGAAACACAACTAAAACAGCAGCTGAAGCAGTTAACAGTTATCGAATTTACACAAAATGAAAAAAAAAAATATCATTTGCTTTGGATTTAATTGACCACAGGCAGACAGGCGGACGGACAGGCAGACATACGGCGACAGCTAGTGACAGCCACACATCACAATTTTTGCTATGTATCGCATACACACACGCACGCACACACACACACACACAAGCATACACACGCACACATACATATGTATGTAAATATAAACATTAAAATCCCCTTTGGGCCGATCGGAATTGGATATTCCAATTGGAAATCGCAAAACGGCAATCGAGTTGGAAAATGTGGTACACACAATAGTTGTACCCTTCAGTACCTAGCGTACCTATATAAATATACAAGTACACACACATATATATACATATTTATATATATACACAAATTGATATATATATATATACTACATATGACTGTCGCGCACGTACATATGTAGGTGTTTGCATGCATGTATATATGTGTGTGTGCGAGTGTTTGCAGGTTGTACAATATGATGGATGCGTGATAAAAACGAAAACGAACAGCAAAAAAAAAATGACAAAAAAAAACTTGTTAATCGTAATCGCTCGTATTCTTACTGTAAATGGTATGCCTTCCACGGAGCCAATTGCGAAGCACCGGTCGCCCGCATTGCAGGCACCGCTCAATATTTGATGACAATTCATTATTTGTTACAATTGGATATCACATCACAGCGCACAAAGTAATATTCTTGGTTCTTTGGTTTGGTTACTAGCACGATTTTTTCTTTGTAAAACGACAACAAAGTGATGAGTGACATTACATAAAAATGTAGGCCAAATAGTGATGGACGCTATCGACTAGTGCTATCGAACGGTGTTAGTGTCTAACTGCCGTATCGATACGAGCGACAACAAGGTGTGAGGTTCTAAACAAAATACCTTATCGATATCAAACATTCGCCAGTTTAGTTGACACATTTGCCTATCGATACAGCGAAATATCGCCTAATTATTTGCAACACTGCGTCCATCTGAACGCCGTGGATAGTTTGACTGCTTGCATGGAGTTAACAATTGCAAAATAGTATTCTTTAGGTGTTTGTATTAGTTTGGCGTATATTCCAATAGCAATATGGCCGCGGGTCCAATTGCTGAACGTAATCAAGGTAAGCCATAACTCAATATATACATTCACTTCTGCTTAAACGTTTTCGAACACCGTTACTTCAGATGCCACCATTTATGCCGGTGGCCTGGACGACAAAGTCTCGGAGACTTTACTCTGGGAGCTGTTCGTTCAAGCCGGTCCAGTTGGTAAGTTGTAAATTGAATAAGCATCGTTACCTTGGCGATAACTGTTGCGTCCCGCAGTGAACGTGCACATGCCCAAGGATCGTGTCACACAGATGCATCAGGGTTACGGATTCGTTGAGTTCCTAAGCGAAGAAGACGCCGACTATGCAATCAAAATTATGAACATGATTAAGCTCTATGGCAAACCGATCCGCGTCAACAAGGCGTCGGCGCATCAAAAGAATCTCGACGTTGGCGCCAACATCTTCATTGGCAATCTGGACGTTGAGGTGGATGAGAAGCTGCTCTACGATACCTTCTCCGCCTTTGGCGTCATCTTGCAAACACCAAAGATCATGCGCGACCCAGAGACGGGCAAATCCAAGGGCTTCGCCTTCATCAACTTTGCCAGCTTCGAGGCTAGCGATGCTGCGATGGACGCCATGAATGGACAATATCTGTGCAATCGTCCCATCTCCGTCTCCTACGCCTTCAAGAAAGATCACAAGGGCGAACGCCACGGCTCCGCAGCTGAGCGTTTGCTGGCCGCACAAAATCCCTCGGCGCATGCGGATCGCCCGCATCAACTGTTCGCCGATGCGCCCGTACAGAGTATGATGCCAGTGATGCCTGGCCAGATGATGCCGCCACCGATGATGGCACCGCCGCCGCCTGTGGTGCCCGTGTCGGCCACCAACATGGGCATGATAGCTCCACCGCCGCCCGTGCCGCAGCCAACACCGTTCCCAGCTACCATACCACCGCCACCGCTGCCACCCATGGGCGGCGGGCAGCCGCCACTACCTCCCTCCATGGGCATACCGCCGCCGCCACGCATGCTCCAGCCACCAAATGCCTGGGCACCACCCGGCATGGCCGCACCGCCGCCGCGTCCGCCGCCAACCAATTGGCGTCCGCCGCCCGTGCCCTTCGCGCCGGCTCCCTTCTCTCGGCCCTACCAACCCGATGGCTACCAGTACTAGGTCATCCCACTATTGTATAGCCTTAGTCCGTAGTTATACAATAATTTAGATGACCCCAATAAAACTGACAACATATTTTTATAGTAACAACAAATGAACCTCTTTGTGATCACTGGCCTTCCCCCAAGGAAACTCCAGAATTCTGGATGTATATAGTAAGATCTAGGTTTTAGGCAAAGCTTTATAGCTCATGTGAGTGAAATTGATCAAAGCTAGGGACGTAGAAGGTGGTTAGAGGAGGAAAGACAGGCAGATCTAAAAGATTATATAAGATAAAAGAATATATATATGTGTATATATATCTATAGAGATCATATAAATATCATTTCCTAGCAGATAGATATACTTAAGAAATGGAAAGAGATCCTTATCCACAGAGAGAGAGAGAGAGAGGAAGGGAGGGAGAGACTCAGCAGCTGTGTGAGTATATCAGGAGAGATTCACAGTCATCCACACAATTCATAATTCAAATACCATTCTAGGCATATATCTCTATAGAAACCCCTTATATCCTAGCGCTTATACTTAAGCAGGTATATGAGTGTACCAAGAGAGAGAGAGTTTCATATTCATATCCCTATCCCTATCGCTATCCTTATCCCTATGAATATCCCTATCCATATCCCTATCCCTATTCCTATCCCTATCTATATCCCTATCCATATCCCTATCCCTATGCCTATCTTTATCCCTATCCCTATTCCTATCCCTATCCCTATCCCTATCCCTATCCCTATCCCTATCCCTATCCCTATCCCTATCCTATACCTATATCTATCCATATCACTATCCCTATTCCTATCCCTCTCCATAGCCATCCGTTATCCGACACATATGCACACCCCACCCTACCCTAGTCAATCTATATAGCATACCAAGAGAGCGACAGCTCTATATCCATCCATTATCCATGTAATAAACATATATCTATCATAGATAAGCTTGGTATCTATATACTATGCTAACAAAGATATAGAGATGTTCGTCTTTCACATCATTTCAGTTATAAACATCCATCTTCCTCTCGATTTCTTTTCAATTTGATGATTTATTTTATTCGTAACATTTTGAATAAAGAACAAACAATTTATCCGATATCCGATATTCTTGCACCGCTGAATGGAAGTTGACTGCAGATCAGATCGGTTTCGGATCGTATCATATAGTACAACATTTATAATATCGATTCACTATATCCACAACATTTATAGCATTAATAATATAATATATCCATTTTTGTTTTGTTTTTGTTTTCTTCTTCATTTTCTTTTTCTCTTTTAAATATTGTCACCGAAAATGTTCACAAGTTTTTTTTTGTTTTGCTCAAAATATTTGTCCAAAAAGTTATTTCAAAATTATCTAAATACATTTAGTAATATCATTAACATTAACAGTTATAAATAAATTTTCTGTTTTGTATTTCGGATAATGCAAAAAGCGATGCAAATGCCAAATGCAAATATTTATGGAACAGCGCAAAAACCGATTTCGATTTGGAACAGATGCGTATATATATATATACGTATTTACATTTGCCTTAATTATAATTAAATCAGCATTAGCGAATTTCATTAGCTAACTATAGCATGGGATCGAACAGATCCTGCGTACAATTAAATAGATATATGTAGCTATACGTATATATATCAAGAAATATATATATACATACATATGTATATATGTATATAGACAAATTTTAGACCGTTGTCTGCACGTTCTGCACGGCCTTGGAGAGCTCCACCTTGGAAGGTATTAAATAAAATGCGGGCGTCATCGTCTCGCCGCAAGGACACTGGCAGGCTGCAAGGATAAGGAGAGAAAACAATTAGTATAAGACTTAAGACTGTTGAATATATGTATAAGAGCTGACAAAGCAACCAGTGTACGACTTAAGACAAAAAGATAACAATCGGTATAAGATTTCAGACTGTTGGATATATGTATAAGAGTTGACTATGCAATAATGCACAATCTTTTGGCAATGAAATACATTATAAGACAGCTGAAGTTATATCTTAACTTGTCATAGCATAAGACTATTCTCTTGTCTGAGACATACGTTCTCTGTTCTTACACTGTCAGTTGCTATAGTAAAGGCATAAGACACGAGTATAAGACATACGTTCTCTTCTCTTATACTGTAAGACAAGAGTATAAGACATACGTTCTCTTCTCTTATACTGTAAGACAAGAGTATAAGACATACGTTCTCTCTTCTTATACTTTCACATGCTATAGCTAAAGTATGTATAAGACAATCTCTTTTATCTTATACTTTCGCATACTATATATCCTCTGTTCTTATACTGTCGGTTGTTATAACGAATGTATAAGACAAGAGTATAAGACATACTACTCTGTTCTTATACTTTCAGTTGTTATAGCAAAGGTATAAGACAAGAGTATAAGATATACGTTCTCTGTTCTTATACTGACATTTGGCTAAAGGTCAAGGGATTTATATTATAAGAGTTATTGGACCCACCATTCACCCAGCTAAAGTTGCCAATCTTCTGCTCGCACTTGGGACAGTGGAGTCGGCCCTGGGTGTTGAGCATGATGCGGTGCATCCAGGCGATGGGCTCCACGAACAACAAGCTGCGACAGTTGTTGCTGGAGCCAGCGACGGCGGCGGCTGCAGCGGCGGCGGTGACGAGATTCTCGTGGCTGGGCGAGCCCAGGGAAGCTTTACGTATGCGCTCCGCCAGCTGCTCGAGCAGTCGCGGCTCCGACCGAGAACCAGTGGCACCCGCAAGCTGCTGCTCCTGTCCCGTTTGGGGCTGCTGCTGCTGCTGCTGCTCCTGTTGCTCCTGTTGCTGTGGAACGCCACGCGGCCGATGCTCGAGCACGTGCGACTTGGAGGCGAGCACGCGGCGACAGCGACGACAGCGAAAGACAATTGGTTCGGGATTCTCGCGTGTGATGTCCGGATCCGGACGCACCACACTGTGGAAGCTCTGCGGCAGGATCTTCGCCTTGCGCATCTGTTCGCCTGCGAGACGCAAGCGATGCATCTTGTAGCGCTGATAGTTGGGATCGATCTTAAAGCCCATGCGACGGAAGAGCTTCAGCTGCGCCACGAACCCCGCATTGGGCTGGACAAAGCGGCGCTTGGCCAGCACCAGCTCGTACGCGGGCTGATAGTCCAGCCCGTGGCGCTTCATCATGTAGGCAATCACCGCCGACGAGCTGCGACTGACGCCGAAGTAGCTAAGGAATCGAGGAACCGAATACATATATATATATATATATATAAGACAAGGATCACTCTTATACGCGTCAGCCATACCAGTGGACGAGCACATTGTGCTGCTGCTCCAAGGCTTGCCCGATGAACTGCACGCACGCCTCCAGATGCTGCAAGATGTCCTCGCGCGGCATGTCCGAAACTGCAAACAGAGCAAAGATACAGTGGATGAGTGTACAGTTGGGGCATATCCGACTGGCACATACTCTGCACGTATTTGGTGGTCAGGAAGCTCGCTTCGACAATATGCTGCGGCAGCGGCACCGAGTCCAGCGTCAGTATGTGCGTTATCTTAAAGGACTTGAGCGTCTCCATGTGCGTGGCAGCCGTCAAGTTGCCTGCGACATAGGAAGAAGAATATATATATATATATATATGTATATATGTATGTTAATATGTATCTCTACTTACCCAGGAAGAGGCCCGTTTCGACTTCGTCTATGCTCACGGGTCCGCCGTCGAAGTCCTGGCGCGTCAGTGTGCCACAGTCCTGTCGCTTGCCGCGCGCTGTCGTCACGGGCTCCATGCTGCACGCTCAAGGACAGCAGCGAGCTGCCGCTGCAGCAACAACAACAACACGGGGGAAAAAACGGCAACTGTTGCACGCTTAACGGTTGCGAACTGGCGCTCACTCGGCTGCAACTGCTGGCAGCTGCTGCATGGCAATTGGGGCAGTTAGGTTTTTTTGCTTCTTGTTGCACTAATTACTGCTCCTCATTTAATGGCAGCTCCGCACACGCCGCGCCCGCACCACTCGAAATGCCATTGCGCTGTTGCTGCCTCTGCTCGGCTGGCACACAATTTCATGCTGCCCTGATCCGCAGCGCGACGAGGGCCGACAGATAGCGCCAATTTGTGCGCAACTCTGGCGACTCGCACTGCGCATGACGTCACAAATATACATACACACATACAGGCTGAGGCAGGCGACTCATAACTTATGTATGCTAATATCGATAAGAATAATATAAAAATGGTGTATAATAGCTTTTAAGCTCTATCAACCGAGCAAACAATTAAAGATTTTATTTGCGGTACATAAGAGCTGTGACGTCATGCAGATTTATAGCAAACAGCTGACCTGTATAACGCAAGACCCTGTGGTCTAATTCGAATGAAATATCGATAGCTAATCAGAGAGAGAGAGAGAGAGAGAGAGAGAGAGAGATGAGCGCCAAACGCTGCTGTTAGTTGGGATTAGCCGTAAACAGCTAAACTAGCTTTTAAAAGGCTGAAATTCGCGCACATTTAAAGATTTCGATATATTTAACATCAAATATAAATTAATAAAATGCATAAAATTCCTGTTTGCCGCTCTTTATTTATTTAATAAAACATTACATTAGTAATACATTTTAGTTTCTTTTCATTATTTGTAGCTAAAATTTCAAACGGAAGTTGGCCGTGTGTACAAAAGTCTAATCTGAAACAAAGCTAAATGGAAAACAGGGAATAAAATATCGATAGTTGGCAGAGTGCACACGTTGTGCAATCGATAGAAATAATCCAATTACCCCTAGTATATATGTAGACCGTAACACAGACGACACCGGCAATAAAATACATAATATAAATCAAATAAATAGTGAAATTAAATAATATATTCAAAATGACTACGTTGCGACCATTCACCTGCGATGACCTCTTTAAATACAATAATGTGTAAGTGTCCCGTGTATGTGCTGTCTTGTGAGTGTGTGTGTGTGTGTGTGCCTGTTGGTGTGTGTGTGTGTGTGTGTGTGTGTGTGTGTGTGTGTGTGTGTGTTTGTGTTTGTGTTTGTGTTTGTGTTTGTGTATAAAGGCACAAGTACAGCTAGTCTATTTCAGGAATTTTGATCCGCTTACAGAAACATACGGGCTCTCGTTCTACACGCAATATTTGGCGAAATGGCCAGAATACTTTCAGCTAGCGGAGTCGCCCAGCGGTCACATAATGGGCTACAGTAAGCACTCGATATATATTCCCGCCAATTTGCAATATACATAAATATCCTACATATGTATATCGACAGTTATGGGCAAGGTTGAGGGTCACATGGACAATTGGCACGGACATGTGACGGCGCTAACCGTTTCGCCCGATTACAGACGATTGGGACTGGCAGGGCTCCTTATGAACTTCCTCGAGGACATATCCGAGAAGTAGTTATTATCCATATCTGTGTCCTATCAACTATATCTTCTTCTTCTTCTTCATCATCATCTTGCAGAAAGCGCGCCTACTTCGTGGATCTGTTCGTGCGGAAAAGCAATAAAGTAGCCATCAATATGTACACGAATCTGGGCTACATTATATACCGAACCATACTCGAGTACTACTCCGGCGATCAGGACGAGGATGCGTATGGCAAGTGCTCAGACTCGAACTCTTCGATTATTTAATCTGACTCGTTTTCTGGTTTGTTGTCTAGATATGCGAAAGGCGCTGTCGCGGGACGTGAATAAGAAATCGGTTATACCGTATACGCAGCCTGTACGATTGGAAGATATAGATATGAATTGATATCCACCCAATACTGCCCGCATTCGCATTTATGTTTAACTATGATACTGATTCACTGATTCAATCAACCGCATTTCGCCCACCAAATTTCCAGTTCTCAGCAGCGACAACAACTAGCAAGAGCAACAACAAACTTGTATCTAATCCGGAGTTCCAAAGTTCTCACAACATTTGCTAACTCTCGCAATCCCCTAGTTCGAATTACCCGAAATTCCCAGTTGGATTGTAGCCCGACGCTGTAATCCATAATTGTGTTAATAATACTTCTCTTTAAATGCATATATATATAGTTCTACATGATTTTGTTATCAGTAAATAAGACTTCTTAATGACGGTTATATAACGAATGTTCTCACTGAAACTTCAAGGTAAATAATATGATTTGTCCTCGTAGCTAACCCTTATATCATATTTTACTCATCTATCGCTTATATATACCCATCTATATCTATATCTTATTTGATCTATAACCAATTCTTGCAGATGACAATGCGCGAGTTGCGGCATCAAATGCGACACGAAGCCAAACGCGAATAGCGGAACAATGGGAAACTTTTGCCCCAAATAATACCTTAAGCCTGAGCCAATTATTTTCTAACCAATTATTTGTCTTTAGCAATTTTCAATTTATAGCTCAAATTTAACAAATTCGATTTTTAAGTATATTATTTTTGTAAATTATTTTTGAAATGTCAACGGAAAGCCGCGAAATAAAATTTTAAGAGTAAAACCAAACGAAACGAACTTTTCTTTTTCCTTTCCTTACCTTTTCCTCCCGTCACAGTTTCTGATTGGTTCTGCAGATGCAGCTGTCTCGCTCTGGCTAATTGCGGTTGGACAGGCCCTTTTGGGAGATTTTCGCTTTGTAAGCGCTGCTAATGACGGCACTTACCATAAATATTAAATTCACGACGAATATATAGTGCAGAAATCACTATTTGGCCAAGGTCTAAGCAATCAGTTAACTTATTTATGTATGTATGTATGGGCCCGAAGAAGACCATTACGACTGTTCGAAATCAAATTGAAATAACGGGTTTTCATAACCGTTTCAAGTGTTGAACGTGCCTAAACTCGGGCTAAGGGAAATTATTTGTTAAAAAGGTAAATAAATATCCCTAAGCAAAATACATGTGCACGAGTGTATATGTAAATGTATGGGTGTGTGTGTGTGTGCTTAAGCTAACGGTTCACAAAAACTGATGAATGCACGTACGAAGAGCACGCAATGTGTGCGTGTGTGTGTGTGTGTGTTTGTGTTAGTACGAATGAAAAACTATATGAGCTAACGTATGTACATGTACATATATACATACATATGTACATACATGTTACACACAGTTCTGTGTATATCGAGCCATTTGTACTTGGCTCTGTAAGTGGATCTAAACAAATTTCCAAACCCAATATATTCGCCGAAGAGCGGCGTACGGCAACGTGTGGATTGCCTTCTCTCCTTTTCGCGTGTGTCACGCTCTAGCTGTGCATGTGTATGTGTACGGCTGTGTGTGCCAGCATGAATGTGTGTGTGTTCTGTATCTGGCGCTTTATAAAGCAAAAATTCAGCTTGCGTTTTTTTTCTTTGCTATTGTAGGGTATCTTTGGCGCAACGAAGCGGCCGACCATTTGTCTCTTCTCATCTAATTATCATTAATAATTTTTGTGGGCATGACAGAGCCACATTCAGATTCAGTGTGAGATTGAGAGTCGGTTTTTAGTCTGAGACTCACATTTCATGCATGTAAAACTCGTTTCAAGTTGAATTTTTGTCGGCAATGTGGCAACGCTGCGCCCCGCAACAGCAACAACGCTGAACATGACGGATACTGTTGTGCCATTGTATGCGTGTGTATGCCTGTGTATGTGTGTTGGTGTATGTGCGAGAAACCGAACATAGGGTAAAAATAAGCGAACCACAAACAGTCAACAGCTACAGAGCTAAATTGCAGCTGCTATACGCGTCGCCGACGACGACGACGACGAATAGGGTAAGTAAAAAACAGGCAACACCAATAACAGCAACAACAACGAAGCAGGCGGCAAAGCGCAAATGACGCTAAAGCCGAGACAAAGGCGCAGATGGCAAAACGAACGAATGCGAACACGAACGTTACAACAACAGCAACAACGACAACGACGGACGTACATACAGCGCCGCTGAGCGTATGTATGAATGCAAGCATACGAAGCGATAAACTGCGCCAGGGGCGTTGCGAACGGGGTATAGCATTGATGGATAGCTGGATGAATGTACGAATCGTACATAAATTGCGCACTCATGTCAGAAAGTAATTATTTGTATTTGCTGTCGTTGTTGTTGTCATGGATGAGCAGAAATGCGACAGTCGGCATTCGTTGATGGTTGCAACAACCCCTATAAATGGTGGCTGCGACGACGCCGCTGTTACAGCCGCTTGTACCGAACGGCAAACGGCGAGCGAGCGAGCGACAAGCATTGAATACGAATGAACGTTCGAAAGTGGAAACGACGATAAAGCGGTGCGCACACAGTCGTGCGGCAACGAGGGGTGAGCCCTCGCTGCTGTTAGTGCTGCTTGTGCTGGTTCTGCTGCCGTTGCTGTTGCTGCCACTGGCCACTGGCAACTGGCAACTGGCGACTGGCAGTTGAAAGACACACAACTTCAGTTCCACTCATAGTCATTCGGGGCGAGTCAGAGATAAGGCGCTCCTGCAGTTCGGAGTAGTGTTCTAGCGCGCACGCACACAGCTGCATCCTTGTTTGTTATTTTTTTTGCGCTTTCTGTTTTTCGTTTTTTTGTTGTTTGGTTTTGCGTTAAATTTCTTTTTTGTCGTGCTCTCGTGCAGCCCCTGCTCGGCGACGCCACTGGCATTCAAGGCAGAGGCAGCGACTACTGCTAGCTTTATAGCTGGCTGGCTCTGGCACTGGCTGTTTTGCTGACTGCCTCGCTGTGGACAGAACGAAAGACAGGCGGCAACTAAAGCGGCGGTCGCAAACGAAATTTGTTTAATATTAAATACAAGAATAATAGCAACAACAACAACAACAACAAGAGAGCAGCAGTAGCGACGACGCTAGAAACAACTATAATAAGCATAACATACATGAAAATCAAATAAAAAATAACGGCAAATCAAACAAAAAAATAGCAGACGACAAAATAGCGGCAGCAGCAGCAGCACACACTGGCAGAGGCTGGCTATATACGAAACGTTTTTGAAAAACGCCAAAAGGTAAGCACAAGCACAAGCAGCTGCACTCTCGCATACGACTTAACGAATATTCGCGTTCGCGTCCGCATTCGCATTCGAAATTCGCAAATCGCAGTTGGCTGGCCTCCTCTGGCGACAGCTCTCAAACAGAAACTGCAGCTGAATGAGATGTTATGTTTTAGTTGTTAGTTCTGTGCGCAAATATACAAATATTCTTTAAATTCGTAACGCGCTTCGTATTCTTTCCCATTTTGATTCTCTTCATTTCCAAAATACAATATATATATATATATACATATATATGAAAAGAAATTTCGTTGCCCCGTTTCGCCTGTGTATGTGTGTGTGAGTGTGTGTGCGTGCGTGCTTGTTAGTGTATGTGTGAGCTGCTATAAGCACATATATATATAATATATTATATATATATATAAATGGACGTGTGTGTGTGTGTGTGTGTAAGCGAGTTGTTTGCATGAGTGTATGTGTGCATGCTTGCTTGTGTTTTTTTGTTGTTTGAATGTGTGCGTGCGAAAGACCGACAACGACGTCGACGTCGACGACGACCAGTAAAAAGAACCCGACTGACTGTTGGTGTGGACTGCGACTGCTGCGGAGAGTAAAATTCGATTTGCTGTGCCCTGAAAAATTGCAAATTGCAAACGAAATGTGATTATCGGTATTGAAACAATTCTGCTGACAAATTGACGAAAAAAAGAAAGACAACAAATTGAATAAAAATAAAATATATGATAAACGAACAGTGAATAATAATTGTAAATTATAAATCGGCAATTATTTAACGGTGCATGCGAACAGCATACGGCAACGCTGTCATTTTTTTTTTAATTTTAATTTTCTCATTTTTCTGCTTGCTGTGAATGTTGTTTTTCTTTTTTGTTTTTTAGTTTTAATGCTAATTTGTGTGTCGCTTGTGTTTTCTTCGCGTTGCTTGCTAAATACATGTTCTTCTTCTTCTCTATTTTCATGCCAACGTTTCGCCGGCAACAACAACAACAACAACAACAACAACAATGGCTACGTAAATAACAACAACAACAACAACAATCACAAATGGAAACCGTATCGATAACGATAGTAGCCGTAGGCTAATCGATAGACATACTGCAGAGGCAAAGAGAACGTCCCATACCACACAAAACACACACACACACACTCACACATACACACTCATACATATACACAATACATTAACATTAGCGTGTACAAACATTAATCGATAAACGATCAACAGAAAGATGTCGAACGGCAAGGCGACAGCTTCGTTCTTTGAGAACGGCAGCACCACACAGTTTGAATACTGTTACGAACTGTATCCGCAGGTGCTAAAGATAAAGGCCGAGAAGCGGAGCAAGAAGCCACAGGAGCTAATCCGCTTGGATCAGTGGTATCAGAACGAGCTGCCCGGCTTGATAAAGGCGCGAGGGAAAGACGCCCACTTGGTATACGATGAGCTGGTCCAGGCCATGAAATGGAAACAGTCGCGGGGCAAATTCTATCCACAATTATCATATTTGGTCAAGGTGAACACACCGCGCGCCGTCATCCAGGAGACAAAGAAGGCCTTTCGCAAGCTACCCAATCTGGAGCAGGCGATCACAGCTTTATCGAACCTCAAAGGTGTCGGCACCACAATGGCATCAGCGCTGCTAACAGCCGCCGCCCCCGACTCCGCCCCGTTCATGGCCGATGAGTGCCTGATGGCCATACCGGAGATCGAGGGCATCGATTATACGACCAAGGAGTACCTCAACTTTGTGCAGCACATCCAGGCGACAGTGGAGCGACTGAACGCGGAGGTCGGCGGCGACACGCCGCACTGGTCCCCGCATCGTGTCGAGCTGGCGCTCTGGGCGCACTATGTGGCCAACGACCTCAGTCCCGAGCTGCTCGACGATATGCCCACGCCGGCGGCAGCGGCCAACACAAATGGCAGTTTGAGCAAGGCGAGCAAGGTGCTCGATGGCGAGGACACCAACGATGGCGTCGCTGTCGACGTGGATGAGGACGAGAGCCTCGGTGCAGGTAAGACGAAGAGAAAAGGGAGATTACAAATTATGTGGATCTTAGCTTAGCAAGCGGATCGATATAGATATCGATATATCGATAAATTTATAGATATACCTTTACATATATAATGTAATCTCTTTACTAATCGATTCCATCTTCTGCTCAGGTGGTCGGATCACGGCAACAGAATCGGAGACGGAGAATGAGAATACCAATCCGACATCGTTGACGCCGCTGGGGGGCAACGTTGTCGGCGTTGGCGGTGTTGGTGGTGGCAAGAGCAGCATTAACAGCAGCAGCAGCAACAACAACAGCAGCAGCAACAGCAGCAACAATAACAACAATAGCAACAACAACAACACTGCCGCCTTGCAGGATGGCGACTCGAACTTTGTGTCGAACGATTCCACCTCACAGGAGCCGAACATTGATGACAACACCACACAGACAACGGCCACAACCACATCCACGGATGATGGTGAGCCGTTGGGCGTGGCAACGCCCTTGGCCTCCGACTCGGAAAGCAATCTCGAGGCGCCGCTCAAGAGCCGCTTGGCCCCCGTTGGAGCAGGAGCTGCAGCAGGCATAGTTGCTGCCCAATCGCACAATGGACAAAGCGCTGCACAATCAGCAGTAGCAGCAGCAGCAGCTGTAGAGGATTTGGGCGGACCACCAGCACCAGCAGCAGTGGCGGCCGTAGTGGCTGCTCCCATAGCCATAGCCACAGCCAATGCTAATGGCAATGGAAATGGAAATGGGAATGGCGTGCTCTCGCTTGGAGGCAGCGCGTCGGCTGCGAATCAAGCGGATGACGACGATGAGGATGAGGATGATGAGGAGGAGATGGACGAGGAGGATGATGAGGACGATGAGCTAGAGGCTGATGAGAGCAACAGCAATGGCAGCAGCAATTTGCGTGCCAGCAAGCTGCGGCATTTGGCTGCAGCTGCGGCTGCGGCGACAGAAACGACAACGCTAACGGCGCCATCTATTGGCCAGAAGCGTACAGCGCTGCATTGCGAATTGGAGGCAAATGCTGCTGGCGCAACTGCAACCGCTGTGCCCGCAGCCGCTGGCGAGAAGTCGCCCGAGTTGAAAAAGCTGCGCAGCGACTGAGCAGCGCCGCTGCCGCTGAGAGGGCCGTCGCTGGGAAGGCCGCGTATATCTGGTGGAAAGACATATGTATGTAGTGCAGTTGAGTCGACATTTGAGAGCAACATTACCTACACTTTGCCACAACAACATTCAAGAAATTTTACTATTAAGCAAAACTAATTATACATATAATATATAATATATATATACAACAAAGAAAGGAAAACACACGCATACACACACACACACACACACACACATACACATATAACAAGCAGCAGCAGCACCACCACACACACACACGCAACGAGAACATTAAAGGAGAATCGAGAAGCAGCACAGCAGCAGCAGCAGCACTTAACATAACATAGGCTTAACAGGCAAACAAATATAAAATGAGCAAAGGAGATGAACCCATAACAGAGAGACGATAACACACCACACTAGGCCACAACACACCACGCCACACTCACATTAAATTAGGAACATAGTACGGGCGCATATTAGATGAGTTGAAGTTGAACTCGAGGATAAAAGCGAGTAATGTTGGATGATGATGATGATGATGATAATGATTATGGTAATGATGATGATAAAGAGTAATAGCCATACGGAGTCCCCAATTGCAGCAGCGATTAACATTAAACATGTGAAGTGAAAACGATAAGCAAATACATAGTAACTATTAAATCAGAAACAAATTGATATTTTTACACAGTCAAATGAAACCAACATTTAAATATTAAACGAAAAACAAAAACAAACGAAAAAAAAAGATAAAAATTTACAAATGCCGCAGTTGCCCACTACATACAAGAAACGGAAGAAAAAAACAATAATTATAATAAAAAGTAATTTATATAAGTATTTAAAATTAACAATAAATCAAAAAAAAACTTGTCGCATAAAACTCAACACATCGTCCCCCGATTGATCGCCGCCTTCCTCCTTGACCAACACAACAAGCACACACACACACACACACACAGATGCAGACACGCGCTCCATCTCTCTTTCTCTCGCACCCAGCCAACCACCCATCCATCCATACACGCTCACCGAAACTCACCATCCTCATTCATCAAAACAGAGACACACACACACACGCATAGACATCCCACTTCAAGCAGACGACGACGCCGTCGTCGACGTCGACTAAGCAAAAACAAAAACAAGAAAAAAATACAAAAACTCATTTAAAACAATGCGAAATTTTTGTGGTCGTATTTGTAATAATATAATTTTTAATTTATGTGTACAACTTACTTTTTTTTTAATACTATATATAATACTGAATTTTTTATAATTTATACGATAATATTTTTTCATTTGATTTACGAAACAACAACAAAAAAAAAAAAAACAAAACTAAATTTAAATTCATGTTGGCATCGATCTACTTTATCTGTGGGGCTGAAGCATCATTAAACGATATTTTGCAGCTTCTGCTATTTTCAATTGGTATCGAATCACCGAATCAGTTGCCAGCCAGAACACCATCTCTCAAAATTATAAATAATTTTAATTGATATAGCATAAGTTCAAAATAAATTGTGAAAAATATTATGAGTACAACCGAGCCAGATGCAAACCAATGAAACCTCCTTAAAGTACCTGTCGAATCAATTTCTTAATTTTTATACAGTTACAAATTGCGCAAATTTGCAAACACTTTTTGAATATTGTACACAAGCGCGTTGAGGCTTGTTATCGACCAGCCGCCACCACTAAGCGGTTACTTTTTTTTTTATTTTGCTACAACTGAGATGTAAGCAACTAACTGCTAGCATTTATGGTGCTCTAATAAGCAATAGAACAAACAAAAATACGCTACATATTTTGAAATTTTTGAAATATTGTAAAATTCTGCGATAATAAACAAGCAAACGCAAGTCGTGCTGCACTAATCGAGTATTTTTGCACATCCTTGGCATAGGCTACAAAAAATACTGCTAAGAACATATCGATAGTAATTAAGAGCCCTGTTTGATATATCGCTTAAGAATAAGAATATCGATACGCCGACAACATCCCTATTTTTAGTATTTTGTTATTTATTTATTGAAATAAGAAAAAAAAATTAGAAAAAAGAAACCTGTGTCATCTGTGTGCTGTTGCGCTGTGCCGCACAATGTTTAGCAGATGTCATAATCGCAGCTAAACGCTGTGAATATGCGACAAAAACGGCAAAAACACGCTCCAATACAACATTAACTAGCTGCCGTGCACACACACAAATACACACAGACACACACATAAATAATACACGCACACAGAAACCTTTGGACGCCACGGATCAGCAGCAGGACGGAATAGCAGAGATTACGAGTGTGGATACGGCGCCATGCTCCTGGTGCGTCAGCTGTTTGGCTCATCATCCAACTCGTGGGTGCGCGCCCTCATCATCTTTGTGCTCGCCTGGGCGGTGCTCGTCTATGTGTTCGTGCTGAAGCTGACCAACAGCCAAGCCCAGACTCAAAGCCACCAAACAGTCGCTGCCAACGACAACGACAACGACCACAATGCCAGGCGCATCAATCAGGCCCTCCAGCTGCTGGAGCACACGGAGCGACGCAACGAGGAGCTCAAGCTGCTCATCGATGAGCTGATGAGGTATGTGACAACTACAGCAACAACAATATAATACAAACATAATCATCATCATCATCATCATTATTGTCATCGTGAGCATCACTAGCCTCATCAGCAGCAGCAACAAGCCACAAGTAGACCCAAAGCTGCAGCTCCCACCCACAGCTCCCACCCCCACCCTCCACCCCACACTCAGGCTGCTTAAGCCGCCCCAAGTGCGGCCCATTAATGCGACCTTTCATATGCAAAGCGAGCGAGTGCAAGACTTTCGATTCGGCTAGCCGAACTCTGAATACCCTTGCAGGCATACGGTATATGTGCTTAAAGTGAAGTGATGGAGAGAGAGAGAGAAAGAGAGAAAGAGAGAGAGAGAGAGAGAGTTCCTATCGGGTTTGATTGATGTCAATAGGCGATATGTGACATAAGTATATATATATAGAAAAAGTAAAAACAAAAAAAAATGATAAAAAAAATTAAAAATGAAAAAAAAAAAAAAATTATAACAAATATATATATTTATTTATAATTAAATAAATATATGTATATATTTTTATTTAAAAAAATATACATATGTAAAAACTAAATAATATACTTATATATATTCATATAAAAAAAAATTAAAAAAAATAAAAACTTAAAAAAAAATTTAAAAAAATATTTTTATATATAAAAATTTTGAAATAATAAAAATAATTAAAAAAAAGAAATAAATAATGATATTAAAAAAATAATATAAAAATATATACGTATAAAATTAAAAAAATAAAAATTAAAAAAAAATTACAATTAAAAAAAATGTTATATATAAAAATTTTGAAATTAATAAAAATAATTAAAAAAAAAAAGAAAAAAATAAAAGAAAATTAAAAAAATAATATAAAAATATATATGCACGTATAAAAAATAATGTATACATATAAAAAAATGCATATATAAAAAATGAAAAAATATATATAATATATACATATAATGAAAAAAATAATAAAAAAAAAATAAAAATATATATATTTATTATATTTATTGTTTTATTTGTTTGTTTTTTTTTTTTTTTAATATTTTCATTTAACTTTTTGTTTTAAATATATTTTATATATTTTCTATATATCGCCTATAACACTCACTCGATTGTTCCGATAGAGCTATGTATATGGCTATACTATATACCCCGCATCACATGTTACATAATCGCTAACGTTGTCCATATGCTCGCGCTGCAAGGGTGCGCAATGTGTGCTCGGTCACGCTTGCCTACGCAGGCATTGGCGAATGACGAATCACCACGCACAACCTGAGTCTCTCGCTCTGCGTGCGTGTCTCTCTCCGTGTGTGTGTGTGTGTGTTGTTATCTTCCGTTGTTGTTGTTCTTGCAGCGAACAGCTGGATAAGCAGAGCGCCATGAAGCTGATCCAAAGGCTGGAGAATGATTCACACAACACAAAGCAATCAATGGGCGACGATGCGCTCTTCGAGGTAATCGCCGGAGATGCAGCTGGACAGGATCAACTGCAGCAGCAGCATCAGCAGCAGCAGCAGCTGGGACTAGATGTTGTCGGGCAGCTGCCTGGCCAGCCGGGCGTTGAGCCCAGCTTGGAGTACGAGTTGACGCGGCGACGCATCCACACGAACATCGCCGAGATCTGGAGCTACTTCAGCAGCGAGCTGGGCAAGCTGCGCAAGGCCCTGGGCCCCGGCAACGCGGAGCTGGAGGAGTCCATACAGCAGGTGCTGCTCCAGGGCGCCGACCACAAGCGCTCCCTGCTCAGCGACATGGACCAGCTGCGGCGCGTCGACGGCTACGAAACCTGGCGCCAGCAGGAGGCCAGCGAGCTAAGCGACCTCGTCCAGCGGCGACTCCATCATCTCCAAAATCCCAGCGATTGCCAAAATGCGCGCAAACTCGTCTGCAAGCTGAACAAGGTTCAAGCCACATTTGATCTAGCCATCTACTCACACCTGTTTACACCTGTTCACAACTCTTTCTGTAACATTTCTGTTTTGTTCAGTTTGATATATATATATATATATACTAATTGCATGTTCCAATAATCCCATTTCTTATATACCTCTAATATTCATATTGTAAAGAGAGAGAGAGAGAGAGAGAGAGAGAGAGAGATCTTAGTTATCTCTAGAGATTGAGAGAGAAAGAGAGAGATCAAGCTCTCCTCCTCAAAGCTCTCTCTCTCTCTCTCTCTCTCTCTCATACTCTCTCTCTCTCTCTCTCTCTCATACTCTCTCTTCTTTCTCTCATACTCTGCCAACAGCCCATTATCACAATACCTCAAACCACCCTCGCGCCTCCTCTTTTCTCTCTTTCATTTTGATGTTCTTCCTTTTTCTCTCTTCCCTTCTCTTCTCTTTATACTTTAATTCATTTGTTATGCCTTCTTCCTTTTCCGTTTCTCACTGTCTGCTCTCGTTTCATTCCATTTCATTCCGTGCCGTTGCAGGGCTGCGGCTATGGCTGCCAGCTGCACCACGTGGTCTACTGCTTCATCGTGGCGTATGCCACGGAGCGCACGCTGATACTGAAGTCGCGCGGCTGGCGCTACCACAAGGGCGGCTGGGAGGAGGTGTTCCGGCCGGTGTCCGACAGCTGCCAGGATGCGGGCACGGCGTATGCCTACAACTGGCCGGGCAAGCCAAATACTCAGGTGCTGGTGCTGCCGATCATTGATTCGCTGATGCCGCGCCCACCCTACCTGCCGCTCGCCGTGCCGGAGGACTTGGCGCCGCGGCTCAAGCGCCTCCACGGCGATCCCATCGTCTGGTGGGTGGGCCAGTTTCTCAAGTATCTGCTGCGGCCGCAAACGGAAACGCGCGACTTCCTCGACTCCGGCATGCGCAAGCTGGGCTGGGAGCGACCCATCGTGGGGTAGGCCAAGACACCACCTATCCTTATCCACCAGCCCTAATCTCTCTCTCTCTCTCTCTCTCTCTCTCTCTCTCTCTCTCTCTCTCTCTGTATCTCTTGCAGTGTTCATGTGCGTCGCACGGACAAGGTGGGCACCGAGGCGGCCTTCCACGGCATCGATGAGTATATGACGCACGTGGAGGACTACTATCGCACCCTCGAGATCAACGGGAGCAGCGTGGTGCGTCGCATCTTTCTGGCCTCGGACGACGCGCGCGTCATCATGGAGGCGCGCAAGAAGTATCCGCAATATCAGATCGTTGGCGATCCGGAGGTGGCGCGCATGGCCGCCGTCTCGACCCGGTACACGGACACCGCCCTGAACGGCATCATCCTGGACATCCATCTGCTCTCCATGTCCGACTATCTGGTGTGCACGTTCTCCTCGCAGGTCTGCCGCGTCGCGTACGAGATCATGCAGACGATGTATCCGGATGCGGCGTATCGCTTTAAATCGCTGGACGATATCTACTATTACGGCGGACAGAATCCGCACAATCGACGGGCGGTCATACCGCACAAGCCGCGCTCCCACGAGGATCTCCAGATGAAGGTCGGCGACCTCGTCTCGGTTGCGGGCAATCACTGGGACGGCAATTCCAAGGGCAAGAACACGCGCACCAATCAGGGCGGACTCTTCCCCTCCTTCAAGGTGGTCGACAAGGTCGAAACGGCCAAGCTGCCAGTCTATGCGGGTGTCTGAACACCCCGATCCCGATCCCGATCCCCATCCATTCGTAATCTTCTTCTTCTATGCTGAATCTCGAAGCAAACTCTGCTCCGCATTCCAAGTGTTTGTGCATCCTCAAAATTCTGGTTGGAGACGCCAAAAATGAACAAAAAAAAAAAAAAAAAAGAAACTCAAAAACTCACAATCTATCCAAATGCTCGAATCTCGTTCTCTGGAATGTGGAATCGGTCAATGTTCCACACGATTCCATTTGTTGCACACTAATTCTATGCATTTTCCTAAGCCGAAGAAATTAGAACAAAAAAAAATCAAATGTTGACAACGTAAAGAATATACATATAGAGAAATATATATATATACGTATTTATATATACATTTATGTGTATATATATATATAGAGTATGTTTAAGCATGCATGTAGGGTTCAAATACGCGCAATATAGTTTATCCTTTGTAACATAGACGAAACTCACAAATAAATATAGTCAAGTTTTAATTTGCAATTTGTGGTTGAGTTCAATTTGGACTGGAAACGAATGGAATGGAACAGCCATTGTGCTCAAGTAAACAAGCTTAATATAGCTGAAAATTCATTCAAGACAAATATTTATATACATATAAAGTATTTGCTGATAAGATTTCAGCTTTAGCTTCATTCAAAATAAACAAGAATCGGCTCTAGCCGGTATTTCCCGAATAGGAAATACCCTGAGCTGGGCTAGCAGCTGTTATTCCAATTTATGCTAAGCTTCTGTTAAGCATGCAGCACAAAGAACAGACATACGCATATGCATTTACAGAGTCTGTTATATACATAGAGACACACACATAGGAGCGCTGACTGCGCTGTTAACGCAGCGACTGCGCTTATTGGCTTTGCTATGGTTACTTTCTTCCTGCATAACTGGGCGCTATAGGAAATCTGAATGGTACAGTATTTCTGTATGTATTGCATGCACCTCCACACAATATCTGAAGTCTGTAGCTCTTATGATACGCAAATTAGGCATGAAAACACAAAGTAAAATGATTCTTTTTTACATAAAATCATAAAAGCCTTAGCTTTTCGTACATTTTCCTTACCAAATGGCCACAGTGTACCTAAAAACCTACTCTGATGCGCAAATGGCAGCCTCATTGAGTTTGGTACTTTTGCTGTTAGCTTTTGGTACCAATACAAACAAACAAAAAAACAGTATCTTTTAACAGTGGTCTAACCTAAGCCACTGTTAAAAAGAAACCCACCACTTTGCATAGTCTAGCATTGCCATAACAGAATTGCGCTTGGCTGTTAGTTGGCGGCATCAAATGAGAGCAGCAGCAGCAGCAGCGTCGCTGTCAATGTCAATGTCAATGACTGAGGCGTTCGATAACATTGGCTGGGATATGCACTCACACGCTCTCACTCACGCTCACACACACGCACACACAGAAGGCATAATGTAACGTATTTCTCGATTGCTATTTTGAACTTTGTTTGTTTTGCTGCTCAGGTTCAAGATCCCAGCCGGTGAAAGTGCACGGGCTGCCTGCAGCTGCTGCTGCTGATGATGATGATTTGTGTGCGAAACGCTGACTCAGAAACGAATTAATGCCGAGCCACAGGAATGCTACATTATAAACAAGAAACAGCCAACGAAAATTCCCAAAAAATGTTTAAGAAAACAAAAACAAAACAAAATTAAAAGCAAAACAGGCGCCAATTGACAGAGCGAAATGAAAAACGTGATAAGCGCCCGCAGAAATTAAATAAAAATATATATGTATATATATGTATATATATATAGTATATAAATTAAAGCACATCACAAAATTATTTATATGCGTAATATAATTAAGTACTCAATGAACCGCAGGGAAGTCGCCACAGCAATAACAGCAGCAACAACAACAGCAAAAACTCACCAAACAGGCAGCTGCCGTTAAACCGGCATGGGCGGGAAAAGGAGCGGTATATGGGGAGAGCCATGCGTTGGAGAAGGTCAACTTGGTTGAGCCTCAGCTGAGCCTCAGCTGACGGCGCTCGATAAGCCCGTCACACGGACTTTGGCTTATGATAACAGGCAGCGATTTTTGGTATATAAAACATGCCAGCTGCCTACCAATCATCAGCACTTGCGGACTTACATCCCAATCAGCAACATCTCCAGCTTCCAGCTTCCAGTCAAAATTTCCAACATGTCTCAATTCACCTTTGTCGCTCTGATCGCCTGCGCCGTCGTCTTTGTGCTGAGCAGCAACAGCGCCGCAGCGCAGCACATTGGCAGAGCCGCCCTGCACAATCCCAGTGAGTATAAGAGTGAGACAACTATAGTTGCACACACATATCTAATGGCATATGCTTTGCTCCGCTCTAGCTTATCCCGGCAAGTGTGTGGTGAATAGCAACCTGATTATGTCGGCCGGCCAGACTGCCAAGTCGCCCGATCATCCATGCGCCAGCATCACCTGCCTGGAGGGCGGCAATGTTGAGCTGCACACCTGTAAAGCGGTGCCGCCACCCAAGGGCTGCAAGCTGCGCGACTTTGTCGACATCAATCGTGATTTCCCCGAGTGCTGCGAGCGCAACTACGACTGCAGCAAGCACATCTAGATGTTATCGTTATCGATCTTTGTTTTTTGTTTACTTGTTCTAATCTTTGTTGGTTTTTTTTTTTGGTTTTTTATTTATTTTGTATACTACAACATAACAATTAAAAAGTAAACGCTTAGCAATACAATTAAATAATTTAATAAAATCATTAACAAAAAATACATATGCAATCTATGTATGTATGTATGTACATATGTATGTTTGTTTTCTCTTCTAGTGGGCGAAAGGCCCCGCTGCTAATTAACTACACCAGCACACATTTATATAGCCGCTATATGTGTATATGTATATGTGTTTGTTTATGCACGCGTTGCTCCTTACTATATACATACGTACGCATTACTCTAGCTAGCGCAGTTTATGCATTCCACCACATAGCACGCAGCTGTTTGCGTGCGTCTGTGTGTGTGTGTGACGAACTAAATCGAGAGCGTGTGAAAGGAAGAGGAATAACCGTTAACTTTTGATACGTTCTGCATGGTGTGTGTGTCTGTTTTGGTGTCTCTTTCATAATTTGTTTTTGCTTAGTAACTTTCGCTTGTATTTGTGTATGCATGTGAGTGCGTGTGCGTGTGCGTATGCGTGTCGCGTCGCGTCGCTCCTATCGACTGAGATTGTTTATGTAGAGTGCGTGCAGTTCGGTGCGCGGAGTATTCTCGAAAAGGGCGGCACGATTCTGGCCCTCGCCCTTCTTCACCCAATGGCCATAGACGCGGAAGGCGCAGCCATCGATAACCTGCCAAACGATAATCGATATAATATTTAAATAGCAAATACCGTTATTGCACTTACCTTGCGCAGCACCTTGACGCGATAAGGATCACGTATGGCCTCCTCAACATGCAGCGGCTCGGCCGTGTAGCGTAGGCGGCGTATCCTTATAACAGCGCGTATCACTAATATGGCAAATTGGAACTTTTTGCGCGCATTGAAGCGACTCTGTTTCCGCAGCTAAATATTCGAAAAATAGAAAGAAAAGATCACACATGGGAGGGGGGTTAATTTTGTTATAAGGTAATTACTTCAAGAATGTTTATTGTGTTAGGGTTTATTGTTTTTTAATATTTGGCTCATTTAGATTTTAGTTCATTCGCCTTGGATTAATACGATTAATGTTAGCAGCTGTTCAATACAACAAATCTAAATGTGTGTGTGTGTGTGTGTGTGTGAGTGTGTGTAAGAACACTTTACGCGAACACAGCTTGCGTTAGGCGACTGTTTGTCTGTATGTGTGTATGTGTGAGTGAGAGAGAGAGAGACGGAGACTTAGTCTATTTACACATGTCAAGTTAATCTTAAGCTGTTAGTGGCGTGCTGTTATGTGCAGAGAGCGGACGAGAGAAAGAGAGAGTTAAATTCACCAAATTGTCAGTGTACCAGTTTGTGTGTGTGTGTGTGTGGGTGTGGGTGTTGGTGTGTCGTAAGCAAAAGCAAATAAACAAATACAACAGGATTGAAATGAACTCAGAGAACAGAAAAAAGAAGTAGTGTGGTGTAGTAGACGAAAACTGTTAAATCCGTGAGCGAGTGAAAGAGAGCGCATGCGGAACGCGCTCAGGGACAGAACACACACGCACAGACACAAATATAGATACATGTGCATTGATTATAAACATACACATATATAGATGATGGATAAATACAAGTATATATATATAAATATAGATATAGAATTGAACAATGGCATTTTAGATGTATATATGTATGTATATATACTGTATAGGTAACTAATTGTTTTATATATGGTTTTGCGCATTTTGACTTTGGTTTACTCACAAGGGAGTCTCCACAACACCGACTTATAGACACACATCTTATAAGGGCGTTGAGACTCTGACAATATAGAGAACATGACACACAAAACAAAACGTGTATTTCAAATCATACAGAGGAGAAATTAAAAACAAAACAAGAAAACATCGTCAGTGAATCGGTAAGCGTAATTGTTTTTTTTTTTTCAAAATTTTTGAGTTTGATTTTTTTCTTTAAATATATATGTGGTATATGTGGTGTATGTATGCATATGCTCAGATGTGTACTTAACAGCTAAATTTAACATAAACAAAAGCCATGCAAGCAGCAGAAAGATGGAGGTAGACAGAGAGAGAGAGAGAGAGAGAGAGAGTGAGAGTAAGAGTAAGAGAGTCAAAACTACAACAGCATTATGATTAGTGGTATACAACATACATACATATTTAATAATACTACATAACTACGAGAATACAAACGGCAAAAGCTTTTTTGTTTATTGTTTTATAATTTGTAAAAAAGAGAACCAATTGACCCAAAGGAATATATATAAATACTACGTACTTTAAAGGTGCATATAATACAAACAGTTTTTATACGACTAGAAACAGCTAAAAGTAAAATATTCATAAATATTAAAAAAGTAAAAATAAATGTTACAAACTAAACAAAAGTGTGCGCGCGCCATTTACCACAGGGCTGGCTAATACAATATCAAAGTGAGGTGAGTTGAGTTGAGTTGAGGTGTGGTGAGTGCGCCCTGCTACATGGCTACAATATTTTTACTGTGCTTTCAAATGAGTGAGCAATGTGTGTGTGTGTGTTTGTGTATGTGGGCGCCGCTGCCAAAGTTAAATGTGTGTGTGTGTGTGTGTGTGTGATGCACTAATCAAATACAACTAAAAAGCGCTTTTCGTTGAGAGTGGAAATAAGAAATAAAGAATGTGTTTGTTATACGAAAAAAAAAAAAAACAAAATATAAGGAAAAACCTGCCTGCACTGATGAATACAATAAATTTTTTGCATTTGCATTTGCTGCGCTCTCATAACTATCGTTATCGTTATCGATGCCCAAATGCTGGCGCGCTTTGTTAGCTGTTGTCGAACGCTGTCGCTGCTGCTGCTGCTCTTGCTGCTGCTGCTGCTGTTGTTGTTGTTGTTGCTGGAAGTGCAACTGTTGCTGCTGCTGCTGATAGTATACTGTGGCCGTCAAGGTCATTGACGAGGCTGGATTGCAGGTGGTATTGGCTGTTGTTGTTGTTGCCTCCAGTTGCTGCTGCTGCTGCTGTTTGTCAGGCTCAAAGTAGTTGTTGCTGCTGGTGGTCGCAACGTCGCGTAATCGATTCGACGAATACGAACTCTGCGGCGCGCTGCAGTATATATAGGAGGAGGAGGCGCCGCAACTGCTGCCAGCGTTGCCACTGTTCAGTCGATTATAACGGAAGGCTTGGTTCTGCCTGCTGGAGCTGGGACCGTTGCCATTACTGTTACTGTTACTGTTGCTGTTGCTGCCTGGATAGTGCGCTGCTTTGGCGCTGGCGTGCAAATGCTGCATATACGTCATCTCGTTCATTAGAACCTAATTATCGCGCCATTTGGTTTTCAGATCGAGTGCGACAGAGACAGACAGACAGATAAAGACAACAGAGAGAGGGAGTGGGAGGTGGGTGGTAGAGCGAAGTGCAGGCAGCGCGGATGTTGGGCAGGTCAGAACGCAAAAGAGAAATGAGGAATACAAAATTGTAAAAATGTTAAAGGTAAATAAATCAAATGGAACACAGCCAGACAATAAACATAAAATTAAGAATATAAATATGACTAATTATATGTATAGAGTATGCCTAACTATGCTTAAGCTAGTATAAGAGTATAAACGCGCCTAGCCTACGCTTTATATGCACCTTCTTAACTGCTCCTCACTTAACCGTTCTAAGCAGACATAAGGAGTGTGTGTGTGTGTATGTATGTGTGAGAGAGAGAGAGAGAGAGAGAGAGAGAGAGGGGGGGGGGGTGACGCATACATGCAGTATACGAGTATACACCACGAGCGTATACGAGGTGAGTTTCATATTCGGAGTTAATGTTAGGCAGAGTTGGCATGCATTCGCTTTGTGGCTGCGGCGCTTGCTGCTGCTGCTGTTATCGTTATCGATATACATATAGAGATGTTAATTAATATCGCAATCGCAATGCACACGCAACAGGGACAATGACAACAAGATACATACATACATACATAGATAAACAAGCAAATATATATATGTACATACATACATATGTTGCAGTTATTATAGATTATATATGAGACTATAGATATATATATATGTAAATGGAATCAAATGCAGCTGCATTCACTCAAACGGAGAGAGAGAAAGAGAGAGGGAGAGAGAACAATAAACGACAACAAGCCAACGATAACGATAACGATTTAAAAAAAAGGTGTTAATTGTATCGAATCGACATCGAAACACAAGGCAAATACATATACATACATAATATATAAAAAACAGACAAAATGCAAATTTGATTTCTTTGTTGGTTTCTATATATTGTTGTAGTTGTTGTTGTTTATTAATAGTTTTTAATAGCTTGTATCGTTTGGCTGCTGTTGTAGTTGTTACATTAGAAGTGGGTGGATTGGGGTTAGTCCAGTAATAATTCGTTACCAGTGCGATTTCAGTGATGCGACTCATTCTTCTGGACTTGGTCGAGAGGCTGCGCTTGAGGCCATCAATGTTTTGCTCGAACAACTATCGGTTTCGTTATCGAGTTATCGATTATACATTTTAGTTTTGTATTTGTGTGTTTCGATTTGGTTTTTTTTTCGTTTTTTTTTTTTTGTAAAATAAACAATTTATATTTTTTTTGGTATTTTTCAATATTTTTCGGTATTTTTTTGGTATATTTAAGTATATGTAAGAAAAAGAAAAAAATGTACGTATATAATAAAGTTTAAGAAAAATAAGAGAAACAAAATAATAAGATAGAGTAGAAGGAGAATGAGCTTAGCTTAAATGCAAAAACATAGGATATATATATGGCATATATAGGTGTATGTATATTTAGTTAAGTCTATAAGATATAAGAGAACTTAAACAGGAAATACAAAAGTACAGTAAACACTCGATGGGAGAGAAATTCGAAACTGAATCAAGAAATGAAATATAAAAATTGAACGATTTAGCTTAGCGAGTGTTGACTGTAGTCGTGTCTGGCTTAGCAGCTGTTCAACTGTTAAGCGGATTAACTGATTAACTTATTTAGATATAGTATATGTATATATAATGTAAATATAATATAAATAATTATTTTAGAGTATACAAAATAAAGCAGTTATTAGGCTGGGTGTGTGTGTGAGCAGTGTGTGAGTCACAGTGGCGTTTGTTGTGTGTGATTCGAGGGGGGAAGAATAGGGGTATAGAATAGGGGTTTTTGTTTCTTCGTTTAGAGACAATTGTGTAGGAGGGGGGAGAAGGGTGTCCTGGGGTAAACATAGGAGGTGCTTGAATGTGTTCAGCTTATGTGCTAGATATAGTTTATATATATATATATATATATATATATATATATATATATATATATATATATATATAGATATATTAAATACTGTTATTGCATAATAGTGGTTTTTTCTCTTGGAGACACTGCAAGTTTCGTTCTAAACGTTATGGCTAAACATACTGACTAGCATAGTTGTGTATATGGTATAGTTGTAGCAATAGTAATGCCTAGCGGTATCGGGTGTATGGGTTCCATATGGACGGGCGGCGCCACAGGCGCCGACACTTACCATTTGATTGAAGAATGGATGTCTTAATACTTCCTTAACGGTGATACGTTGCGCTGGATCAACGACTAGACATTTGCGTATCAGATCTTTGGGATCCTCTGTGGAGTGCAAGACGCAACATATTACTATACTGAATACGGAATATATAGATGCAATCGTGAGACTGACCTGAAATATCGGCCCACTCGGGCGAGGTGAAACTGTATTTGCCCTCCATGATGTTGCGCAGCATCACCATCTGCTTGCGATGCCAGAACGGGGGACAGCCGACGAGCAGCGTGAACATGATGACGCCACAGGCCCAACTGGAAAGGCCATCAAATATATGTAAGTATATATATATATATATATATATATATATATATATATATAGCTATAGTGTTGCTTACATGTCCACTTCCTGCGAGTAGCCCGGCGAGCCCTCGAACATGTTGCATTTGAGCGTTTCCGGTGCCAGGTAGCCCGGCGTGCCGCAAAGATCTGTTGGGACAGAAGAGTAGAGCAATAGTTATAGAACAGGCTGTATAGGTACGGTTTAGAGCGAGATAGAGAATGTGAGAGTGAGACAGAGAGAGAGAGGGAGACGTATATGCTACTGCCTAATATGGTTTATGTACATAAGAATTATTCTATAACTTAGTATATTCTGATCAGCTGAGAGCTATCTGAAGAGGCAGAACATCATCTTTAGAACTCATAAAGAGTCCTTAGAATTGTGCAATGATTCCAAGTTTCTCAGGCAACTGGGGCCACGAGTTGTAGACTCACTCAAAGACTATAACACCTAGGCATATACAACTTCTTATATGATGCATAAAATATATACAAATTATGAATATTGGATAGTTCACTTCTTGGCTATGCCTTGTATCCGCTCAACTTCATGTCTAACGAAGAATCTTTGGCATGAAGCAAAGTCTACTAATATCTAGCGACATACATATATACATAGTTAATTGATATACATATATATATAGTTACAAAATCAATACAAATTATGAATATCGCATAGTCCAGCTGTCTATCTATACTACAGCTTGCTTAGCTACTCAATTAGTTTACAGTTCGCAAAACAAATCTCAAGAGTTTCATCTCCTATAGCTGCTATATCCTCTTCTCTCTCTCTCTCTCTCTCTCTCCTCCCGACTGCCTTTCAGCTTCTCCATTCACTTCTTTTGCTTCATCTTCATGTTCACCTGTAAGTTTCTCGCCCTCGCTCAGCTGCCGGGCGAATCCAAAGTCTGTGATCTTCACATTGTGATTCTCGTCGAGCAATATGTTCTCGGGCTTCAGATCGCGATGCACGATATTCTTGGCGTGTATATACTCGACGCCCTCGAATATCTGTCGCATGATTGTGCGCGTCTTCTTCTCGGAGAGCGTCACCACCGAGGTCAGATAGTCGAACAGCTCGCCCTTGGGGCACAGCTCGAAGACGAGAAATACAAATGCGTCCGATTCAAATACATCCTGCAAGTCAACTGGAATGGAGAGAGCAAGAGAGAGCGAGAGTTAGTATAAGTAGTACATATATATATATATATATAGGAGTGGGGGGATATACTTATGTAGGGATGGCCCATCACTTGGCGTAAGATTGAGATTTCCTGTCTGGTTGCTTCGAGCATATGATATGGATTCGTTTCGCCCGCCTCTGTCGTGGCGCCCAGATCGATAATTTTCGCTGCAAACTCTTTGCCCGTCTCCTTCTCGATGCAGCGACGCACCGTCGAACTGATGCCTCTGTGGGGGGAACGAAATGGGATTAGAACTAGGATATATACATACATATAATACCTATAGGTTATATAGGAACTATAAGATATATAGAAACTATATGATATATAGGCACTATAGGTTACATGGGAACTATAGAGGAGTTATAGGCTATATAGGAACTATACGCTATATAGGAGTTATAGGGTATGTAGGAACTATAGGATGTATAGGAACTATAGGACATATAGGAACTATGGAATATATAGGAACTATGGAATATATAGACACTATAGGATATATAGGAACTATAGGATATATAGGCATGTATAGGAACTATAGGCTATATAGGAGTTATAGGGTATATAGGAACTATGGAATATATAGGAACTATCGAATATATAGGAACTATGGAATATACAGCAACTGTAGGCTATATAGACACTATAGGATATATAGGAACTATAGGATATATAACCACTATAGGAACTTGAGTCCAGTCATGTAAGTCAACAGCTTCTCATCACGCTTTCTATATTCATTGTGCAGTCCCGATCGGAATGCACATTGCATAAAGATTTGGACTATCTAGTTCAGATAAGATCTGGGAAGAAATGCGCACTAGAGCTCTACGAAATGAGTCTTGTAATTAGTAAACAGATAGAAGAGAGCAGAGATAGACTATAGAGTATATGTATGTATGTATGTATAATCTCTCCACACTCATTGAAGTTCAGTTCAAGGTGCTTTACAGAGGGACTTGTACTAAAGTAATCCCTGTTCTAGTATTTCTTTTTCTGCTTCGGTTTGACCTCGTTTCAACTTTGTTTTCTAGTTCCTGGTTCTAGAGTTTCCCATGGCTTTCGGCGATATTACACGACGGTTCACACGTCGCGGCATGTGCCCATTGGCACCACCGAGTGGAACAGGCCACACATCGGTTTGAGTCACAGCTCAAGAATTAGGCAACTCGTCAAAAATAAAGAAAACAAAATGAAATAAAAAAAAAATCGAAGTGAAGAAAAAACATTAACAATGAAATAAACAAAGTTTAGAATTCTGCAAAGTCAACAGAAAGAGGAAGAACAAGCGGCGATCGCAAGAAGTAAATAAAACAGATTGAACTATGGCAGCAGGTCGAAGCGACGAATGCTCTACGCAGAGATCCTTCGAACGAACGAACGAACGATGGACGAAAAGATGCTGACTGGAGAAATCGAAGTGGAGCTGGGCGAAAAGATGCTGACTGAAGCAAAGTGGAGCTTAAAGCTAGGGGAATGATGCATTCAATCAATCAATCAATCGATCAATCAATCAGTGAAGAAACTTTAGGCTTGAGTAGCTGAAATTGATACTGTTTAGTATTATTTAAATACCAGATTAGATACTCTGCTTAGCGTATAAGACTGATTAGCTGCGCTTCGCTCAACAAAGCACATAAGTATGTGTATAAGACAGTGTTTAACTGTGCTCAATAGCGTTTATAAGTTGTCGTTTAAGGCTGTCTCTAGCTATGTAAACATTGTCTTATATGATATATAAGATATTGTATAAGACTATGTTTATGACTATGAATATAAGTTGGCTGCCCTGCGCTCCATAGCGAATATAAGTTAGCGTATAAGACTAATGTTTACACAGTTATTGTATAAGACTAACTTTGTGACTGAATTTAAGTTGGCATAAATGTAACTGCGCTTTGCTCAATAGGGAACATAAGCAAGCGTATAAGACCATGTTTAGTTGTATACGTTGAGATGTCATAAAATTTAGCGTATAAGACAATGTGCACATATAGCTAAACATAGTCTTATACGTATATACATACATATGAAATATGAACAGTCTTATACGCATATAAGTCATTGTACAAGACCGATTAGCTGCGCTTTTCTTTTCAATGCGAAATATAAGTTATTGTATAAGACAATGATTTCGCAGTGTATAAGTGGCGACTCTTCGAATATGCTTGCTTACCTGCCCAGTATTTCCTTGGGCTCGTATTTGGCATAGAAGCCCTTGGCCGCATCCTTGTCGGGCAGCAGATCATCCTCCTCGTCTTTGGCCATTAGATCGAGTGAAATTTTGGCGACGTTCTCCGACGGCGCTGTGACAACACTTTACTTCTTTTCTATTGTTGTTGCTGCTGCTGCTGCTGCTGCAGTTGTCGTTGTTGTTGTTGTTGCTGTTGATTGTAATCCAAATCCGCAGTTCAGTTGTTAGCGACAATAATCCCCCCACACCGTTCAGTCGCACGTTCTTTTTTCCGACTCTGCCTCCCGCTCTCTTTCATGCGCGCGCACTCTCTCTCCCTCTCTCTCTCTCTCTATCTCGCTCGCTCGCTCTTTGGTTGCGCTGCTATTTTTAGATACGAATCGGATCGACGCGATGCGATGCGATCGGTGCACGAATTGAATCTGTTCCGTTATGTGCCGACACTTTGCGACTGAGTGGCCGCTGCTGCTGCTCGCTGCTCGCTGCTGGCTGCGACGCTGACGTTTTTCTTCTTTCTGGCTTCGCTTTGCTTTTAATTACCAACAAATAGTCGGCGTGTTGGCGTCGCTGCTGCGACGGCGACGTCAGCTGCGGCTGCGAGTGTAGCTGTTGTGCCGGTGTTTTGCAGCTCGGGCTGGTGCTGACTTTGTATAAGAAGAAGCAGTAGCCGTAGCAGTAGCAGTAGCAGCAATCGTTGTTGTTGCTCTTGCTGTTGTTGCTGTGCGCTGTATAAGTCAAATGTGGGCTGCTGCGGCGGCTGCTGCTGTTGCCCTCTCATTCCCACACACTGGCTCGGTCGCACTCAGCTGTTGTTACGGCTGCCGCTGCGGCTGCTGATTTAATTAATAACGAATGCCAGCTACAACAAATCGATTTAAACAGAACAAAAAACCAAAATCAAATCAAATGAAATAGAATTAACATTTTTTTGTTCCCTATAAAATGATTACACAACGCATGGCCCAATAAACGGCGACAAATGCGTTCACATGCTTAATTACATGCACTCACACACACACACACACACACACACACACACTGACACTCTCTCTGTCTCACACACACTCATACACTCTTGCAGTCAAGCCTCCCCCCTGCTGGCTGCCTCTCGCTCTCTTTCACTCACAATCTTTGCCGTTTGTTTTGATCAGATTATTGCACAGTTACTAGCACTGGGACACGGCACGGCACGGCACGGCACGACACGGCACGGCCATCAGCTCAGAAACCGAACTTGAGCGCTGCCACAGCTGCGCTTGCAGACAACGTCGCTGTCGCTGTTGGCGTCGCAGTCGCAGTCGACACTTTGCTTGCGTGTTTTTGTTTCCGCAGGTGAATTTCAGCCGTGGTTATTGTTATTGTTATTGCTCATTGGCTCATTTTCATTTACTCTATGTATTGTGTGAGTAATTTGATAATTTTTTTTCTTTCAATTTTCTTTGGGGGCTCGTTGGCCAACACTAGGGGGTCAGCTGCAAATGCAGGCGATATCAGCTCGAGGTTCGCTCTCCCTTTCTAGCGCACACAGCACATCACTAATGGGGCAGCAAGCAAGCAGGCAGGCAGGCAGCCAGACAGACGCACTGTCTCCGCCTCTAGCGGGTACATTTCAATGTCAACTAAGGTTAAAAGTAATACTGTTGGCCAGGGGAGTTAGCATTGCACATACACCGGGCCCACGAACAGCTGCTGGCGTCTCGAAACTTAGCGTGCATAACTATCTGGCTTGTATTTTGTAATATTAAATAGGCTAAACAAAACCCTGTATTTTGGACACAATCACAATACTACCGAAACATCTACAAGTACCACAAGTTAAGCAGCTATCGATATCGAGTGCACATGCACCGATGTCGATAAGCTTGCGCCAAGCAACGCAGCCATGCGATAGTCCCCGTTCAAACGATATTTGTTAGCACGACCAGTGTTGCCAGTTGCACAGAAAAAAGACCGCTCAACTTGTGACTGTTAAATTCGAATTTGAATTCTGTTCTTCGTTTATTTGACATACATGCATAATTTTCTTTGTTTTCTTCTTTTTTAATGGAATATAATTGTAAAAAATATTAAATAGTCGCTTAGGTGGATAATGAGGCAAATGTTTACAAATTTTGCTGATGAAAAACCATTTTGCTTTTTATTTGGAATTTTTATTTTGTTTGCTTGTTTTTACTTAATGCTTATGGTTTATTAATACTCCACAATGGGGCTTGATGTGGTTGTTAATTACCTGTGGCTCAACCTCGGTGTTTACAATATATTTTTTCTTTTCTGAATATTTTTGTTTTGTTTCTTTTTTAAAGTACACAATCAAAAGTAAACATATCGTTATATTATATGTATAGAGACGTACTAGAAAAAAATATATATATTAATCGAATACAAAATACAAATATAGACTTGCCAAAAAAAAAAAAAAAAATTAACGGTTGCTCAGTGCCAAAGATACATTACAATAATAATAATAATAATTATAATATGTATATAGTATTATAGCATTCAGTTTATATATATATATATATATATATATATATATATATATATATATATATATATATATATATATATATATATATATATATATATATATATATATATATATAATATGCTTGTATATTTCGGACAATATATATATATTAAAAAAAATTAATTGTTTTGCTGCTGCGCAAACATATTTTTAGGCCTACGACTTATAAATAATATCTCTATGTATATATATATACGTATTTTCTTGTTTCTCATATTTCTCTTCGGGATCGGTTATCAGTACAATAAATCGGTTTTCTGAGCGCCCTCGCTGTAGACGATGCCGGCCGCAGTTAGATAATCATCGACATCATCATCGGCTCCAGCCGCATCCTGCTGCTTGGCATCCTTGACGCCGCTCTCGTCCTTGTCAGCATCCTTGATCAGTCCCTCGCTGATGCCCACAACGCTGCCGTTCCCGTTGCCATTGACGCCATTTGTGGCAGCGGCGCTGCCTGGGGACCGAGTCACGCCCAGCTGAAACAGGCTGTCCATGGGCGACGCCTTCAAGGGGGTGTAAAAGCCCAGAGCCGTCGAGCCTGCAATGGAGAGATCGATTAATCGATATTGTCTAAACGATTAATTGCTAAAGCCGATTATCGATTGATTTAGTAGCAGAATGTGTGTGAATAACAGTGTTGCATAACGTGCAAATCAAGAGTGAATAAGTGCGCGTGTGTGTGTGTGTGTGTGAGTGAGTTTTCAATTGAGGTTAGTTACCTTAGCTGATTAATATGAATTGGCGATAGGTTTTAGTTTAGTTTTGTTTTTTATGTTTGGTTTTTTGTTAGGCTTCAGTTCTGCGTTAACCAACACCGTTTAAAGGCAGTTGTTGCTGCTGTTGCTGATGGTAGTTGTTGTTGCTGTTGTTGTTGTCAGCGCTTGAGAGTGCGAGAGAGGGAGAGAGAGAGACGTTGCTTTGCACCTGCTTTGGCCTCTTTTGTTTTATGTCTTTTAAGGTTAGGATTTTAGCTTTTCTTTATAATTTCAATTCCCATATACATATATATATATATATATAAATGGGCACATACATATATGTATCTCTATGTCTGTTTATCATTTTTTTGTGTATTATTATAATAGATATTATTTTGAAGTATTCTTTTATTAGTTTTAAATAATATCTGCAAAAGAAATTAGTAAAACACAAGAGAGGGAAAGAGAGAGAGAGAGAGTGGGTGAGAGGGGGAAAGGAATTTTCATTTTAAATATAAATATATATTAGTTATATATAGTATATATTACAGAGCTATGCTAGAGGTGCCAAGCAGTTCTTATCTAATTTGTTGTGCTGCAGCCAACTTAGTGCATATTATTTCAGTGTTGCCACCGCGTGGAAAAGTTGTGCATGTTAGTGAAACAGTGTTGGGAAATGAAAACATTAAGTCAATTGGCAGATAGTGGAAGGAGTAACATCACGATTAGCTGTTAAAGGTTGGGAAGCGTGACGAGTAAGAGGGAGCTAGAGTAGCGAGTGGCCAGGCAACTCGTTACTAGCTGCCTAACAGGCTAGAGGAAGGGGTAATGGTGGGTAAGTAGGCAGTGACAGGTATCGAGTAGCGAGTGGGGAGTTTTAAGCAACGAGTAGCGAGTGGGCAGCTATAAGTAACGAGTAGTGATCTACAAGTAACGAGTAGTGATCTACAAGTAACGAGTAGTGAGCTACAAGTAACGAGTAGTGAGCTACAAGTAACGAGTAGTGATCTACAAGTAACGAGTAGTGAGTTACAGGAAACGAGCAGCGTAGCGAGTAATGAGACAACGGACAATGTTTAGTATATGTATGCATTAAAGGATTTAAGCTAGGACACGCTGTGTACGAGTCAGGGCCTTTACCATAGCGAACAAGGGGTGACGAGTGACGAGTAACGAGTGACGAGTAACGAGTAATATTTAACTGTCAACAAGTAGCGAGACGCGACGAGCAACCAATGAAAATGGGGCAAGTATACATGAGACTGATCAAGCGAGTAATTCGAACTATAAGTAACGAGTAACGAATAGCACTTAACGAGTACTAAATACTATCCTTCGGCATGTACTTTTGTCTTTAACCAAATCAACAACCATGGGAGAGTAAGGCATGGGGGTAAGGGCTACCAGGTGTACAGGGATCTGAGCCACAACCAGAACGAGTAGCGAGTGACGACTACCAGAGAAAGGGAAGTAACGAGTAGCGAGTAGCGAGTAGCGAGTAGCGAGTAGCGAGTTGTCGCGTATATCTAACTGTTAGGCAAATCTGTACAGAGCATTAGAGGAACTAGGCAACAACCATAGCCGAGTAGAGCCCTGAGTGGGTATGGGGTATTTAATATATATATATATCCTAAACCGCATGGGAATCGGGTCTGGGCCACAGCCACAAGCAACGAGTAGCAGGGAGTACAAATATATAGCTTGAGTTTGCCTACGTTTCGCAGGGGCGGAGAGCAAAGACGGTTTAGACATAGTAGAGCGTGTTGCCTGGAATGCGAGCCTGCAGCAGGGCGTTGGATGCGTTGGGTAGCGCTAGCGACGACGACGACGACGACGACGACGACGATGATGACGACGCCAGCTGGTGGTTGGCTAGGGGCAGACTGGCGCGACGGCGATTCAAGCAACCTCCATAGCTGCTGGCAGTTGCTGCTGCTGCTGTTGTTGTTGTTATCGTTGTAATTATTTTGGTATATTTACTCTGTTGCGGCTTGGCGGCATGCGAGAAGGAGGCAGCTTTGCGCTTGGCCAGATGAGCTGCAGCCCGAGCAGGAGCCGGAGCAGGAGCAGGAGCAGGAGGCACTGCTTCATTCTGGAGAAAGCACGCATATTGCGGCTTCAATAGAACCGAAGGTCTACGACGTTGTTGTTGCTGCGGCGGTTGTTGTTGTGGTTGTGGTTGTTGTTGTGGAGCCTCCATTGGCGGTGGCTGTGGTTGAGACTGTTGCAAGATAATACCCCTCCCTAAGCTTGGGTAATCTGCAAATATGCGTGATCCTTAAATAGAAAGCCCAACAGCTGGGTGCAAGGGTCGAGGGGTCATAGTTTTGGGCTAGGTGCTGCTCTAGAGCTAGCTAAGATAGTTGGGTGTGGCAATGGGCGTGTGGGTATGTGGTTGGGGGTGTGTCTGGCTGCTTGAGTAGCTCAATGTAAGTGCACAACACCCACCTGAAGAGCTGAATAAGTTTTCGTAATTTTCTGAGCAACTGCCGGCCAGGTGGCAACGCCAGTTGCCAGCAGCAGCATGCAGCAGCCCTGGCATGGCCCAGACAGCTGCTGTCCCTAGGCATGCTAGTTGCATTGCAGTTAGCGGCAATCGCTATGTTAACTGTAACAGTGGCCTTTTCTGTAAAGTGCAGAGACATGTTGTTGTTGCTGTTGTTGTAGTCAGCATGCAATTGGATCGTATGCGTATGCGCGAGCGTGTGTGTTGAGTATGTGTAGGTGTGGTGAGTATGCTATAACAGGATGCTGAGTGCGCGTGTGAGTGAGAGTGAGAGTGTGTTAATGTGTGTGTGTATATCGATCGCTGTCAATTTCAAGTTTCCCCCCTGCCCCCCCGCGGACACAGTTGGCGCCAATGAAAAGTGTTAAATCTCAAGAGCACAGCACTACGACAAAGACAGAATTATATATGTACATATATGTATGCATATATACGCGTGTGTATAGACACAGAACAAAGGCAAAGATAGAGTGAGAGAGACAGAGACAGAGAGTGAGCGAGAGAGAGAGAGAGAGGCAGTTGCGGCTCTTGGCAGGCATGCACACACATACACATGTGTGTACGTATGTATATATGTAAATGTATATGACACAGGGTTGCCAGACGACACTCACCTAATGGTAAATTCCCCAGCATTGCGCTGGTCGCCGAAGTCTTGTGCGACGTCGAGGATGCGTTCGATGCTGTCGGAAGCTCAATTATCTCATCAACTGTTACATGATGATGTTGTTGTTGCTGTTGCTGCTGCTGATGCTGCATGCGTAGATGCTCCTCGTAGTACAATTGATGATGCTTGGTCACATTACCGTAGGGATCGGCATACGGCGGATCGTCGACGGTTTGCGACGCCTCGGAGGGATATTCAAACGTTGAAGTTAACGTATCGTTAAATTGTACGCGGAACTGTAAATAGAGAAAGAAGCAACGGTAAATATGGGAAGTTGTATATATGTATGTATGTATGTATATACATAGGTATGTACGATATCTGTCACATTGATGAAACGCACCCAAGCCCAAGCCTAGCTAAACTTTAACCCCTGCAAACCAGCCACCCCCTCCCCCTCCCCCTCCACTACCAGAAGCCCAACAAAAGCCACTTTTAATGCATTTTGATTAATAGCGACGGCACAAATAAATAAATACATACGTATATGATAACGCGCAACAAGGAAATGAAAGAAAAAAGAAGAAGACAAAAACAACATAAATAAAATCAACAACAACAATAAAACTAGTTAGAATAGTTTATGCTGCGCGTAGTCGCCAGCTGAAATACCCTATATAAGTGTTTTATATAAGACTTTGCTTACTTTCAGTTTCTTATCGTATAAGACACTTGACTGCTAATCAGAAATATATCCCTCTCTCGCGCTCCCTCTTCTGCCTGTCTAATATCCTCTCAGCTGTTAAGCGCACTGCAGCAAACATCATAGATTAACAGCATGTTAACAGCGCTAATAGCATGTTAACAATGTATAATCTCTACAGCTAACATTTCTACCACGGCTGCTCCTGCTGCTGCTACTGCTAGAGATGAGCGTGTCGAAGAGCAAAGCAGAAAAACGATAAACAACAACAAAGCGCAAATGAAAGTGGCTCAAGTAAGTTTTCGTACGCTTCTTGATGCCCTTAATACAAGCAGCGAGCAAAACAACATTTCTGACAATAGCAAAACGACAAAAGGAAATTTTTACAGCCAAATTTCAAATAAAATAAATAAAACACTGACCCCCATGAGCTTTAAGAAATAATTACTGTTAATTGTTTCTTTCTGACAGCGATTAAAAGCTAAACGAAAGTGAAATTAAGGCCAATATGCTGAAGCAATTTAAATATATATATATATATATATATATATATATATATATATATATATATATATATATATATATATATATATATATATATATATATATATAATATATTACTACAAATTGATAAATCTGGTACAGTGAAAGCACGCTTCAGTGCACAGATGTTCTTATGGCAAAATTATCAAAAATTATACAAAATTATCAATTTTTTCTTTTCAATTTCTTTATAAATTTATATATATATATATATATATATATATATATATATATATATATATTTTAATAAAGTTTTATCTGATTTGACGCGTTTCCCATTAATTTATACTATAATACCCTATTCAAAAAAAAAAAAAAAAAAAAAAAATAGAAAAGTTATTTTTGATATGCGATAAGACGCTGTTTTCATTACAATGCGACAGAATCTTCAATCATAAAACAAAAACGAGTCGCCGACTTCGTTACAATTCACACTCTCATTCACACTATGCAGCAAATTTAATCTTATCTTATCCTTGCCAAACAAAAACACACAAAAAAAGAACCTGCACAATCAGAAAATACTCAAGTATTTTGGGCGAGTGTGGAATTAGTCATGCCTAACTAACAGTAGTCGGACGTATTATTACTATTATTTTTATTGTATGTATGTATGTATGTATGTATGTGCATGTGTGTATATACATACATGCATGAGTGTTTGTATTAGTCACAAAGCGGCAAATACTTTGATGGGGGAATGCATGGAATTGGACTGGCATGAAATGCATTTCCGCAAACTGCTGAAGGTGATTGTGTGTGTATGTGTGTGTGCATGAGAGTAAGTGTGAGTGTGAGTGTGTTGGGTGATGCTGCTTTTACTCACCGATGAATCTTTGGGTTTCTGTCGTATGCTGGACTTGCCGTCGATCACAATATTGGCATTCTCGAACTCCACATCGCAGGGCGACGGCGGGCACATGGAATAATCATCGTAGTCTGTGTCTGTCGATGTCTCCACCGAAAGGTCGCCCAATAAGACGAAGCCCGGTTCATTTGGCTGAAAAGTGAAAAAAGTTCCAATGAAATTTCTTAAAAGCTCAAAGCGAGAGAGGGGGAAAGGAAGGAGTTTGAGTTGTGTGTTCGACGCCGATATCGTTTACTCTGAATCACAGCTGTCCCATTTCTCGCCATGTCAGAGGCAGAACCTAATGGACGGACGGACCGACCGTACATATACCAAACAAGAGATAATAAAGTTCAGGCAGAGATAACAAAAAAAAAGCACATGAATACATATGCATACATATGCACATATGTATATATACATATATGTATGTATGTGCATACATGCATACATAAAGCGACCAACAAACATAACAAGAACAACATAAGGCATAAAGCATAAAGCAAAAGCGGCAACCAGAATTGAGCGTCAAAAAAGAATTGACAAAATTGAGTTCAGTGCGGCATAAAAACGGGTTTACTATTGTCAGTCAACAAGAGCGACAGAGCGAGCGCTTGTTTTGCACATGAAAGGCAGAGCGGGAGCGCGTAATAGCGGCAGTGAGAGAGCGAGTAGCAGGCGGCTTTGTGTTGAGCAAAGCACTTATACTCAACACAGCTGCGTTTAAAAAAACAGCTGTGCAAGCCAATGCGCCCTGCAGACTCAACTCCCCCCCGCTGACTTAAAACTTCATACAAACAGCAACTCACCACAGCACCAAAGAGCTTCAACATGCGCTCCGCTGGCTGACTGGCTCGCTCGCTCGCTCGCACGGTCGTTCAATGCTCTCCTTCATAAGTCATAATATATCTTTGTCTGCTTTAGCCTATGTACATACATACATATGTATGTTTGTGTACATGTGTATATGCATGTATAAATGAGTGTGGCAGCAGCAGCAGGAAGCAAAGAACAAATGAAGAAATATCGTAATATGTGTGCACATGTGTATGCGTATGTACATACATATGTATGCTTGTGTGTCAGAACGGGTTTTTGCAATGCAATCGCAGGCAGTAGCAAGAGGAAGAATTTTCCAATCGCAGCAAAAGCAGAAGCAACGCATCCAACACTTTTATTTAATGTTAAACAAAGAGAGCCTGGAATATATGTACATATGTACGTACATACATACACTCACACCCGCTTAGCAGCAATACATCTGTTTGCATGTAGTGTATGAGTGTGTGTGCATGCTTTCCAAATTGATCAATGAAAACATTTGCATAATTTGCAATTTATCGAACTGTGTGCTGTTAAGTAAGCTGCTGCTGCTGAGCAATTGCCATGACACGCCCCGCTTGGAAGTCAAGCTTGAAGAAGCTCTGACGCGACGCGCCTACTCAAATTCACATGGGCTGCGCATCATTCTTGAACATTTTTAGAAGGTCACTCGAAAAGCCGCGTCACGCGTACTACACACACATATGTATGTACATATATACACTGGCATATGTATGTGTGTGCATGCATGCGCTGTATAAGGAATTGAATTTCAGCTGCTTCCTATGAGAGATTTTTAGCACTGAAACTAGAGATGGGCATCTCGCGTGCTTTCTTGCTGCTAAAGCGCCATAACTAATAAACAGAATTGTAAGACATATTCGCATTTCGTGCGCAAATTGACACGCTGCCATCGCTAACTGTTTCGTAGACACAACAGGATTCGCTCGTTGCGACATTTTACAGTTTAGCTTTGTTAGCAGTGTTTTGACATTCTTCACATTTTGTTGCTATTGTTGAACTTTCCAAAATGCGCATGATCTTCCATGCTCTCTCGCTCGCTTGCTTGCTTGCGCGCTCTTGCTCTATCTCTTTCGCTTTGTTTCGCATTTGTTTATATGGCAAGCCACAAACAAAAAAAGTTGTATGTGTGTGTGTGTGTGTGTGTATTGGGAACCTTGTTAAGCTCACCAAGTGTGTGTGCGTGCGAAAGTAAGTTTGCCTCTGTGTGTGCGTGTGTGTGTGTGTGCAAGGGGGCTTGCAAAGATTAAGAAGAAATATAATAATTCATACAGAAAATAAGCATGAATAATGCGCAACGGCGCCGCATTCCAGGCATTGCTGGGCAGCACCAAGTCTCTCTCTATCTCTTCATGTGTGTGGGTGGGAGGGAGAGAGAGGCTGATTGCTGATAAGCAATAGCAAACAGCTGTCTAAGGCCAAACGCAACGGGGTGTGGTGGAATTGTGTGAGTGCGTGTGTGTGTGTGTGTGTGCTCTGTTACTCACCTTTGGCAATTCCCGTTTACGTCTGTAGATCACAACATCGCTTTCGATATAGTCAGGCACCTCCTTGCTGCTCTTGGAGAAGTTGAACACCATCGAGGTGTTGCTGTCCGCATGGGCGCTGCTGCTGCCGACGCCAATGCAGCTGCCATTGGCGCCACCTGTTGGCTGGCGGCGCTTGCGCAATGGCCAAATTGGCGAAATGGCGCTGCCCGCCGCATCCAGCTCGCTGCTCCCCCCATCCTTGGTGTTTATCACGGTATCCAGACTAGTGGCTGCAGCAGCTGCAGCTGCAGCTGCAGCTGCGTCGGCGGCCAATGCAGTGGACTTCTTCATCTCATTAATCCGATTCTTCTCGATCTCGCGACTGGTCAGCGGCGTGCCGCAGCCGGAACTGGACCCAGAATTATTCAACAGCGGCCTGATGACACCAATTTGTTTCGTTGTTGTTGTTGTTGCTGCTGGTGGTGGTGGTGGTGCAGCTGCTGCGGATTCACTGTTATCGCTACGGCGCTGCGGCAGCTTACGACTGAGGCCACTCGGAGTGGAAGCGTGCGCGTTCTCTTGCAAGGCGGCAGCAAATGAACGCTGCCCGCCAACGCCTCCTGCTTCAGCCGTCGCCGCCGCCGCCGCTGCTGCTGCTGCTGCCGTTGGCTTATCGCCATTGCAAACATCGTCGTCGTCGTCGTCGTCGTCGTCATCGTCGCCGTAGCCGTCAGTCTCTGTCTCGGCTGTTGCCGCTGCGACGGCGACGTCGTCGCCTTCGTCTGGCTCGACGTCATTCGCGTTGCCTTCGTCGTGCTCTTCGTCAGCGTCAGCGTCGTCGACGTCGACGTCGTCGTCGGGCTGATCGCTGCTGACTAAGCGCTGATTATTACCACCCACAGCTGCTCCCCCCGCCGTCGCCGTCGTCGCCGCCGCCGCCTCTGAGCTGTCCAAGTGAATGCGCTCGAGCCTTTTGCTTATGTTCGTCACGGGCGAATCGTAGGCGCCACAGCTGGCCTCCAGCTGCCTGGGTATAATATCCGGCACGACGACGACGCCGCCGCCGCCGCTGCCGCTGCCGACGCGCTGCTTGGGCGTTGAGGCAGCAAAGCCTGCTCCGGCGCTGTCCCGCTTGGGCAGGACACCACTGGTGGTGCTGCCGCCGCTCGTGGGCTTCTGCTCCTTGATGATGGACTTGTAGTTGGCCACCTTGCTGGCAACGCCGCCGACGCCGTTGGTGCGCTGGGCGGGACGCGGCCGGCGATTGGCGCTCGCCTCGAACATCTTCAGCGTCTGCTTGACCAGATCCGGCGGCGGCCGCTCCGTGTCATCGATGATCGAGGTCAGCCGCTTGGGCGGCGTCGCATCCGTGCCGCTGTGCAGCCGCTCCCGAGCATTGTGAATCTTGTCCTCGATGCTGACGCAGCTGGCCGACGCAGACGCAGCCGTAGCCGTAGCCGTGCTCAGTCCGGGCGACATGGCTGCCTGGTAGCTGGCGCGCTGTGTGTTCCAGGGCGACTTCTCGCAGAGCAGCGCCTCGACGGACCGGGCGCGCTTCATCACCTCGTTGCCGCGCTTGAAGTGACGCGAGCGCAGCCCATTACCGTTACCATTGCCATTCAGGTGGTGCTGCTGCTGCTGCTGTTCCTCCTGCTGCTGCTGCTGCTGTTGCTGCTGGCGCAGCTGTTGCTGCTGCTGCTGCTGCAAGACGTTGACGCTCTTGATGTAGCCGCTGCTGCTCGCTGGCTTCGCTGCCAGTATGGGCGGCGCAGCGGCGCTGCGCTGCGTCACATTGACGTTGACAGCGGCAACGGCAACGGCGACGGCGCTGGGCAGCACTTTCTGGGGCGGCTCGACGTCCTCGACGTCGTCCTCGTTGCGGTCGAGCAGCGTGTTGAGACTGGTGGAGCGCTGGAGTCGCTGCTTCTGGCTCTGCTGGCGCGACTCGCAGCGCAGCGCCAGATTGAGATACCGACAGCGCAGCTTGGACACTATGCCGGGCCCATAGCTGAACTCCTCGGTGTGATCGACGCTGTCCAGGAGCGTCGGCAGCGCACTGCTCACGCCCCCAACCCCAACCACGTCCAGGTCCGAGTCGGCGCTCTTCAAGTGCAGCTGCGACTGCTGCTGATGATGATGATGATACTGTTGCTGCTGCTGCTGCTGCTGATGATGATGATGATGATGACGCTGCTGGCCATTTTGTGTGGTTGTCTTTTTCATTTCTTGCATGGCGACCATTGTCGTTTTTACCGCTACTTTTGTGGGCGACGCGGCCGTTAGGCGTTCCAATTGCTGCTGCTGCTGTTGTTGTTGTTGATTTTTAATGAACTTGTTGCTCTGCAATTTATCGGATATTTTCGTTTTACAATTTTTATCAATTATAATTGGCGTACTATTGCTTAAGTGAATCGGCGCTGCTTCCGCAACGCTCTGGCCTGGTGTGCATTTCGTTTGCAACTGATTTGCTGACGACGACGAAGTCACCGTTGTTGCTAGTGGTGCTGCTGCTGCCGCTGTCGTCGTCGTCGTTTGTTTCACATTTGCGCTGCTGCCTATTGCTGTTAATGCTCCAGTTGCCGCTGTGCCAGTTTCAACTTCACCAGAGCACAGCCCGCTCACTTTTGCCATGCCATCGTTATTCACCACAACGTCACGCTCTCGCTCACGCTCACGCTCGCTCTCGCGCCCTCGCTCTCGCTCTCTGGCATCCAAATTTAGAACCTCTTCTTCGCACTCCTTGCCAGTTGATTGACTTCTTGTGTTGAATAAACTTGATCGCTGCTTTGGTATTGGTGCTGCTGCTGATGCTGCCGTTTCGGCTGAAAAGGCCGTGGCTAAGTCTTTGCCTTGTGTACTTTGGGCTGCTGCTGCTGCTGCTGCTGCTGCTGTTGGAAGCGTCTGATGACCTCCGCTTCCAATAAAACATTTCTCAGACTTTTCCTCTGCTGCTGCGGCCGCCTGCTGCTGCTGCTGATAGGTTTGGCTTACATTTCGTTTCACATGACTAGTTACTGTTGTTGTAGTTACTGCGCTGCCTTCGGCTGCACCTGAAAAGCCAAATTGATGACAAATCCAAAATATACTAAATAAATACATATACTAAGCACTCAGCTAGGGAAAACTAGCAACGAAAACGAAGCTATTTCTTTTTTTTTTTTTTTGTGACTAACGAACGATCGCCTGCGCTGACTTTTTTAGTTCAATTAACAATTGATAACATTCGATAAGAGCGGCCAGGTGGGGGCAGCTGGGCAGGCAGGCAGACAGGCAGGTAGGCAGCCAGGCAGGTACAAGCAAATACGAGTTTGGGTAGTATGTCAGTGGGGGGGGGGGGGGGGGTGGGCGAGTGGGCGTGACTAGCCATTGCAGCCCTTGTTGGACACAAATTGTAGTTGCTCCTAGAGCAATCATCGGGTGTAGCAGACTAGCTGATACCCTGTACTGGCCAACAGACATGTGTATGTACAATGTATATAGAGTATGCTCGACTAGTTGATACCCTGTATAGGCCAACAGACATATGTATAATGCATATAGGGCTTGCTCGATTAGTTGATACCCTGTATCGAGCGTATAAGCCTCTAGATGATACCCTGTTTCGAGCTACAGATTGTTTACTACAAAGAAGCTGATACCCTGTACAGTCTGTCTACAGTTCAGGTATGCCCGACTAGCTGTTACCCTGTATTAAGATATGAAATGGACTACTCTTATAGAGTATGCCAGACTGCTGGATATCCTGTATCGTAACTATAGAATACATACAACCCTAGATTGCTTCAGCACATGATGCTCATAGTAGAGTTTAGCCGACTAGTTAATACCCTGTATCCACATACAGAACATATACAAGAGCTGACATTGTGTATACGACTAGCAGTTACCCTGTATTGAGCTACTGTACGTAAAGTGCCCTCTGCCCATAGAGTGTAGACGACTATCTAATACTTAAGGTTTATATATTTTTTACTCTAAATCGGATGTGCTTGACTGACTTTTACTCTATGTGTGAGTCCATTCAGCTCCCAATGTGCTCGACTAGCAGTTACCCTTTATTGGGTTAGCAAATACAGCTGTATTGGGCTATGCCACACGAGCTTATGCCCTACATTAATGCAAGCTAGGCTGTTTCTGTCCACTGTGTTAGACTAGCTAATACCCTGTAAAGTGCCACTCAATCGATATACCATCTCTTTCGTCAAATCAATCAATATTGATTTCTCATTAATATAATTTGAAGGATTTTGTAACATGGCCGGCGGCTGCTGTTGCTGCACTCCTTGTTATCGATAAACGATTACTCACACACATAATTGAAACAGTTGTGCGTGTTGGAGAGCGTTGATGTTCCCAGGTGAAATAACATCGAGCGAAGCAAACAGCTTTCAATAATTACAATTTCATTTAGTAATCAGCTCAACTTATTAACGTGGCTCATTATAAGCCCCAGCTGCAGAGCCAACTGCAGGCAGACATCTCACATATAGATATTGATATGGCTATAATGAATGTACTAGATATATATATATATATGTATATATACATATCCATATATATAGATATATGCATGGCATTGCAGCTAGCTCTTGCCACACTCAGCACATTTGCGATTTCATGAATCGATATCGATACCTTCAATATGTTTTTCTTTTTCTACGTCTTCAGTTACAGAAAATCAGAAACAGTTCTACTATATACATATAGAGCTAGACACATTTGTATCTGTCTGGCTCTAGAAAACGGATTTTTAGCTTGTTTTCATATTCGATTTTCTACATATGTTTATACTTTCTCATAAAGTGCAAATGAGTATATTGGTTTTGTGGTCTGTTCTTAGAGTTATTCCTACCGGGAAATAATATATCTGGTATATATGTATATCCGCTAGATATTAGCTGATTTAGCCCAGCTAAAGAGTCAACAGATTTTGAGATCTATTATATAAATACTATGTAACTCTATAGCTATATATAGCGTAAGCTGAATATACTCAGGTTAAGCACCTGACATGCTTGAACTCACCTGCGGGTTCAGTGAAAGCCGCACAACTGCCATCAGCTGTTGGGGCCGCTGAGGTGGGGGAGCTGGAGGCGCCGGCGACGGCGGCGGCGTTGGTTCGTGCCACATTCGTCTTGCGGCGCTGTATCAAATCCTTTTTCCATTGCGGCATATCCGGCAGGAAGCCCGACGGAGTCGTTGCCGGCGACATCATCTCAGCTCCAGCTCCGGCTCCAGCTCCAGTTCCAGTTCCAGCTCCTGTTGCGCTGGCAGCTACGTCCGCGGCTAAATGCAATGTGGGTCGCTTCGGTGGCTCGAGCGAAGACATTTTTGGCTAAATTTAACGCTGCAATTGGCATTCTGTGAGTTAGTGCATCATCGCTTCAGCCAAATATAGTTCAGATACAAAGAAAAAAAAATCAAATCGCTGCCCGCTGACCGTTAACCGAGACGTCTCGACCCAAGCGCTCAACTCGACAAACTGAAGCGCGGCTCTGACAATGCCAAATGCAATGCATTCCACATTCCGCTACCAAAGTGCGGGCCTAAGCGAAGCATTAACTCAATTGACCCAGCTGATACCCTAGCCTGAACTGTGACCAACACGACTCAGCCGGGCCTGTGGGCCCGAGAGTCGAGTAGTAGGAGTATTAGATAACACGGAAACAGATTTTTAAAAAAATATATATACTTATATAAAAATAAAAAAATATATAAAAAAAATATTAAAATAAAAAAATATATTTTCAAATACAAAAAAATAAATATATAAAAATAAAAAATATATTAAAATAAAATAAAATATATTAAAATAAAAAAATTAAGATAAAACTATTAGTATTGAATAAATATTTTTTTGGGAAAAAATTTAATGTGTAACAAAAATAAATGATATATTTTAAACTTTCATAAAACAAGAGGAAAAAAGACATATATTAAAAAATAATAAAATATATATATTTTGTTGTTAATGTAAAATATATATATATTTTATTTTTTATATAATTTTTTTTTTTATTTTAATTTTTTATAATTTATTTTCTTTTCGTGCAGCGCATTCAAAAGTCGACCTGACCCTCTGCGCTACACTCTTTGCATTTTGCGTTAATTGGATTAACTGTATTTGTTTTCTTTTTCAATAAAAGCCACCCAAAAACAACAACAACAACAACGGCAAAGCAAGAAAAAAGCAAAGAAACCTCAATATTTGTTCATTGTGTACAAAAAAATAAAAAATAAAGAATTAACAAAAAAAAAGGGGTGAAGAAGCAAAACATAAGTGAAGAATATGCTAAAAAAAATCTGAAGATATAAAAATGCAAGTGAATTACTTTTCATTTCGTTTCGCTTCATTTATGGTCTTTGATTTTCTCCCATTCGCGCGATCGCTCCTTATGTGAGCGCGAGAGCGAGGGGAACTGATGGTGGGTGAGCGGGTGAGAGCGAGCGAGAGGGATAGAGTGCGACAAGTGTCAAATTGAGCTCAGCTTAAATCATAGTTTTTCATATTTGCCTCTTACTTTCGCGCCAGTGTCTGTGTGTGTGTGAGCATGTGTATCTGTGTATGACAGTTATATGTATATGAGCGTGCGTGTTGGTGTGTGTGGCAAGGGTGCAGAGCGCAGGAGCGGAGCAGGGGCTGCAAATCGCAGACGAAGCATAAAATAAACAAGCGGCGACGCTGCGGGCTGTGCATATTATCGATTTTTACAAGCTGCAAGAACACAAACACACACACATACGCGGATGCCAGCATACATACATTAATAGATTCTTGTGTGTGTGAGTGAAACAACTTTTGCAGTCTGGCGACGGGTTGAAAAGAAAGCGTCTAACAGAAGAAGAAAAAAGCCGCACAAAACAAAAAGGCAAAGCCAGACTGCAAATTAATGAACAGCCCCCTTTTTGGGGTTGACCAATGGGCTGGTATTCAAATTAGTCAGTTCGCTTCCAGCCAAGAGCCGGGCTCTGTTTATTTACGCACGCAACAAACACACACACACACACACACACACACACTCGACACGCACGTACGCACACAGAGAGGCGAGTATAAACATAAACAATTTCGTTAGTTGGCTTTCTTACGTTTGCGTCCAATTCAGTGTGGTTGGGGCCTTAACTTATATGTGTGCACATATGTCTGATAGTCGTATGCATGGATGTGGTTGATAAGCAGCTTCTTCAATTTATATATTATATACGCGCACTTTCTTTGCACTGCACTCGGTATAAATGCAATTAAGTCGCCGTCCACTGCGCTAAAATGCTCCGAGCGACTGAACAGTGTTGGAATACTCGCCAAAACTATCGGGTTATTTATCGAAAGGTGGTTTTGTTTGCGTTTCGATTGTGTGTGTGGAATTTTAGAAAATTTTGTAAATAAGTACTTCACTGATAAAAGAAATATAAATAATACACACAATTTGTATTTTGACTGTGTTCTATTACTAGCGTTGATGTAGAAATATTGAATACGAGATTTTTGTGTAGTGAAGCTTCCGAAAGACGATGAAAAGTTGTTCACAGCATCCTCAGCTCAAGTTTACAGCAAAATAATCATTTTTGACGTGCTCTGACATATGTATATTAATAATGAGCTAAAATGGTTTTCATCTGTTTTTTAATTGCAATTTAAATAGAATAAGATAGAATGACCATAGCTGGTTTTCAAATAACTAAGTTCGCGCCAAACAAAATATGAACTCGTATTGGCAATGTTAAACATATGCAGAGCTGCTGCTGAGTCTTATAACTAATCAAGCAATTCTCATATTCAATTTTGTTTTTGATTTATAATGAGATATAACTAAATGACAAGCGCAATTTCAAATTTATTTTTTATTACTTTACAAGCAACTGCGGCATACGTCCGCACTCAACTAGAAATCGTCTTCAAATGAGTAAAAGCGCGCCTCTAATTGTATCGAATGTTTACCAACAGACTGTTAACTCAAATTGGCAATGTTAATAAAAAGCAACTCTGATACCTTGCTTGCAGCGCTGCTTCTGCATTTTTCTAACAGAATGTTAACTCAAATTGGTAATGTTAATCAAATGCAAGTTTGCAGCAAGTTGGCAGCACTATTTACGCATTTCTCTGATTCGTGTTTATGTTGTTATTTATTGCTGTGAAATGAGTATCAACTGGATTAAAATAACCGAGCGGTAAGCGATTTGAGTTATGTTTATGTGAATGCTCAGTAAATGCATTGCACTCTCCACTCAGCGCACGCGAAGGCATCAAAATCATCAATGCCCTGCCCTACGATACGTTCACCACGGTTCTGCTCTACGTCCACCGACAGATGAGCCCGGGGAGCTCCGCTGGCGCTGCCTCGGCTGCTGCGGCCGCGGGCTTTGCCAAGGCAGCCAATAGCTCAGGCAACGCCGCAGGCAGCACGACAGTGGGCACCAGCGTCACGACCACCGAGCGGACGGGCAGCAGCATCGAGACGAGCCACACGAGCAGCGAGCCCGAGTATACGCTGGAGGAGCTGGAGCGCTTGGTGGGTGTGCCGCGGGCCGACTTCCTGCTGCTGATCAAGACATTCTCGTATATCTTGCGGCGGATATCGACGTTCATCATCAAGCCCAGCCACTTGCAGCGCGAGCTGCGCGACAAGCTCCAGCTGCAGGACGAGGCCAAGATCGATGCCATCCTGCGGCTGTGGGTGCGCCAGACGACGCCCATGCTCAACAACCTGGCCAGCGAGCGCTACGAATCGAACGTGATCGAGGATATGGCCTGGAAGCTCAATGTGGAGATTGCCTCCCACTGCCAGCAGCGCGAGAAGACGGCGCTCGCTGTGCTCCAGCTGAAGACGGTCGCCGGCGAGGACATTAACTTTGAGATGTCGCAGCCGGAGCTGCTGCAGCTGTTCAATCAGTTCGAGCACATCCAGTCCGAACTGGACGCCACCTTGGCCAACATGAAGGGCAACGAGGGCGAGCACTAAAGGAGCCAACTCAGATTTTCGCATTATTTCCCTAATATTAGCGCAGGCTGTTTGTGAGACTTATGTATATATTCTATTGTTAAATTTATGTTGTTTTTTTTTACGTAATTTAAATTAAATTTAATTTAGAGACGAGCTACAATAAAATTGCATTCAAATATGCGCTTGAAATCAAATGAGAAAAAACAGTGTTTGTTAATGGTCAGCGGGCGATAGAAATATCGATAACAGTAGCGCGCCTTGCAGCATTTCAAACTGCTGAGCATTCAAATGCGAACAGTGTTTGAAAGCGTTCAAGTTCACTTAGCCGTTGCGATTTGAAATGAAATTACAATTGATTTTGTTTTTCTTGCTTTTTAATATGCATTTCATTGTTCTCCGTTTGTTTCATAATTCTACTGATAAACATTACAAATTATTACACTGATATAGATGTACCTTTTTAAATATATATATGTATATATTGTATATGCATATGTATTTTCGTTTATGTATAATATATATATGTATATATGTGTATATCAAGTCGAAACTCTTGCAGACTTGTTAGTTATTCATTCATGCATATGTATTTAGTTTATACTCGTTAGAAGTTAGGTTTGTGTGTGTGTGTGTGTGTGTGTGAATTGCACATTTGTGGCCTGTGGGTCAATGGGGGATCGTTGTTTTCGTATATATATATATAGTATATATAACTGTTTGCTGTTATCTAGACTAAAAGCAAAAACGTTTCTATTGCACATTATCAACTAATTTCAACTAAGCTGGAACCAATTGCGGAAATTATACTACATTCATTATATATTTCATTCTCTTGCTATTGCTAAATCGTTATTGTTACTGTTCGTTTTTAGTTACTCTTTTTAGCTACTCTCGTCTCTGTGGGTGTGTGTGTGTGAGTGTGTTTTGGCACCGGCTAAATGCTTATGTTAATTCGCTTACCGTTAAGCTACAGAGTCTACTTTAACATTCTGTTGTTTTACAGTATTTTATGCATACATACAAAAACCATAAACAAAATTAGTTTGTTTTCTCGTCTTGTTGTTGTTGTTGTGTAAATGATTATCGCCTGGCAGTAATGCGTTGGTCATTTGTGCTTTCTTCTTGTTCTTGTTGTTGTTGTTGTTGCTCGGTGTACGGTTTCTATTATGTGTCTCTCTTCAGCCAACAGCGCCTTGTGCATTAACAGTACCGCGCGCTGTTAGCTTTGATCTTGTATATTAAACGTTACATGGAGTGTCTGTTAGGCTAACAGCGCCTTGTGCATTAACAGTACCGCGCGCTGTTAGCGCGAATATCGTATGTTAAACATAAAACTTGCTTCAAAATCAAAAATAAACACAAAAACTTATAATTTTCTGTTGTTTTAAATAAAATTCTATATAATTAAACAATATTAAAGTAGCACATACACATACATCAAAAATTACACACATATACAAAGGTATAGTTTATATATATATATATAGATATATATATAGTATATAGTTTATCGATTTAAAAAAAATAATTGAAATATATTAAAAATTAGCTTGGTACAAATTGTTTGTCGTTTAAAACTATGTAACTGAATTATTGCAATTTTTACATTATACATTTTACGTATATATATATATGTATATATCGTATATCGTATATTTATATCGTAAGCAGTGCTTAACTTTCTTTTAGTTACTTTATATATATGGAGATATATATATGGTATAGTATATGTATATAAAAAAAAACATTTAGCGCTCGTTCTCTTCTTCTTCTTCGACTTCGACTAACATTTAGTGTACAAAAAATTGGAAGTTTATATATATATATATATATATATATATATATATATATATATATATATATATATATATATATATATATATATATATATATAAATATATACAAAAAATTGTGGCTAGCGATAAAAATATGTTTTTTTCGTTTTCTTTTTCTTTCTTTTTTGACAATTAGTTTTATAATAATAATAATATCGGTAGTTTCCATTAGCAGCGTTTGCAGAGTACAAGACGAGACAGGATTGGATTGAGATGTATATAAATCTATATAAAGGGTATATAGCGGGTCTGTATGGTAGCACGATTCGTGTATGTATAAACATATATATCCGCGACTTTGAAATCCGTCTAAAATACACTTTTTTCATTTGAAGTTTTCTTTTTTTTTAATTTTTTTCAAAATTTTTCAAAATTTTGTTCATTTGTCTCATAAATTTATATAGAAAGAGTATTCCAATCCAGACAAGTTGTACTACATACGATATACATACATATATAAATATATATATCGATATACATATATAGGCTATATCGATAGCATAATATCAAGCGTTACTTATCGAGTTGATCTTAAGTCAAAGTTTAATTATTTAGTTTGCCACATGGATTCATCGCATTGCTTCTACGTCGCTTTCGATTGCAGGTGGGCGGGAGGGGGATATTGCAGGGCGTGGGCGTGGGCGTGGACGTGGCTGTTGGTCAAACGATGTGTGCGTGTGGCTTACATGCCCGATTCCGCGATGCCCTCGTCATCTGCAAGCATTATCTAATATTAGCATTTGTTAACAGAGATCCATTTCAGTTGGCAGCCAAAAAAATACTGGATAAATCAAATACATTAAAAATACGGGGAAACAAAGCTCAAATTCGTTAAACCGAACTTCATATACCCTAGCAGGCAGGGTGATGTGTGGGAATAGATATGTATATGTATATAGATATATTTGTTATGAAGGGGCACTTTGGCTTGAAATATAAAAACTTGTCTATACGACTGTCTGTCTGTCTATCCGTCCGTCTATCTGTCTGTCTATCCGTCCGTCTATCCGTCCGTCTATTCGTCTGTCTATCCGTCCGTCTATCCGTCCGTCTATCCGTCTGTCTATCCGTCCGTCTATCCGTCCGTCTATCCGCCCGTCTATCCGTCCGTCTATTCGTCTGTCTATCCGTCCGTCTATCCGTCCGTCTATCCGTCTGTCCATCAGTCCTTCCGCCCGTCCGTTCGTCTGTCTGTCTCTCCTTCCGTCTATCCGTCTGACTTTACGTCACTCTGTCCTTCCGTCCGTCCGTCCGTCAGTCCGCCCATTTGCTCATTCGTTTATGTGACCGTATTTCCTTCCGTCAATCAGTCCGTCTGTCCGACTGCTCATTCGTCTGCCCATCTGCCCGTTCGTCTGTCTATTCGACTGCCCATCCGTCCGTATATCAGTCCGTTCGTCTGTCTGTCTTTAGGTCCATCAGTCCGCACGTTAATCTATCTTTCCCTCCGTCCGTCCATCAGTCCGTCGATCAGTCCGTCACTTTGTCTATCTGACTACCCATCCGTCCAGCCGCGAATCTGTCCGTCAATCCGCCCTTCCGTCCTTTTATCCGGCCGTCCGTCCGTCTGTCTGTCCATCCATCTGTCCTTTAGTTCATTCATCCGTCCACCTTTGTGTCATATTACAAGTGCGCTAGAGTAAGCGTATGTATTCTACGTATCAAGTAGTTGATACGCACAGACGGACGGAGAGCAGGACGTATGTATATTGCTTGAAACCAATATGCCCGTTTGTCATCACGTGAGCGAGTAAATGAGCTGAGCGGCTGTAGCATATATAGCCGCATCAGTTTTGTTGGGTGAAAGTCACTAGACAATCGGCTAGCACCGACTACAGCTATACCCTAACTATGAACTCCGAGGAGTTTAGCAGTTCAAGCAGACAAAAGATGTATTTCATAATAGGTACAATATAGCCCGCTGCTAGGGTATAGCAATACAGTTAATAAAGCCAAGGTAACATGCAACAATAACAACAATAACATAAACAACAACAAAAACAACAACAACAACAACAAATAGAATGTGAAACATGCAGCAGAAAGAGTTAGCTCAGAGTGTATTAAGCATGCAGGAGCGAGACAGACAGAGAGACAGAGAGAGAGAGAGAGAGAGAGAGAGAGTGAGATAGATAGATAGAGAGAGAAAGAGAGAGAGAGATAGAGAGAGAGAGCGTATTACAAACCCATAAATGGATTGGCATAGATGATGCCGCCATTGCCGCTGCCCGGCTCCAAGGCGCATTTGCCCAGCGCCGCAGCCGCTGCTGGGGCCATGCCCATGCCCAGCCCACCACCACCACCACCGCCCACAGTGTGCCCACCCATGCCAGCAGCAGCAGCAGCAGTAGCACCACCACCACCACCACCACCGCCACCGTTGGCAACACTGCCCACATTGTGGCCCTTGGGCCTTGTCGAGTGATCATTGTCCCCGATGAGCGTTGCCAGATCGTCGTCGTCGCCGTGGCGCGTGTTGCAGCTGCTGCCCAGCAGCTGGTCGTAGCAGCTGACGTCGGTGCTGATGACATCCACCTCGATGTCGTCGTCGTCCTTCTCCAGGCTGTTCCGATTGCTGCCGCCGAGGGAGCTGTGCAGCGCATGCGAATCCTCGTAGCTGCCGCCGCCGCTGTCGTCGTTGGCGTTGTTCGACTTGGCGTCGATGTGCGTCTCGAACTCGTCGTGCATGTAGAGCACGTCCTCGACATCCTCGACGGCCAGGCCGTCCTCCTCGCCCTCCAACTGCTGCTCGATGGCCTCCTGGCCCTGCTCCTCCTCCTCCTCCTCGTCCTGCTCCTCGTCTTCGTCCTCGTCCTCGTCCTCCTCCAGCTGCAGCTCGAGCTCCTGGCCCAGCTCCAGCGAGCGTCGGCTATAGACCGTCTCCGGCTCTCCGGTCGGAGTTGATGCAGTGGGCACCACTGTCGACTGCTGGGGCTGCTCCTCGGCATAGCTGAGCCGGCCACTGGCCGTGATCAGCTCGTGGCTGAGGCTGTTCTTGATGTCGCTGGAGCTGGCGCTGAACGTGATCAGCTGCGACTTGCGGCGATGCTGGAGCGTGTTGTAGCCGTTGGCGGGCAGCGAGCTGGTCATGATGGGCGCTGCCATCGGCTGCGACTGCAGCCCATCCTTGGAGTCGATGTCCACGCGGCTGCCCTCCTTGCAGATCATCGAGCTGGGCTTGTTGTCAACCAGCACGATAACCACCGAGTTGTTGTTATCGCTCTGGTTGACAACCGCCGAATGTCATCTGTCCGGCGCGTCGACGCCGAACGAGCTCATCGAATTGGAGCCCAGGCCCATGCCCATGCCCATGCCCATGCCCATGCCCATGCCCAAGCCCAGACCCAGTCCCAAGCCCAGGCCGAGGCCATTGCTGCCGGCGTTGCCGAAGCTGCTGCCCGTCAGCGGCTGCTGCTCGTCGTGGTGGATCGCCGCGTTCTCGTCATCGATGGCCTCCAGCTGGTGGTGCAGTTGCTCCTCGATGGTCGCCAGTATGGCGCCATGCTCCTCCAGTTGACCATCTCCGCCTACTTACACACACACACAGCGTATGGTGTGTAAGTGTGTGTGTGTGTGTGTGTGTAGGTGAGTGTACGTATGTGTGTGTGTGTGTGTGTGCGTTAGAAGAAATTTGCATTTTTGTTAGTCATGTCGCCGAACCCAGCACCAAAATGTGTATCGAATGCTCTCTGCTCACGTGTGGAGTGTGCACGACTAGCAGATACCCTGTAAAAAGGTTCCACTTGGCTAATATCTAAGTGATATCTTGCTATGATATCAAGTTATTGCTACAGAGTCTACATAGCTTGCTTAGCCTGCCAATCGATATTTATCGATTTGCCTAAAACTCGATAGAACATGCCTAGTCTCTACGGCCAAAGCAGTTGTCGCAGAAAGCTCTCTGGAGACAACATTGCCCATGTTCAATATGATTATATGTCTAAGCATTCACTCAAGTCGATATATATCGATAAGAGAGCATACAACAATACCTAATTGCAGAGCTAAGCTCTTATGGCTAATCGAAATCTATCTCCTTCTGACATAGCTTGATTTACTTTTCAGATTTACAGGGTATCTGCAATATATCTAACTATCCAGCAAAATCGATATACATATATCGATAAGTCAGCTTTCACTTACCTTACTCTCATCAATACCTAATTGCAGAGCTAAGCTCTTTAGTCCTATCAAAATCTATCTGCTCCTCCTCCTCCTACATCCACTTTCCCGCTTACAGGGTATCTGCAAGTCGTGCACTTCACGCTATAGCACACATTTGCTCCCACTGGCGAGCAGAGCACTGGCAGTTAACAAACTAAGCACAAGTTCTGTGCAGCATTTGTGGGGGGTTAGTGTCAAAAGAAACGAGGCGTTTCGCAACGAGCGGGCCCAGCACCAGGCAACAATGGGTCCTACGTGAATCGCCGCACCTACCTTCGAAGCCCTCGTTGTCGTCCATGACTCGGGCGGGTCCGACAATGTTCTCCTTGCCCTCGAGCACCGCCAGCAGGCACTGGTGTATGCAGATGTACTGCTGCTCCGTTTGCACCATCCAAACGCGCTCTGTGGAATCGGAAATGGATTAGCCGAGAGCTCGGAGGGAGTTGACCGATAGATGGGGACTTACCCTTGCGCATGGCATAGACTATGCCGAAGATGTCCACATAATCGGACGTGTTGATCTGCTGGAGTATGCGATCCAGTGTGATGAAGGTGCCGGATCTGCCAACGCCAGCGCTGCAGTGCACCAGAATGGGACGCTGCTCGGCGCCGATGCGATCGCGGAACGCCCGAACGAACCGAACGAGCGTCTGGGGAGGATTGGGTACACCAAAGTCGGGCCAGGTGATGAAGTGGAAGTGCCGCAAGATGCGCTGTTCACTGCCCTGCAAAGGAGAGAGACAGACAGAGACAGTGAGAGGAGCAATCATATTGAGAAGAGCGAACTCCGAGGGATCAATCCCGAGGGTACTTACTCGACACAGCATGAACTCGGTCATCACCCAGTCGGCGTAGTGGCTGTCGTTGAGTATTTGCACCTTGATGTCGCCGTAGAAGACGGGCACCGTGTCGTTCGGCCAGTACTGATCGCACTTCTCGCGGCCCTTCTCGAAGCAGCGGGTGAGCATGACAATCGCCCGGGAGTTGCTCTCCCAGCACATGCGCCAGAAGTCGTCGCGCGTCGAGTGCAGCGGGCCCTGGGTGACAATGAACTCACGTGGCGAATTGTGGCCGGGCACGTAGTTGGCATTGATGTAGTCCGAGCCCTCGTCGTCGTCGACGGGCTGCAGCTTGAAGCGCGAGTGGTCGTAGGGCAGGATGTTCGTGAAGCGATTCTTCGGCCGATTGCAGGGCAGATCGGCAAATGTGCACGGCTGGTCCCGGCCGACGTGCGTCAGCTCCTCGAACTCCTCGCTGAAACGGAAGTCCGAGTCGGCGGACATGAGGCGATAGTGCTCCGCAAAGTTCTTGATCAGAATGGGACGATTCTGCTCGATGACGCTGTCCGGCAGGGACATGTTATCGTTGGCCCGCGAATCCTTCGTGGTCTTGCGGCAATTGTTGCGACGCCTCTTATAGAACAACACCGTGAAGAGCAGCACGACGATAATCGTCAAAGGCACTGTGATGGCCACAATGACCGTCGAATTGCCTTGATCTGTGCAGTGCGAGAGAGAGAGAGAGAGAGAGAGAGAGCGGGTAAGAAGGACAAATACAGGATTTAGTGAGAGTAAATGGAAGAACAAAGGGTTTATCCTGGATGACGGCTTACCCGGTGAGCTGAGCAGCTCTATAAATATGATTATAGAGCATGCCATGGGCAAGACATAGATTAGAATGGGATTAGATATAAGTTGCAATGGGATTAGTTATTTTTAATGAATGAAGTCAATCAGTCAATCAATCAATCAGGAATCTAGATAGACAGTAAGCCAGACAGTCAGGCAATCAATGAGCCGATCAGTCAGTCAGTCAATCAGCCACTTGAGCTGTGCACCAGTTACTCAATCAATCTGTCAGTCAATCATTTACTCAATCAATCAGTTAATCTATCAGCTGGTTAGTCAAACAATCCATCACTCAATCAGTCAGTCAATCAATCACTCATTCTGTCAATTAATCTGTTACCCGATGAGTAATACCAATCTCTTAATCAGTCAATCAATCAGCCTATCAGCCAGTCAATCGCTTGAACCATGAACCAGTGACTCAATCAAGCTGTCAGTCAATCAATCTATCAATCAGTTAACTAGTTATGGCTTTTCAACACTCTATCACTCTATCAATCAGTCCATTCAATCACTCAAGCCTTCAGTCAGTCAATCACACAATCCAAAGGAACGATTCACTGAAAGATATCTCTACATATATACGACCATTCGAGCTACCGACTCACCTGTTTGTATGGGAAAACTGTAGGCGGTATCCGTGAACTTGTCGGGGCCGGTGAAGGCGCGCACCTTCACGCGATAGGTGGTGCCCGACTTGAGGGGTCCATTGCAGTAGCCCAGCTTGTGGTTGTCACAGTTCTCGGTGCCGATGGTGAAGTCCTCGACGGAACGATTCTCGAATGGGTAGTACGGATCGATGGCCTGGTAGGGCAACCAGACGTTGTATGACTGCACGTCCAGCCAGCTGGGCATCTCCAGGCCGGACGCATTCTTGGCATCATCCTCGGCCACGATGATCGTGTACATGCGCACCTGTCCATTCTGATCGGAGAAGTAGTTCTTGCGGAATCGAATCTGGATGGTCGACGAGCTGCGGTACACCTCGGTGGGCACCACCTGGGTGGCGGGCCGTGGGGGCGCCAGAATGGGCATCGTTTGCTTGTACTCCCGCTCCGGGCCGTAGCCGATGGCGGTCTTTGCTTGAATCTTGAAGACATAGGTCTCGCCGGGCTTGAGGTTGCGGATAACGCCAAAGGATTCCTCCGAGTCAAAGTCCTGCATGCCCGCATCCGTCAGATTGTTGATGTTCGTGTACGCGATCGAGAACTGCCGTATGATGCCGTTCGCCTCGCTCGACGGCAGCGACCACTCGAAGTTGATCTCACTCGGCTGCACGTCCATCGGATGGAAGCGCTCGACGCGCCCGGGCACAGCCTCATTCGTCGTGAAGCTGGCGGAGAGCGGAGCACTGCTGCGCAGCACGGAGGACTCCGTGCCGGACCGTACGACTACGGTGAATGTGTAGTTCCGATGCGGTCGCAGCTCGCTTATGGTGATCTCATTGCGCGTGGTCATGTTCTGGGCCAGCAGATTATCGGCCGTGAGGTAGGCGATATCAAAGTCGTTGTACTCGCCCTTGGGCAGATCCCAGCGCAGCGATATTTCCGTATCCGTTATATTTGTGGCATGCAGCTGGGTTATGGGCTCCGGATAGAGGCGGTCCTGGCGCTGTATTGGCAAACTGGCGACGCCGCCGCTCACCGTCCACACGGTGATGTTGTAGAGCCGACCCGGAATGAGACCCGTAAAGGTGACCTTGCGATCCGTATCGTTGGCCAGCTTCTCCTTCTCCTTGATCTCCGCATCGCCCAGCGAGAAGCGATAGATGTCAAACTTGGACGAGGATTGCGGCGTCGGTGTATAGCTCAACGTAATCGTATCTCGTTCGTCCTCTTTCTCGCCATTGGCGACGACCACGTCCGACTGGATGAGGGGCATGGTGCGCGGATAGAGACTCGTTGTGCCCGACAGTATGCCATACGAGGTGGTCTGTATGTCGAACTTGTATTGCACGCCGGGCATCAGGTCGCCTATGAGCACGCGCACTGTCGACAAATCATCGGCTGCGGGAAGGCCGAAGCGGGACAGAGAAGATGGGAGGAGGGAGGAGGGAGGAGGGAGGGAGAAAGAAGAAGGATATTGATTAGTATCAGACTGATCTATCTGATCTCTTAGCTTACCCGATTTGTTCTCGGAGACATTTTTGGTTTGCACTCGAGTCGGATTGTCGCTGGGCCACCACTTGAGTATGTAGGACTCCACGCGACCCTCCGGCTTGGGCCACTCCAGCGTGATATTTCTGGAGTCAACGAGCTGTATGATATTGGAGACGGGATTCGGTGGCACCGTAGTGTTCACCTCCTGGGGATTGGGACTCTCGACGCCGAAGCTGACCGTGTTCACCTGGATGGTGTACTTCTCGCCCTTGGTCATGTCCGTGATGTCGGCCTCCGTGGAGCGCACGCTGGGCAAGCGCACCCATTGCTGTTCGCTATCCGTGCGATAGCGTATGGAATACTCCGTGAACTCACCGCTCTCCGGCGGGGACCAGTGGACGAGCACCGAGTTGCTGCGCACCGTTTCGATGGTCATGTTGCGTGGCGGATTGGGGACTGATCCAAGGAAAAGGAATTATTAAATAGAAATATCCTTAGGTGCTCCAGAGTCAGTGGGACTTACAGACTGCCTGGAAGTAGGCGTGCGGCTCGCTGCGCAGCTCGTGGCTGACGGCAAAGACCTTGAGCTCGTAGCCAGCGCCTGGCTGCAGGTTCTTGATGACCAAACGGGACTCCTTGGTGATGAGGGTGCTCACCTCGCTGGTGCCGTTGCGGGAGTAGAGCACCTCGTACTGTTCCTGCTTCGAGTTGACGTCGCTCTTCCAGCTGATGTTCAGGCCCATGCGTATGCTCTTCAGATCCTCAATGATGGGCGACGATGGGCGGGTGACCACGAAGATGCTCGTCTCGTTCGACTCCACCTTCTTGGACACCGCCTGCACGGAGAGCGAGTAGTTGCGACCCGGCAACAGGCTCTCGAGGGTGAAGCGCGTGCGATCTGTGGTCAGGGTGCTCGTATCGCCATTGAATGTCTCCAGCTCATGGTAGCTAGGGAAGAGAGTCGATTAGCTTGAAGTCTTGAAGGATCCTCTCTCTCTGTCTCTCTCTCGGTCTCTCTCTACTTACACAATGCGATACTCGTCCTGCGTGCTAGCCGCGTCCGCCTCCCAGGTGATGATCATCGTGTTGGTCTTGTCGTCGTTGAAGCTACGCAAGTTGCGCACGGGCAGCGGCCGCAGTGTCACATCGCCAGTGGCCGGCCAGGAGGTGACCTTGCCGGACACCGTCTTCACGATCACATTGAAGGTCTTGCCCGGCTCGGCAATGTCGCGGAAATCGAAGAAGGCGATTGGCTCGTTGCTGCGCGCAACCGTCGACTGGCGACGCGTCGTCGCCACGGACACCTGGTATTTGTCGAACTCGGAAACGCCCTTGGGCGCCTCCCACAGCACCCGGAACGAGTTCGACGTGATGAAGTCCTTGTCGAAGGTGACGTTCAGCGGCCGCAGCGGCACCGTGCGATACTGTGCGGTGGTTGGCAACGATATCTCATCCTCGGACATTGTTTGCACGGATATATTGTAGGCACGTCCTGGGACGAGTCCTTTGAACGCCGCCTGCGCCGGACCCGGCGGCTCGCCCTCCTTCTCCACGTAGAGCACACTGTCGTTGGCATCGGGCGGCTCTATGGACACCTTGTAGTGCGTATAAATCCCAGCCGGATACGGTGGCTGCCAGAGCACCAGCAGCGTCGTCTCATTACGGAACCATACAATAAATTTCCCCGGCGTATTTGGCTCTACGGCGTGGACAAGAAGAGCCAGAAGAAGAACAAGCGAAACGCAAGCGAATCGCAATTTGTTAGTTAATGCGACCAAAAAGAATTTGTCTAAGGCTCGGATACGTATGTATATGGGGCTATAGGGGTGCGTATGACTATGGAGATATATATATGTATATTTGTATATGTATATAGGCGAAGCCTGTGCCCAGGCACAGTGGTTAAAGCTTGAGTTTAAATGTGCCAAAATTATATACAAAAAAATTAGTTTTTGGTTAGGTCTTATAGAAATATATGGAGCTTTATATATTCATTCCAGTTTAGTTCTGGTTTAGATAATGAGATAAAGATTTTGGGTAAATAGAATATACAAAATAAATATGAATATAAAATATAATAAATCAAATATTATATATTATATATAAATTCAACAAATTTTTCAATTTTGAGCAAAACTCAACTAATTTTTTAAAAATTTTCAAAAATTTAAATTCAACAAATTTTTAGAATATGTAAATTATATTTTTTAAATTTTTTTAATTTTTGTTTTTTAGAAAATCTAAGCCTAATTTTAAAAATTTTCCAAAATTTTAATTAAAAATTTTTTTGTAAATTTGTAGAAAATCTAAATTATGTTTGAAAAATGATTTTTTATTATTTGTTTTCTAAAATTATGAATTATTTTAATTTAAAAAATTCAAAATTTTCAAAAATTCAAATTCAACAAGTTTTTAGAAATTCTAAAATATATTTTTTTAAATTTTGATAATTTTTTTTATAATTTGATTTTAGAAAATCTGAACTAAATTTTTAAAAATTTTCAAAAATTTAAATTCAACAAATTTTCTAAATTTATAGAAAATCTAAAATATATATTTTTAAAATTTATTTAAAAAAAAAATGTTAAAACGATTTTTGTTTAAATTTTGTTATAATTTTATTTATAATTTTTTTTTATATTTTTTTCTTTGTTTTCTAATTTTTCTAAATTTTCTTTTTTTTTTAATATAATAACATAATATAATTTTTAATATAATATAATATGATTTATTTAATTTTTTGCTATAATTTCTCAAATATTTGCAATATTTATTCAAAATATTGCCTCAAGCAGCGCATTCGCTATGCGCGCAAGACCAGTTGGGAATTACAGCAGCGCAGACAAGTGCCGTTGCCAGTGCTGCCAGACAGCAGCTGCATGGCAAGGCATAAGCATAGAGGCAGACCACGGCACGCATATGCATGTGTGTGTATGTGTGTGTGTGCGAGCAAGCAAGTTTGCTTGTGCATGTGTGCGTGCTGCAGTATTTGCTATGTTTGTAGGCAAACGAGATTTGTGTGCATGTGTGTGTGTGTGTGTAGTCGCACTTTGTTGTGGTCTGTGTGACGCGGAGAGCGAAAGGGCTAGAGTCGATTGAGCAGAGGTGGAGAGGAAGGGGGTGCAGGCGTGGCGGCGTGCAAAGGGATATTTGCAATTTGAGGCTAGCCAAATGAATTTGGAACATTGCCAACGGAACCCCGCCTAGGTCAGGGTTGGTTTTTGACCAAAAAAAAGAAACGGAAAATAGAAACGAAATTCAGGCAGGCTTTGAGGTTAGTTTTACATTAAAAAAAAAAAAACAAACAAAAAAGCGCTTGGCATGCACTAGTCGAAAAAGCTGTACATTACCTCTCAAGATTTTGATATCCAGCAATTCTTTATGCCGCGTCCTTCGACCTTTTTTAGTTTTTATTTATGTTTTTTAGTTACATTTACGTTAAGAAGCACACAAGTTAGGAGCAGAAGAATGAAATATGTTTTGTTTTTGTACGTTTTAGTTACATTTGAGAGGCACCAGCACCAGAGGTGAAAGAAATCGTTTAGGAATTATGAGACTTACTTGTGGTAAAGTTGCGACTGGTGTAGGCCACGGACTCCTTGCCGTCGTAGATGGTGTAGGCCTGCACCTGGTAGGTGGCACCGGGCGTCAGCTCCTTGACACTGTGCTGGAATGTATTGTCGTTGACCTGGAAGGTGCGATTGTAGCTGTTGGAGGCCTCCGAGAGGCCCAGCACCTTGATCTTGAATGCCGTATAGCTGCCCTGCGTGGGCGGTGACCAGAGTATGATGGCATTCTTGCCGCTGCGCACCTGCACGGACAGGTTGGAAGGTGGATCGGGCGCTGAAATTAATTGCAAACAAATTGCATTAATTAAAATAAAATAAATAAAGTTCAATAGTTAATGTTCTTGCTTGGGTTTGAACCCAGGCCACCCACTTTAACAAGGCGCACACACTGCCATGGGACTAGCGTTGTTTGCTGATCGCTTGCTGCATGCTCAACTCGCTGCCGCTGCCGCCGTCGCTGCTACTGCTCAGCCGCTGCCTGTTATCTATTTTTAGCCATAGCAGCGCTCTTGCGCGCTCTCTCCCTCTCTTTTGTTGCTCTGTTAATGGCATCTTGTTTTTTTTTTGTTACTGCTGCTGCTGCGCAACTGGTTTTGTTTTTGTGCGCAGCGATTTTTCACTTTCTACTTTTGACAGCTTTCGATGTGGTCAGACGAGGGGGGGGGGGGTCAAGCCAATGTGTGCGTCTTTTGATTGCATTCAACCTAACGGCACTTTAATTATCGACATTAAGCGAAATATATACATAATATAAATATAATTGGTTGCGATCGGTTATAAAAGAAACCAACAAAATGTAATTCTACAATGTCTGGCTGAAACCCTTTTTTCTTGTATGTATATATATGTGTGTGTTATACACATATGTGTGCTATATATAAACACAATCCAGCCAAAAAAAAAAATTAAAAAATTATTTTGCATCGGCCGGGAATCGAACCCGGGCCGCCCGCGTGGCAGGCGAGCATTCTACCACTGAACCACCGATGCTTGTTCTAGCAAGCATCTTAAATGGCAACTAGTTGACAGCTCAGCTCTCTTCAGCTTAGCTATCTTGCGTTCTGTGCAGCAGACAATCTATTTTTAGCCCAAAAATCAAAATGGAAGATATTTGTGATTACAGTTATATGCCACTTGCTATCTGTCCTTCTCACACACTCACTTCCATACAAATTCTTATTGGATTTGCAGCTAGCCGAAAGCTAATTAAGCTATGCTTCTCACCTGTTGTAATGGTCACCGTCCAGGTGAGCCAATCGTGATGCGTGAAGTTGGTGTAATACAGCCAGAAATTGTATTTGGTGCCAGGCAGCGCGCGTGAGAATTGAATCTCGTTGCCAATGTCACGCGAGGCGATCGTCGTGTTGGGCTCCGGATATCCAAAGGGCGGACTATAATCCAAGCGATACGAAGCACCGTCATCCAAGCCGGGATTATTGGGTATGCTTATGGCCAGATCAGCGCCAAACGAGTGCTGCAATAGAGAGAGAGAGAGAGAAAGGTAGAACATGTTAGATTGGCTTCAAGACAGGCGTAGATAAGATAGTTTACGCCGTAGTTAGGTAGCGTAAACACTATAGACTAATGAGAGGGGATCTTTAGCTTAGCTCTGGCTCTAGTTAGGCTAGATATCTTAGCTGAGTTCATTATATGCCCTCAACTTACGGAGTGTGAACTACGGCGTAGTGCTTCTACCTGTCTGTGCTGTACCGTAAGTTGTGCCATTTCGTAATAATTACTATAAGTAGTTGCAATTATTTGAAGTGGGCCACGAGGGAGGCTCGCTTGTGTCAGCGCCTAGGTGGCTCTGCCCTCCGCTCTCTGCCCTCCGCCGTACTCCAGCGTAAGGCTGGGCCAGCACAAAAAGTGCAATGACATTCGCGAAATGCAAACAAAAGTAACAACTGACAATAAAATGGCGCATGAAGTGCATGAAGAGCGGCATAATGATGATGCAGTTGATGCTGATAATGACGCTGATGATGATGATGATGATGATGTCCTTGTTGTTGCTGTCCTGTGACGCTGGTGACAGACGCCAAATATTAACAGCGCAAACAATGCGATGCGGCGCGAAAAAATACAGCAAAAAAATAATGATAAACAAATAATAATGAATGCGCTTCCAGCAGCCAGAGACAGAGAGAGAGAGAGAGAAAGGTAGAGTGTGCGAGCAACCACATTGTAGGGCTAACGGAGCACTGAGCTGCCACTAGAGACCCCTGGAATGTGTGCACAAATAAGTATGCGCTAGGTGGGGCATGCACGACTGGCAGACACACTGGCTTGAAAATGTAAAATGATTATTGATTATTTGGAAATTAACCTAATGTCTGTTAGGTGTTGTTAGAGACTAACGACGGAAATACTGAATGGATGGAGGGACGGAGACGGATAGACGGAAGGACAGCCGGACTGTGGGATGAACAGATGTTAGGACGGACAGATGGCTGGACGGTGTAAAGGACGTACAGATTCAAGGAGAGACAGCTGAAAGGACGGACAGATGGAAGCACGGAGGGATTGATGGAAGCACGGACGGACGGAAGGACGGACGGACAGACAATTAGACCAAGTGAAGCATAGCCAGACGAAAGGATGGACATACAGAAGAAGGGATAGATGGATCGAGAGGTGGAAGGGCGGACGGACAGACGGACGGACAGTCAGACGAAGTGATATGAGCTCACCAGCAGTCGGACGGACACATACCGCTGCTCTGTTGTTAGTGAGTGAAAGGATCTACCACGCCTTCCTCTCTCTCTCTGTTACACACAGTTCAACATAACCTATATAGCCCATCTGACAATCTTTAATAGGAATGTTTGCCCAGCTCTACATGAAAGCTATAAATCGAAGCTAAAGCAGCTATTACTATTCAGCATTCACAGCAACTGAAACTGTCGAGTTGCCCGTATTAAGTTGGCTGCGGCTAGGCACCAGCCGGATGCCTGTTAAGTTAGCCGCGCCTGCTAAGTACTTCATCAATTTGAAGTTGGCTGCGGCTTTCCGCCACATTAAGTTGGCTGCGAACAAGCAATTTGGCTTTAAAGTCGAGCTGATTCAACGTGCACTCCGCCGGAGTAAATAATTTACATTCACGTAATGCCCATTCTCCGCTTCAATTTATGTGTTTCGCTGTGAATTTAATTTGTTAAATTGAATTATTGGCGCAGAGCGAGAGAGAGAGAGAGAGAGAGAGGGGGAGAGGGAGAGTGAGAGGGAGAGAATGTCGCACAAAATGGCCGCAAAGAGCGGAAGTCAACTACGTGCGGATATGATTGATGACTGCCAACGGCATCAAAAGCTCTTTAGCGTCCTTTTTCGTCCTTTTTCGAGTGGCATTTCAAATGCATAAACTAATATCAAACGAGCCGTTAGTTTATCACTCTGCACTCCGGCCGGACTGCATAATTTACGCCTATTGCGGAGCTAGTTTGAAGTGAGGCCACTCGCTGGCACGTACAACCGTTAAGAGTTGCCACTTTGCGTTAAGTGGCAACGCCAATTCACAGAAGCATCGTAAATTAATTTGATTCTGATGGGAAGCTATGGCTCTTCTCCTTCTCTCTCTCTCTCTCTCTCTCTCTCTCTGTTTCTCTCTCTCTCTCTATCTCTCTCTCTTCCTCTCTCTCTCTCTCTTTCACTCTCTCTCTTTCTCTCTCTCTCTTTCTCTCTCTCTATCTTTCTCTTCCTCCCTCTCTATCTCTCTCTTTGCATCTTCGTCTCTATCTTTATCAGCATTTCTATCTTTATCTCTTCCATTATCCCATTCTCTGTCCACCTCTCCCTCTCTTATATCTCCTATAGTGTACTCTAACTACCCCAATCCAAATTTAACTGTTTCTCTTTACAGCTTTTTTTTACAATTCCCAATTCAATTCAGTTTTATATCACTTTTTTATAGCCAACTCATTCTGGAGCATTCCAGGCCCCTTTCCCCTTCCCCTTCCCCTTTTTCTTGCTCCGCATTTGGTCAGGCTGCTGGTCAGTGAGTCAGTCAGTCAATCAGTCAATCAGCCGAGTTAATTGCTCACTTTACAACACTCATGCATATGCATTAGGGGCATTCCCCCATTGTGATTATTTTCTTTCTCTTTCTCCTTCTCCTTCTCCCGCTCCCACCCCCTCCCACTCTCATTGTTCGCCTGTCTGTCGTCACATAATCAATTTACTTTGTTACACGTTTTTTTCTACATTTTTCGCAACATTTTCGAGCAACAATTTGTTGGGCGGCAAAATTCAATTGCAATTTAAGCAAAGCTTTCGCTACACACACACACACACACACAGACGCACGCATGCGATAAGTAGGTAGAGAAAAAGTAGAAACGAAACCAAATGAAATGAAATGAAATTTAGCTCAGCTCAACAACAAGAGCAACAGTAGTAAAAACTGTTGTTATTGCTGTAAAGCGCGTGTTAAGCATATGCTGGCTGCCGCGCTTGCTCTCTCGCTCACCCCCATTGATTGCATAATTGATGCGTTTCTTTTTTGCTGCTCTTTGCATGTTTCGCTTTTGGGCATTACATGATGCGCGCCTAATGATAATGCGCGCCTGCTCACACACACGCGTACATACACCCATTATGCAACTCTCCAATATTCACAGAGCAAAAGTCTACAAGAACTCAACGAAAATGACTCTCAGCAAGAGCTGGGATTTTGGCAATGCTGCTGCACTCTTCACACGCACACAAATGACAGGCAGAGATCTTTGTGCTGAGATTGGCCAATGCCAAAGATCTCTATACATTTAGCCGTGACCGGAGCGACAGAGATCTATGGCTCTCCATTGTAATTAGCATAGATATATACATGTATGTATGTATGAATGTGTGTATATAATTTCACGGAAAGCTCAAGTCTCGCATTCTTATTAGCAGTCGCACTACCTGCAGCCATTCCAATTGGAGCGTTGCTCCACATGATATAAAATCAAGTTTTTTAGCAAATCAAGAAACAAAATTAATAACAATTAACAACAACAACAACAACAACAACAAAAGCGACGCGAGCAACCTTCGCTTTTTGATTTTCGCTTTGGCTTTGCCTTTGGCTTTGACTCATTCAGGGTCGCGGCGTTATTAACCGACAGAGGGAGAGAGAGTGGGAGTAAGAGAGGAAAAGAGAGAGAGAGAGAGAGTGAGCGCTAGTTTAGCCAAGTGAAGGGATTTTTGAATATCTAAAAATTTGGCGAATGCAAAATTATTTTGCGAAATTCGTAAAAAAATATTGATTGAGGCATTGATTGACTGATGGATGCTCGAAATCCAGATGATTTATCTTATCTATAAACGAATTGTACTTACTGACAGATTGATTGACTGAGTGGGAGATTGAGTGACTGACAGATTGAAAGACTTACAGATTGATTGACTGGGAGATTGATTGACTAACATATTGACTAGCTGTCTGAGAGATTGAGTGACTGACAGCTTGATAGATTGTAAGATTGATTGACTGACACATTAATTGATTGACTGATAGATTGACCGATTTACAGATTGATTGACTGGGAGATTGATTGACAGACCGATTGATTGAGTGATAGATTGACAGATTGCTTGGCTGAGCAATTTATTGACTGACAGATTGATTGACTAACATATTGACCAGCTGTCTGAGAGATTGAGTGACTGACAGCTTGATAGATTGTGAGATTGATTGACTGGGAGATGGATTGCCAGACCGATTGATTGACATACATATTGGTAGATTGATTGACAGACAGATTGATTGATTGACTGACTGACTTAGTGCCTGTTTATGTCATTGATGTGATGTATAGATTGATTGACTGACTGATTGGAATCAAATCATTGACTATTGATTGATTGATTGATTGATTGACTCTTTGTTTCTATGATTGGTTGATTGATTGGCTAAATGATTGATGCATAACTGCTTGATTGATTGGTTGACTGCTTGATGAAGTAAACTTGATATATATATATAAAGCTATGTAGCTATGTATGTATATATATATGTATATAGGTATGCAAATATTTAGATACTCAACTGTACTTTAGAGGGCTTGTTCAGCCTTTGTTTGTGAAGCATTTCAAATATGATTTTAATCAAATTTGTTGTCTTCAAGCCTGACTGACTGGCAAATATTTCATATCTCTGCAAATGTTGCATTCGAGTTCATAAATAATTGTTCAAAGAGATATATCCGCAGGCCTTGGGTTAGATGAGGGCCAACTCGACGCGACAGCCAAAGCAAACAGAGGAGACAAGACAAACAACTTATTAAACAAACAAACAGACAAACAAACGAACAAACAATTCTCAGCAGGCAAATGTCAACAATAAATATTATTTAAATATTTCACGAAAACAAAAAAACAATTAAAACTCTTTTCAAACAAAGAGAAAAGAAAACCTCAAAAAGAATAAACAAAGAAAAAAGATTAAGCAAGATAGTCTAAGAAAATACAAGAATAATTGCATAAGAGGAAATCGATGTGTTAGAAAGCTTAAAGCTTTCTAGAAACAAGCTTTAAGGTTCATAAATACTCAAGAATGTAATTTTAGGCTTTACTGTTAGATAAAAGGCATTTCAATTATGTATATTGGGAGAAAATTGGAGACTTAAAGCTTAAAGTTTTTCAGAGTAAGGCTTAAAGCTCTTGGAATATTGAAGGGAAAAGTGGGTAATCAAATATATCCAATTTTATACAAATTTTTAGACCTAAAGCTTAAAGCTTCTTGTGTGTGCACTTAAAGCTCTCTTTAGAGTAGAAGAGTATTTAAATATTTGCAATTTGTAATAAAAGAAAACTTGTTAGAAAACAAAAACAAAATGTAGACTTAAAGCCTAAAGGTGAGCTTTAAGCTCTGTGAGAGTTTCTAGATAAAGCTACGAATTTATAAATATATACTTCCATCTATTAGCCCCCTCCCATTATTATCATTTTTTAATTAAACAAATTTTTTTGTTCAATTTCGCTAACAATTTTCGAGTGCAAATAAGATAAGTTGGGAATGTGCCCAGAAAAGTAGACTCCAAGATTTTGTTGTTGTTTTCTTTCTATTGTAGATAACGGGAAATGCCACGATAAGAATCTGCTGTAATGTGAAAGCCGAAAGGCTAACCTTAACAATTAGCTTTAAGCTCTCTGAGAGTTGACAATATTTGTGCACGAATTTGTTTACCTGGCCAAAGGTAAACAAACGAGCAGACAAACACACACACAGGCACACACACAGACACACACACAAGCTGCTGCTCTTGATCGATCGCCGCGTATCAGTTGGCTGCTATAAAATTATATAAACATTTTTATATTTAACATTTGTCAACTGCGATTTATTGGGTGTAAATTACTGAGTAAGCAGCACGCGCTCTATCGCTCGCTCGCTGCCCATTCATTCTGAGGCTCTCTCAGCGCTTGGCGTGCGCCATCTCTTTTCCACTCGCACAGCTGGCTGGCACTTAACAGTTGTACTGGGTCGGAGCAAAAGGCAAACGCGCAATTAGCATAAAGTACCGGACAGAGAAAGAGAGACAGACAGACAGACAGCTGTTCTGCTCGCTGTTGTTGTTGTTGTTGTTGCTAGTTTGCAAGTGTGAAAAGTTGGTTGCAAGTTTCAGGTTGACTGCCTTGACGATGGCAGATGACGTCAACAAAATGTAAAGCGCAGCGCATAATAGCTCAATGAGTGAATGAGTGAGTGAGTGAGTGACTAACTCACTTAGCTTGAGTGCGTGAGCGAGCGAGCGAGCAAGCAAGCTACCGCGTTAGCGACTGAGTCTGGAAGTCTACAAGTGCAGCTTAGCCAGCGCACAGTGGTGCACATATAATTGGCACAGCTACAAATTTGTTTATATTTTATTTATTTGAAAGTGTAAACAACACACATATTGGCTGTTTATATGAATATTAATACAGCTAATAAGGCATTTAACACACTTCTTTTCTTACACTTTTTTCCTTCGAGTGAGCTGTATATACATGTAATTTGCTACCTGCTCAGCTTACTTGTGCATTGCTTGGCCGCCACACACACATACACTCACTCACACAGAGCTCAATTCAGTTACCGCGTGCTTAATTTATGTTCATTTATTTAGTTATTGTCTCTCTTTCTATTGCCGTCGCTGTTTGTTTATTGTTGCTTTATGGCATTTCCCTTTACCATGTCCCTCCCTCTCCCACCCATACACGCTTGGCATGCGCTGCACGTATTTTTGTCCCTTTCCTGCGGCCCGCACTCTCCACACACCCAAGTGAACGAAGCGTCGCACTGAGCTGCGCTTAGTTAAGTTGAGCGCAACTGTTAAACTGCAGCGCTCTCGCTCTATTGCTCTGCCGCTCGTTCGTTAAATCACTCTCAGTTAATGGCTTTGCGCGTCTGTGTCTGTGTGTGTGTGCGTGCAAAGAATTGTTGCTTGCTTGTTTGTTTGTTTATTCATTTTGTTGTCGTCATAACAGCGCCTAGTTATCGCTTTAACAGCAGCCACAACAACAATTACTTTAAAGACAGTTGCATAGCAATAACAACAGCAACAGGAAGCTTTAATTCAAATCAAATTACCTCAGACACACACTCGCACTGCCTCTATCTGTGCATCCCAAAATGGCGCCTTTATAATTGAAAGCTCACTCGTAAATTGGTTCGATATCAAATTTTTGATTTATTATTGAAATTCAACAATAGCAAATCAATTATCATAACAAATGAACTTTCAACAATGGCCACAAGATACGCAGACTACTCAAGCTATTGATATAACAATGTACACACACACGCATGCACACACACACATGCATGCTCGCACAGAACGGGGAAATATCAAAGGCAATTGCGGTATTAGTAAATTCCCTTAAGCAAAGTTTTAAAAGGTTTAGCCCTTTAGGCATTTGGAGCTAGCAAACAGACAGCTAATAAATGCACTGCGCAAAATTTGACTATATTTTAAAAATAAATTTTTTATTCTTTATATTTTAAAAAATTTTTTAATATTCCAGTTTGCAATATTTTTTATTTTTTTATTTTAATAATTTTAAAAATAAAAATTCAAAAAGTCAACAACTATTTCTTGCAGTGTTGGTCGGGAGGTTAGGAGACGAAGACATAGGGAGACTTGAAGACACGTTGACATGACTCTACACTTAGACAGTGGCCCATGGCAGCAGGGGTCGAGGCTTGGGTCGCAATTTTGCAACGCAATTTGCAAAGTGTTGACAGCAGACACACACACACACACATCAAATATGCGTGTGTGTGTGTGTCTGAGAAACTTGCTATCAAACTGGAGCAGAGCAGTAAGAGAATTTATTAGTTGCCTTTCATAGCAAATATTGTGACAAATAGGCATATAAAGGAAGCATTTGCTGAGTGCTTGGAGACTCTCTCTCTCTCTCTCTCTCTCTCTTTCTCTGTGTGCATGTGTGTGTGTGGAGACTGGGAGAGTGAGAGAGTGCAGGCGCTCCTAGCTGCTGCTGGCAGTGTTGCGAGCTCTTTATTGGCTTTAGCTAGATTTAGCTAGTTCTTTGTGGCGCACATAACAAAAGTGGCTGTAAAAGAGCTAAGTACTTAGCTAGACTGACAGCACTAACTACAACTGGTTTTGTGTGCGTGTGTATGCAAAAAGGAGGAAAAGAAAATAAAATGCCTGACGACTTAAGTTTGATGCTGAATGCGTTTGCAGCACGAGGCGCCATATTGTTAATTGACATACGTACGTCTGTCCCTCTTCCTCTGCCTGGAATCCTCGCAGTCAAGACAATTACAGTGCTGGCGCCATCAAGTGTGGCCTGTGCATATGCAACTTATGCATTTTATTGTTGTTGTTGCTGTTGTTGTATTCTTTTTGTTGCATACTTTTCAGCTGCCTCGCGCACTTAACCTCACTTCTGTCACACGCTTAATCAGCACTTTGCATACTTTATTATTTCATTTATCGCTTATCGTTTATCGATTATCGCTTTTGCATAAAATTGACAGCTTTCGTCTGTTTGGCAGGCTTTGCGGTTGCACGACCGCGCCTACTCGCCCCCCAAACTCGCAAATGGCCGCCCAAAATGGCGTGCAAATTGAAAAGCCAAGCTAAAATCATTGACTTTTGTATACCCTCTGAATATGGGTGAGATAAAGGGTGTAGCGGAGAGTAGGGAGTGTGTATCGAAGAGCTGAAAAGGGATATTTCTCTGTTGAAAAGCGATAAATATCGAGTTTAGTCGAGGGTTTCTGTTAACATTCCGTCTACAGGGTAGTAGCTCCTTAAATGGCTATATGACGGGGTATATTCCAGCACAACTATGGCAATAGCAATTGATTTGCAGGGTATCTGGCGAATAGTACGACAAGTTTTACAGGGTATCTGATTGATAATTCACTTTTAGGTTCAACGGAGTATCTTAACAGTTAGCTTATTCTTGCAATTATTACAGGGTATTTAGCTTATAGTTCTCAGTATGCCTGTTGATTATTACAGGGTGTCTGCTAGTTAAGTTACTTTCTATAAGTGAACGATAAGTATTGGTTATTACAGGGTATCTGCCAGCTATGTTACTTTTTATTAGTGAACAACAATCAACATTTGCTCTTTGCTAATTACTACAGGGTATTTTCAAGTGTTGCTGCTCTCGTTAAGCATTTAACGACTCTGTCTGCCTCTGCCTCTGTATCTGCCTTTGACAGCCCGCCCTTGTCTACATCCATATACATGTAGGTTCGATGTGTATATACAGATATATAGGTAGTCATAGCAGGGCCGCCGTCTGTTGACTTTTCAGTCGCACTGTTGCCCAGTGTAAATTTGCCTGCATTATTGAACACTTCGCGCGCGCTCTCTCTTTTGCAGGGCAAAACAAACTCGCAGATGGCATAAACGCTTTTCCATTTGCACATTCGCACATTTTCACAATATCCCTACTGTGGCGGGGGCAGGGCGTGGCGCTGAGTGGCTTCTTTTTTTCTCTCTCCTTCGATTGAATGAGTTTGGGTCGAAGTTTAATTAAACAAGGAAATACTTTTAAAGCATTTGCCTTAACAATTTCTAAAGAGAGCTTTAAAAGCTCGAATATTAAAGCTTTGCTGAAAACAAGTTACTATGGGATATATGCATATAGTATTTGATTAACGTAACACTAGATCTACGTAACTCTTGATGATATGCGAAAAGAACTTTAGCTGTTTATCGACAATTATCGATATCGATCTCTATATCTATATCTATATTTATATCTATATCTATATCTATATCTATATCTATATCTATATCTATATCTATATCTATATCTATATCTATATCTATATCTATATCTATATCTATATCTATATCTATATCTATATCTATATCTATATCTATATCTATATCTATATCTATATCTATATCTATATCTATATCTATATCTATATCTATATCTATATCTATATCTATATCTATATCTATATCTATATCTATATCTATATCTATATCTATATCTATATCTATATCTATATCTATATTTATATCTATATCTATATCTATATCTATATCTATATCTATATCTATATCTATATCTATATCTATATCTATATCTATATCTATATCTATATCTATATCTATATCTATATCTATATCTATATCTATATCTATATCTATATCTATATCTATATCTATATCTATATCTATATCTATATCTATATCTATATCTATATCTATATCTATATCTATATCTATATCTATATCTATATCTATATCTATATCTATATCTATATCTATATCTATATCTATATCTATATCTATATCTATATCTATATCTATATCTATATCTATATCTATATCTATATCTATATCTATATCTATATCTATATCTATATCTATATCTATATCTATATCTATATCTATATCTATATCTATATCTATATCTATATCTATATCTATATCTATATCTATATCTATATCTATATCTATATCTATATCTATATCTATATCTATATCTATATCTATATCTATATCTATATCTATATCTATATCTATATCTATATCTATATCTATATCTATATCTATATCTATATCTATATCTATATCTATATCTATATCTATATCTATATCTATATCTATATCTATATCTATATCTATATCTATATCTATATCTATATCTATATCTATATCTATATCTATATCTATATCTATATCTATATCTATATCTATATCTATATCTATATCTATATCTATATCTATATCTATATCTATATCTATATCTATATCTATATCTATATCTATATCTATATCTATATCTATATCTATATCTATATCTATATCTATATCTATATCTATATCTATATCTATATCTATATCTATATCTATATCTATATCTATATCTATATCTATATCTATATCTATATCTATATCTATATCTATATCTATATCTATATCTATATCTATATCTATATCTATATCTATATCTATATCTATATCTATATCTATATCTATATCTATATCTATATCTATATCTATATCTATATCTATATCTATATCTATATCTATATCTATATCTATATCTATATCTATATCTATATCTATATCTATATCTATATCTATATCTATATCTATATCTTTCAACTTGGCAACTGGCAACTGCCAAGTTTCTGCCACACTAATAACCGAACGCATTCTGCTCTCGACTGCATAAATTATAGTCGAAGACCAAGAGGAAGGTGCTCTATGAAATGTTATTGTAGGTAAGCTCGTTCGAGAGATGGTAAAGCGAGTATATTGGCTTGTGGTAAGGTGTGTGTGTTCGACTGTTTGTATGAGCTTTTGATATTGCAGATGGAGACTTGACATATACTCCTAGAATACATACTCCTAGGTAAGCTCCATTGGATGCGTGACAAAGAGGTAATTACTATATTTTTTGATAAAATTTGAAATGCTTTTGGAGTCTGGCAGACAAGATCTCGATTGAGTATATATGGAAAACATCTAATCTATCTAATTTTGCATATGAATAACTCTAGAGCTGCTTCAAAGTTACAGCTAGAAGCTAGATGATTCCTCATCATACTCATGCTCAATGTAAGCGAGTATTAGGCAGCCGTTCATGCCCGAAAGCAGCATTTTTACTTGCTTTTTTTATGCAAATTTCAAGCAAAAATTTGCATAAAGCTTGGCAATAAAAATCGATACTCGTTAAAAGGCAACGAGCCAAGGGAGAGGCAGAGGAGGAGAGTGGAATAGAGAGAGAGAGAGAGAGAGAGAGAGAGAGAGAGTGGGACAGAGGAAGAGATGCAGAGCAACACTTCCGCTTCTAGAAAGCAGCTCGTTAACATCCAATTGTATGTCGAGGCAGGCAGTAAAGTCCAGCTGAAAGCAATTACGATAACTCTAGTTATCGAATGGTGGAAAATATTCTAGAAGAGATATCTATATAAGATCTTTGTCAAGTTTAACACTCAGTTTAACAGAATGTTAAATATTTGACAGTCAACAGCTCTCAAGTCGCTAACCCGTTTGATAAATAGCTCAGCTATTAACTATAATTAACAAGCGCAACTGTACTTTAATGCATTTGGCATTTTTTTTTGTAGTTGAACGAATGATTAATATGTAAATTGATTGATGGCTGAGATCGTAAAGAAACTAAAACGGAATTCAATTAAGTGAAATGCGAATATGGCCATAAAAGAGAGACAACAACAACAACAACAGCAACAACAAGTTTTGGCCTTAGCTAATGGGCAGGTTGGCTTCTGCTTTTGGCCTTTTGGCATTTAAACGCGTTTTGGCTTTCTTCTGCTTTCAGCTGCCTCTGACTGACTGGCACTCAAATGTCAGTTAGGATTTCAAATGGCTAATACCCATTGAAGTAGTACCGATTGCTAATGGGGTATGTATGAGCGGAGGCAGGAGAACATATTCTTGAGTCAGCCTTTGTATAGACTATGCATAGTCATTGTAGTTTCATACCCACTAATGTTATTCTGCTATCATTGACGAATCGATAATTATCGATAAAGGGACCTAGACTGCCATGAGCGTATCTGCAATATTTTTATCAGCTGGAAACTTGCTTTTAGGCATACAACTTCGTTTTAGTCCATGTTTGCCACATGTAAAGCTATCAAAAGAGATTCGATATTTATCGATTTTTATTAAATATATCTCATATCTGGCTTTAAAGCCCTAAATGCACCACACTTTGTACGTAAGCAGCTGAGAGGCACACGCTATAAGAATAATGCCTTCTACCTATTGATAAATGCACATTTGGACATTTTCGATATATATCGATTTCTAATTTAGCTGCTTTTGGTCATATTACATATGCCAGCTTAGAAATTCTTTATGTAGAGTTAAAAAACTTGTTTATATCCATTTCATCGATAGTTGTCTGATGCTCTCCACCTACAGGGTATGCCGTAGTCGAGCATTCTTCACCCATGGCTATTATGCTGGTTATTGCAGACCGGGGCTAAAACTAATTAAGTCCAACAGCCAAATTTGACTTTGATGAACTGCTCGCATGTATATAACGGGTAGATTAGGGGTATCTAGACGGGCCAGAGGGGAAGGGGGTGGTGGTGGTGGGGAGTGGGGTTCATGCAACACGAGACGCATTTGCATAACAATCGCAGGGGGGCAGGGGGCGGGTCGGCAGCTCCACAATTTGAAGGGTTGCTTGTGGCAGAGGCAAATGTTGCTGTTGTTGCTGCCACAAATTGTTGCAGTTGCATTAATCTTAATTAATGCCATGTTGCAGTTGCCGTTGCAGTTGCATTTGCAGTTGCATTTGCTGCTAATTTCAAGTGCAGGTAAATGGGGAGACGCAGTCGAAGTCGGTTTGGGGCAACATTTTAATTAAGCGCGTGCTTTGCCGCTGCAACTTGCAAGGATTCGATTCGGCTGCCAGACGAGGCAAAACTATTTTTAAATGCCGCAAGGCAAGGCAAGCTCATCTTAGCCCAGTTAATAGAGAGAGCGAAAGAAAAAAATAACTGAAATGAAAATATAAGCTCAGCTGCTGCTGCTACAGCTGCTGTTGCTGCTGCTGCCTCGACCCAAATGTCATCGAAATGGCGCTGAGTTCAAAAACAAAGCGCATGGCCTCAATATGCAGACGCTGCGCAAGATTAACTAAGCAAAAGCCAAACAGAAGCGGCTGAGCGCAGAGCAAGCCTAGCGTATGCCCGGAACGGTCCAAGTGGGTGGGTGGGTAGCGTAGGGGCTGGTAGCTATCCACAAAATCAGGATTATGCCAATCTGAGTCTGTTTATGACTGAGAGACTTCTGTGATGTTCAGCTTATGTTTAAGTGAGAGAAACAGCCAATTATCGATTGTTGTTATCGAAAGCCAAGCTAAGCTGGTATTGCTCATGGTATATAGGAAAATATCTATATATATAATATGCATTTCTAGTCTCCAGCTTTTATAGCTCACAAGATCTCAGCTTAATACTCGCTCAGTTGGTCCGGGCGCATATGCATCTGAAAACGATATTTATCGATTTGTTATGTCTCTTTGAGCGACATATAACTTACAGATCTATCAAAGCAGTAGCTCAACATTGAATCAACTGGCGACTTGAGCACGACTAGCATATACCCTAACCTAAGCTAAAAGCAGAAAGCTTAGCTTGAATCTCCTTTGAAGATATGTCAAATATCTGAGAAAGTCTTTAAAAATACATCAATATATATACCTATTCCTATTCCTAGTCTATCTCTAGATCAAAGAGCAGTCCATGGGCTTTGCTTGCTCAGCAAAAGTGGAAAGTTTTCATGGCACAGATTTATATTTCTGAAGAGCCCAGAACCACTAGAAAAGTCTTAAAATTTTTAATGCAGAAGTCGGCACGAAGCGGAATTGAAACGGCGCGGAAACGGAACAAAATGTCTGCAAAAAAAAAAGAGAAAAAATATTTCTTCTGTTGCAACATTTTGTTGGCACGGCGGAATGCGATAAAGTTTTTAATTACAAGAGCGGGCGACACATATTTTACAGCCATTAAAAACTTGCCGACATGACAAGAATCCCGCCCCTACGGGTGTCCTCTGCCTCCCCTGCCCCCGCCCCCAACATATGGCAAGCGACACGTTTGCCACCCACAGGCAGACAAACAGACACCCTTTCGGGCAACAAAACTGTTTGCTCGGCGAGTTTCAATTAACTGAAACAGTTCCACATATATATTCCCACAGCAGAGCCCCACTGCAATCGGAGAATATTGAAATAATTCGTGTGTGAACAATTAAAATGACCTAGAAAACAATTGCTATCGAGCTGGAGTCCTGTGAACCCGAAGAGGTCGGCAACTATAAGAATTTTGTGGCTCACTCTGGGAATATATGAAAAAGGGAGCAGTTTTGACTATCTTTACACGATTTTCATCCAGTAGACCCACGGAACTCAGAGACTGTAACAGCTAGAGCTTTTAAACTAGGTATGTGCACTCAGCCTAACCTCAATATGACGTATATATGAGGAACAGAACAGTTTTACATGCTTTATTCGACATTTTCTGCTTATAGACCCAAGGAACTCAGGAACTATAAGAGTTATTATTGGCAAATTTTGTTTTTGAGGTGTTATCAAGCTTATTATGAAGTATATATAAAAACCAAATCATTTTTATCTATATTTTCCGAGATTTTAAGCATGAAGACCAACGGAACTCACGAACTATAAGTACTAGAGTTGATAAATATGAGATATGTGAGATCTTGAGTAAAACACTATATGAAACTCAACGCAACTCAAGCTTTTCCTTGTAATGGAGCCAAAGAACCCAGAGTAATTTGTGATATGTGGATTGGTAGAGGCAGGAATAGATCAGGCGCGCAGCCCTATCAAGTTTCGTCAAATTGATAGAACATATAAAGCTTAGTAAATTTGTTCAAAAAATTGTAGGCTTTTGGAAAATATTTAGTTGTTTTTCAAAATTTCATATTTCATTAACAATGCTGAAATTTCGTTAGGAAAGTTGAAAAACATTCGGAATAGATAGGTAGACTGTCTACCGCTATATAGACATATGAGCGGCAAGAGGAGCGATTTCAGAGTCTGGCGAGATGTGCGAGATGCGGCGGCTTCTGGACGAGCTGAGGCGCATGTTCATGAAATACGAGGAGCAGCGCCGCATCGAGATGCTTAAGCTGCTCGGCAAAGTGCGCTGCTGCGACTGCGGCCACAAGATGCGCATACTAGATGCCCAGAAGAAGACTTTGAAGTTTGCAATTGGCGGCATGAAATTGTTTACGCTCTGCCTTATTGGCGTGCTGCTGATGGGCTTGCTGTGGATCCATCTGATAAGGCGATTCAATCACGTGACCGCTTTGGGCAGCGGCTCCTGCGTTGGCACCTTCTACAATACCCGTTCCGGCTGCGATGTCTATGTGTAGCATTATTTGCGTTGACATATTGAATATGAATATGTATTTTAAGTCAAGTGATCTAGTTGTTACACATAGTTATCGATAGTTATCGGTCAAGGCTGACTTTGAAGGTTTCTTTAGTGTCATTAGAGCTAGATATACCGTTGCTTGAATCATGTGCGGCATGCAGTTTATGCCACCTTTTTTTACTATGGCCAAGCAGTTTTTCGATAAATATCGATTTTCAGTATTTTTTGTATATTTTGTTTATCGATTATATATATATATATATACATATACATATGCTCTATTTAAACATCAATTTAACTCTTGTTTCGGAATTGTAGTTTGATATATATTTTTTCAAATTTCTTTATCGATAACTATCGATTTTAGTGCATATCTAAAATGCCATGAGCTACAACTCTCTCTTTCTCTCTCTCTCTCTCTCTTCCCCCTTTCTTTTTCATAGATATTTGCGCTTATTATTGCTTTCTTCTATTTCTGCTGTTCCCTTGCTCAAGCGCTGCCAGATATGCGCAACAGAGGGCGCACAAAGCAACGGGCCAGCAACAAAAACACTTTCGAAAACCCAAAAACAAATTCCTTTACAATTCACTAAACAGCAACAAAACGAAGAAGAACAAAAAGCCAAGCTTAACGCAAATTGTGCAAACACAAGCCGTAAAACAAAAAATTTGTTTGTGCAACAAAGTAACAACACGCCCACAGCACCGCCTAGCCCCGGCCCCCTACAGTGTCCACGCCCTATTCCAGTTAAAGCCAACATTTGCCCAAAAAACATAGAAAGAAGCAAGCAAGAGCGCTTTAAGCTGGGTATGCGCGACTGGCATATGCGCTAAGCACTCAATGTCTATAGATATTAGTCAAAACTCTCGTCAAGTAGACCCAAGGAACTCAGGAACTACAAGAGCTATAGTTGTCAAATTTGATATGCGAGTTCACAGCCTGCTTACTGTCAAGTTTATATAGGAAACAGATAAAAAAAAAACTTAGTTTATTCCAGATATATGGGCCACAGTTGGGAAACTTCATATGTGAGCTCTAGCTTAGCTTCCTATGATCTCAGCTTTGCCCAGATTCCCATCTAATAGACCCAAATAACTCAGAAACTACAGCAACTAGAGCTAATGTATTTCGTCTAGATAACACCATAAGTAAACAAACATTTGCAGAGCAACGAAATACCGTTTTCAGTCCGCTTTCAATGGGCTCTCAGGGTATACAAAAAGTGTAAAATAAAATCAACAAATGCGCAGCTAGAAAAGGCGCAAAAAGAGGGCGTGGCGTGGCCTGGCCTGCTGTTGAGGCGTTGCGTTTAGTGTTTTCTATATATGTTTTTTTTTTTATTTCTGCTGAATAGTTTTTCAATTTTGTTTCTCCTCTTTTTTCATGAATGGAACGCAAAACGCGGCTCAGTCGGAGGGCGGCTGGGCGTGGCTGTGCTCGTTAGAAAGCCGACTGCCGACACTTGAAAGTGTTGCCAAAGCTTCTCTCTCTGTGTGCGTGTGTGGGTGTGTATATATATATGTGTGTGTGTGTGTGTGCATTTTGTTGTTGCTTTTTTCATATTTCTAGTTTGCCATTCAAGAAGCGAAACAACAAACAACAAACATGAGCGACAAAAGCGACAGCCGTGCGACATTAATTGAAGTTTGTTGAACCAAAAAAAGCTATTTGCATGGCCCCCATTCTTAATGAACTAGCCACGCCCACCGTTGCGGCACGGCATCTTTGCGCTGATGACTGGATGATGATAACACTAGAAGAAGAGGAAGCTGCGCTCGAGAGCTTTTCAATGGGATGTGCACAAAGGCACTTCAATCAGGCTAACTGATTGATTGACTGACTTAGTAGGTCACTGACTGAATGATTGAGCTTGGTACACTGAATGAGTGATTACTTCGCTAATGGATTGAAGTCAATGTCTGATTGATTGATTGATTGACTGTTTGAATATGTCATTGACTCCATGATTGATGAACGATTGAATGAATGACTCTATCTGATTGAGCGCTTGAGTGATTGACTATATAACTTTCACAATATGATTGACTCAGCGAGTGATTGACTGAATGATTGATTGCATGACTTTGACAAGTTGACAAGTTGATTGATTGATTGACAGACTGAAAGACTCTGTCTAATTCACTGCAAGATTGACTGACTCTAGTTGATTGACAACCTATGTGGCTCAGCGAATGATTGACTGACTGTCTGATTGACTGATTGATTGCATTTACTTATTGATTGGCTTACTATGCTAGTCTCTTACTATGTAAGTCTCTGCCTACTTGATGACTTGTGTGATAGATTGAGTGACTGATTGACTGCTTATCCTTATGACAAGCCAAGTAAATGTTTGCATGACTGATTGACTGACAGTCTAAGCACTCGCGTGACTGCCTAAGTGCTTGACTAATTGATTAGCTAGTCGATGAGCTGGCTGACAGGCCAATTAATACATTGCCTTTCATTAGATTCACTTCAAGTTCATTTGATCTCGCTGTCAATTAATCGAGGACGGAAAAATGCTTAAAAATGTTTCATTAAAATTACAATAGCTCACAAAAGTAATTAAATTTATGATTCAATTTGGCTCATTGTCTTTACTCCTTGGGAATTTTCGCTTCTCTTTTCTGAGCTTCGCATTTCCATTTAGTCGTGATGCAATCCGATGAGAAATTATCAAAAGAAACATTACAATGGCATTTGCGGTAAGACACGCTAATAATAATACCCTGTATAGTGGGCGTGTAAGCTATATGCTGTTGCAACCTCAGGGAACTCAGCAACTATAAGAGCGACAGATGCCAAAGTTGGTATGGGAGCTCTGCTTAGCCTTAATAAGATATATATATGCTGAATATAGCTGAGAAATATATAAACTAGCTGAGATGTGTGCCCAGCAGACCCAAGGAACTCAGCAACTCCATGAGTAGCAGACGAAAAATGTTGCATGTGAACTCCCAAACTGTAATACCCTGTAATAGAGACACTATTGAATATTTTAGATAGATTTACTAAGGACACAGCAGAATATCTATAATCTGAAATGAATTCATAGTAATCCATGAACTCTTTGCATTACAGGGTATCCATTAGTCTCTCAACGCATTACAGCCACATTTTCATTAGTTTTAATAGAAGTGACATTGTCATGAGCTCAAAGTAGCTGTCTAACTTGTAAGGAAGTCACAGAATCTTCGCCCAGCGCACGACGAACCCTTTTTGGCACCAGGTTCAATGTGCCCGGAAAATTCGTCTTCGTTTTGTGTTTGTTTCGCGTGCGCCATTTTGTCTTCAGCTCTTACTGCTGTCTCCCATAAACTTGACAAAGTTGTTGCACAGACAGAAATGCAGAGAATTTCGCCCGATCCGCTGCACATTGTCCATTTATCCTGCTCTTTAAGAGTTTTCCATTTGCAAACTTTACTTATTTTTTGGCTCGCTGCAATTGGAATTTCCAATTCGAGAGAATTTGCCATAAACTTCGTTGATTACAAGGGCATGTCAAGAGATGTGTGTGTTGAGTGCGAATATACTCGTTTGGGCTGGTTAAGAAGGGCCTATTGGTTTTTTCTAATGAAGATTCAACTATCTATCTGACTCTCGTTCTATCTTTGTGTATCTCTCTGTTCGTCTCTTAGTCTGTGTGCCACAAAACCAATATAATCGCTTTTCCCATAGTGAAAGAGTATAGAAATTTATATAAGTCTATATATATCAAGTATTTATATAGGATATATATCGTATTTATGATTTTGTATGCATATGCTACCTATTACTAGCCAGAGTTGCCACCTGTTTGCCAAAAAACAAGATGGCCGCACGTCCGAAATTGATTTTGATTTTCGGAAAATAATTATTGGCAATTGAAATGAATTTTAAAATCTGCCACGACGCCAGGGTTGCCACAGGCGTGCAAATATTTGCGCAAACAATTCCAAGTTTCGTCCACAAAATGGCGGCGACTCTGCTGGGGCGGTGCCTGGGCTTTGTGGCTTGGCGGAGCAGCTTTTTTTTTGTGGCTTTTGTTGTTGTTGTTGCCGCTGGCTGTGTGCCACCTGTACGCTGTCAGCTGCCCCATCCCGCTCTCCAACACACATAATTTCAAGGACACTTTTGGCTCCTCGGCAGCCACCCTCTTGCCAGCTCCCTAGCTCCACATCTGCCAATCTCCCTCCCTCCCTCGCCCTCCCCCTCGCCCTCGCACAGTGCACATAAATCAACGCCGTCTGCTTGGGCTTCCGCTTTGCTTCTCTCTCCTTCACTTTCCTCTTCGGCTGCTTGCCTTGCTCTCTGTTGCTTTGTTTGACTGTCTACGCTTTTTCTTGCCTCCGCCTCCGCCTCTGCCTCTGCCTGCCGCCGGCCGCCCCTCGGGACAATAAAAATGGAAAGCAAACAACAACAAATATGAAACACTCGAGCAGCATTTTCTAGGCTCCGTTTCTAGGGTTGCAAATGTGCCAGCTACACATACATATATATATCTCTCCATATATGTACATGTAATGCGTACACATGTGCTGGCATGTCCCAACTATAGAATACCCTGTTCAGAGCTGAATTGTTATTGGTTGAAGGTTGAGGACAAAGAGAGATCCATATGGGAGATATAATATAAAGATATCTCCGATATAGATATATAAACAAATACATAATGTGGATACTATATAAAGATAAATAGATGTTTGTATATAAATGATAGATTGAAGATATGTACATACGATATTTAGATAGGATAGATAGAATAGATACGACGTATACCTATGTAGACATATGTATATATATAAGATATATCTATATATAAGACATATCTATATATAAGACATATCTTTACATAAGATATATCCAAGATGAGAGTTAATATGCACAGACAGTTACATAATACATACATAATATGCCAAAGATACTATCTCAAGATATATAGATAGATAGATCCACGCGATGTATATGAAATATTGAGATAAATACATATAATAATTACGATATATATATATATATATATATATATATATATATATATATATATATATTACATATACGATATATCTCTAATACTTATATAAAGATATATACAAATATACTTCAGATATATCCCAACAATCTAGCCATCCTAACTTTAATAGAGGACTCCTAACTCTTTGGCTCTCTATTCCCCACTCACTCTCTCTCACTCTCTATCTATCTCACTCTCTCTCTCACTCTCTCTCTCTCTCACTCTCTCATTCTCACTCTCACTCTCACGCTCTCTCTCTCTCTCTCACTCTCTCTCTCTCTCTCTCTATATATATATGTCTTTTTATTCCTTCGATTTGCCATCGCATATATTTAGCTAATTCGGAACACAAAGCCATCTAAAATATGCGGAATCCGTTTTTTATTACGTTGATCCCTTTCGCTTTATGGACCCATTAAATTGACATTCGCATGAGGCCCGTCCACAGCCCACGTCCATTTGCCCTTTCTTCTCGTGCTTTGCTCTTCTCTTATCTTCGCTCATGTTTTGTTTGTTGCTTTGTTTGTTTTGGGTAAACACATTTGGGCAACAAGAAAAGAGGAAAAAGGGTTGCCCGAATGCACACAAGGCTTAGGGGGTCGACGGACAAGGGCTGCTTGATTGATTGATTGATTAATCAATTGGTAAGCTTTACGCGAGAAGATGGAAGTTGACACGAGTGCAAGGCATCTTCAGAGAGCTAACAAGGTGAGAAATATTTGACGAAGAGAGCGGGAGAGAGAGAGAGAGGAGAGAGAGAGAGAGGGAGAGAGAAAGAGAGAGAGAGAGAGAGAGAGAGAGAGAGAGAGAGAGAGCTGAATAAGACAGTCTATAGAGATATATAGATAGATCAGTGAGAATGCCTAGATAGATAAATGGATTGAGATATATAGATTGATCTCTATATATATTGTAAGATATACGGACATCTACATAAAGATATGGATAGGCAAGACTATAAAGATAGATTCAGATCTACATCTATATTAATAGATATAAATATAAATAGATAGATAGTTCTACGTAGATAGATAGATAGATCTACATATATAGATCTAGATGGATAGATAGATAGATAGATAAATAGATAGATAGATAAATAGATCTAAATATATAGATCTAGATGGATAGATAGATAGATCTAGATAGATAAATAGATAGATAGGTTGATATATAACTCTATCAAGGTAGCTATATAGATCCATACTGAAAGAAGTATAAGGAAGTCTAGACAGCTAGTTAGAACTGAAGAAATCGATCAAATATACAGATTTCTAGAGCTTTGCTCATAGATCTAGCTTACAGACACATGTATAGCTAGACAGTTATCAAAGATATAGATCGATATGCATCCATAGATATGGAATCTGTCAAAGATCGTATTGGAACTTTCGAAGAATTTTAACTATTCCGTTATTTCCTAATACTTCCGAAAGCTTTTCCAAAAATGGTGCTTCAACCTTCATCTTTGCCCATTTGCAGGCTTCGACTGCTTTGCATTGAGTGCGACATCAAAAGCATATTGCCTCAGGGTAATTTTCTTTTTAAGTCTGTAATCAACAGGAGACAGAGAGAGAGGGAGAGAGACTGAGAGAGAGAGAGAGAGAGAGAGTGAGATGAAACACAAAGCCAGCCCCAAAATAGAAATTTAAGTTTAATATTTTTCCATAGTTGTTGTCGAGGAACTTTACGAAATTTCATCTAAAAAAGACAATTCTGTTGGCCAAAAATTGTTGGCCAACAAAAAGGCAACAACATTTGTCTGCGTGGGCGTTGCTACCGCTCCGAGTTCCGCCCACCTATTAGCGTCAGCAAAGCTGGCTGAAAGTGAAGACGGAAAACGCAAATGTTACATACAACCGAAGGGAGCGGGGCGGAGCAGGGCGGGGCGGCAGGGTGTGGGTAGGAGAGCAGGCTATATATATGCATATATAATGTATAAGGGCGAGCTTTACTTTTGGGGCAGAGGCCTGTTGCTAACAACCAGGAAATGGCCAAGAGATTCACTTGCCGCTTAAATTATAGTATACCCTGCACAGTTGAGGCTGAGGACAGGGTATACTGTTTGACAGGCTAAGAAAAATAGCTATACTATAATATCTATCTCATATTTTAATCTGCTTAGCTCTCATTTACAGGGTATATTTAAGTTTAACGCATCTGATATCTAAAGCTATTCAAGTCTGTCAGCTTAGGGGCTATTAAGCTCTTATTTACAGCTATACAGGGTATTCAATGATAATAGAAGCTCCAGCTGAAACTCTTATCAAGATATAATATACAGGGTATTTTGTCTTATTAATTTTTATGCATTTTAAATGGCATATAAAGGCAGTTCATATTTACAGGGTATTTCATATGCAGTGTATTCGATTGTAAGTGCTATGCAAGCTTTTCCCCGTTTTTTCTACCCTTTATTACAGGGTATTTATCTCACACTTATTGCTATGCATGTGTAATGGGTAAACTTCTCTCATTTACAGGGTATTCCAGATAACATGTGCTTGATATCGAAGCCAACCCAAGTTTTTCTATCACTTACAGGGTATTTTCTGTTTATTTCTCACTATTTACAGGGTATTTTTATTTAATTTTCATTATTTACAGGGTATTTCCTGTTTATTTATAATTATTTACAGGGTATTTTTAGTTTAATTTTCCTTTTTTTGTTTCTTATTATTTACAGTGTATTTTTCGTTGAATTTTCGTTATTCGCAGGGTATTTTCTGTATATTTCTCACTATTTACAGGGTATTTTTATTTAATTTTCATTATTTACAGGGTATTTCCTGTTTATTTATAATTATTTACAGGGTAATTTTCGTTTAATTTTCCTTTTTTTGTTTCTCATTATTTACAGGGTATTTTTCGTTGAACTTTCGTTATTCGCAGGGTATTTTCTGTATATTTCTCACTATTTACAGGGTATTTTTATTTAATTTTCATTATTTACAGGGTATTTTCGGTTCATATATCATTATTTACAGGGTATTTTCGGTTCATATATCATTATTTACAGGGTATTTTTCTTTATTTTTCCTTTTTTTTTGTTTCTTATTATTTACAGGGTATTTTTCGTTGAATTTTCGTTATTCGCAGGGTTTTTTCTGTATATTTCTCACTATTTACAGGTTATTTTCTGTTTATTTTTCATTATTTTTATATTTATTATTATTTACGGGGTATTTTCTTTATATTTCTCACCATTTACAGGGTATTTTCTGTTTATTTCTTATTTTTCACAGGGTATTTTCTGTTTATTTTTTATGACTTCCTAAAGGGTATGTACAGCGTCGTGCGACTACAAATGGCAAATCCGCAAATGACCCAAGTGAGCTGCAATATTATCAAGTATACGACATGGGAGCTGTCGTTCCTGCTGCTGCTGCTGCTGCTGTTGTTGTTGTCCATTGTGCACATGCTTTGCGGCTGCATAAAGAAACAACAACAACAACAACAACAGCAATGACTAACTTAAAGTTGTTGCTGCAGTTGCTAAAGAAACTAAAAAAGCGTCGCAAGCAGGAGAAGAAAAGGAAAAACTATCCATCTGCAGTTGGCAGCAGCGACTGCTGCTGTTGCTGCTGCTGCTGTGCCATATCTTGAAGCGACAGCAGCAACAGCAACAACGCCAATAATGGAAAAGGTGTCTGCTACAATGCTAACACCAACAACAACAACAACAACAACAACCCGGCGCAGACGACAAAGGCAAAACGGCAAAAAAAAAATATAAATGAAAAGAACGGTAAAAGCGCTTCAAAAGGAGCGCAGAAAATCGATAGATTTTTGGCAGATACACACACGCAAAGACACACACACACACACACACATAGACCGACACACACACACACACACACATTGACCAAAGGCAAACTTCCTGAAGCCAGCCGGCGACTGTTTTTGCCAGATATTCTGTATACGCAATGTTAAACAAAGCGCAGGCAAACAGAGGAAGGGAGAGAGAGAGTGTGTGAGAGAGAGAGAGAGAGAGAGCGCGCGTACAAAAGGGAGAGTGGCAGCAAGAGAGCAGAGGGAGCAGTGCGGAGGACAGGCGCTGGGGGGGTGCTATCAAAAAAGCCAGAAGCTAAAGGGGGCGAGAGCGGGGCGAGGGGCAGGACAGGCGGCATAGCCAGCGGCAGTTCGAGCGAGACAGCGCAGGAGGCTTAATAAAATGTTGCCGGAATTTGAATTTTGATGATGATTATTATTATTATTGTTGCTTGTTGTTGTTGTTGATGTTGTTGTTCGACTGTTTGTTGCTGTTGTGCATAAGTAGTTGCGGCCGGCTGGCAAATATGTGCAGAGCCCAGCGCATACATAAATATATAACATGACAACAACAACAACAACAACCAGAACAACAACAACAAACAGAACAACAACAACTAGAACAACAACAAAGCTATCTAATATCCTGCTAAGCAGACACGTTCCGTGCTTTATACACTGCTCGCACCGTGTCAATAGAATATAGAGTCTAAACAATGCCCCAAATGTGCGCACTGGCTGCCAGCTCGCTTTGGCTAGCTGTCTGTATGTGAGCGTAAGTATATACAAAAATATACATATATGCAGATGTCTGCACACATATGTATGTGTTTTCACATCCGGATAGTCAGCATGTGTATCCGGCTGTCCAGTCAGCTGTCTACATAGTTATCCGTCCTTTAATATGTTATCCGTCTACCTGGTGAGGTGAATATATTTATATTTCCGGCTATACGGAGCTTCTGACATATACTGCTATATATCCGGCTATACGGATCTATATACATATATGTATATATCAAACTATCCGGCTATGTATGCATGCATATATGCATTAACTCTAACATATGTTTAGTAATACAACTACCCGGCTATAAATACGTCCGTATATCCGGTCAAATATGAATATATATATATGTTTATTTATCCATCGCTTATCCGACCTTATTTTAAGACCCTACATACGTTTTCCGTCTATATATATCTACTTCTGCAGCTATATCCGGTTATCCAGCCACATATATCTATACCCTCATCCGGACTTCATCTTTATAACCCTTTATCCACTCATGTATATGTATATGTATTATATGATTCCGTCCGTACATCTACTTCAAGCTGCACCGCTTGCTGCGCTCATCTAAAATCTAGCTACGCTTTTTGCGTAATTAAATCGATAAACGATAAACGTCTGCATAATCCGTTTTCAATTTAATTTCTCTTCTGCTGCTGTTGAATCAAAGCTAATTTTCCATGCAATTTCCCTTAGCCAACTGTCCGTTCGTCAGTCCGTCCGTCCGTTCGTTCCTAGCTGCCTGGCTGCCCTACTGGTTGTCCTTCATTCATTGAACAGTGTCCGCCCCGTTGACCTCACAAAGGCCCCGCCCTCCCCCCTCCGTCCTGTCGTCGTCACCTCCTGCTGGCAGTTGGGCATCCTTTCTGGTGTCCAGCGTTTCGTTTTAATTGCATCAGTGTCGCTTGATTTAACCACATTGCTCGGATTTAATATTAAAAATTGACACAGCAAAAGCTACATAAACTGACATTCAAACACACACCCACACACACACACACACACACACACACACACCTGTACACACACCTGGACACCTGCACAGGATAATCAATGAAAAGCTCTTTGGGCGGTCCTTCGCAATTGGGTCAGAGCCATTAATATAGAAAAAAGCCAAGACAAATAAAACGACAACAAGAGCCGGAATGTGAGGGCTGAACGACTGGCAGATACCCTGTGTTCGTTGAGGCCTGGAGCAGAAGTTGGCATATGCTTAGCTATAGTTTAGCTTGACTAATAGTAACTTAGTTTATAATAGCTAAACTAAGTTCTTGCTTGGCTTCTAGCTCTAACTACTCTCTTTTCTTTTCTTTGCTTCTCTCTCTGCTTGACTCTTTTTGCTTTGCTTCTCTATTGAGGTTGCTTCTTGCTTCTTTTGGCTTGCTCTTCTCACTTCTCTCTCTTTCAAGCTAGGTAATACTTTGCTTCTTGTTACCTCTCTCAGATCTTATTCGGCAATGCTTCTTCCTTCAACTTCTCTTTGATTGTGTATTTGCTTCTCAAGTTTGACTGGCTGCTCGCTTCTTCCTTTAGCTAAAACAGTTGGATTCACCTACGCTTCTCGCTTCTTCCTTTAGATTACATAAATAATCTAGTCTAACTTTAGCTTCAACTTCGCTTCTCGCTGCTGGCTTCTTCACTTTGCTGTCTGCTTCTCGCTTTAAACACTATTTCCTATAGATAAGATAAGTTATGGATATATAAGATATAAGCTGATGCTTCTTGCTCTTGCATAAGACTGTTTTTTTTTTGTTCAATCTCTCTCTCTCTCTCTCTCTCTCTCTCTCTCTCCCTGGCGCTTCTCCCTCCACACTGTATCGAAGCTTTATCGCTTCTCTCTTCTCAATCGCATCTCGAGCTCCTGCCAGCAATTGCTCCTGTGTGCTGCACCGACCCGACACGTTACGGGCTTGTAGGCGTAGCTAGATAGCACGTGCCGCTTCTCTAATTGCTTCTCCCGGCGCTTGTTAGGAGGCGTACCTAAGCCACGCCCATTTGTCTGTAACGGAAATGTAGGCAACGATACGACAACGAGCTGAACGAACAACAATGCAACAAACAGAAAGCAGCTAACAACGGGGATAACGAAATGGAAACGGGGTGGAGAGGAGAGTGAGGAGTGCGGAGCAGGGAGAAGCGAACAGTGAGAAGTGTAGAAAAGCAGAAGCAGTTGCAGGCAAATGCAATTTCCCCCATTGCACAATGGCGACACCTGGCGGCAGTTGGCCGCAAATTACAGGAATTTGCCACAGTGAAAGCGGAAATGTGCATAAAAGACGGGGGGGAGGTTGGGGGTGGGGCTCCTCCTTTGTTTACGGCCGGGGCGTGAATCGCTGGAACTGGAACTGGAACTGGAACTGAAACCAGTGAACCATTGAATCGCTAATGAACCGCTAATGTCTATAAATGCGCGCGACATTTCAGACAAGACAACTTTGCCGCCGGAGTGCCAATAAAAAAGTTGCCAACTAACTTGGCTAAAACTGTCAAAGCCACAGCCAAACAACTTGGCCAACTGCCAGAGATTTGTTTTCTTCCATTTGCTACGGCTCTCGCCTTTTTCCTGCTTTATTTTCGTTTCGTTTTCTTTTTTGGCAGACTTGAAGCAGTTCCCCATCATCGTGATGAACTGAAGGCAGGCTTTTATCAAGTGTCACAGCTATTGAGCAATTGACATATGCATTGTCTCATTGTCTCCTCGATGTCTCTCGGTGTCTCCTCAGTGTCTCCTCAGTGTCTCCCATTGTCGCTCATTGTCTTGGCGCAAAACTATTTGATGAAACGGCGGATGCCCGCGCTTCAAAACTTTTCACAGTCTCTCGCAATAAAGTTGAGAAGTTCATTCCAAAAGAAAATGGATTACATAATCGCACTTTATATAATACGGCTCAGAAAGCGAGAGAAAATTGGATGTGAAGCGATGGATGTCCAGGTGGAAGTCATGAAACTGACTTTTCACAAAGCGAAACGAGCTCACAGTTGGCTTTGTGCATAATGATTGAAGCTGATTGACTAACTTTTAGTGATCAACTCTAACTGAACTTTGATTGACTTACAGATTTTGTGAGTCTGTCTGATTGATGGAAGATCAACTCTAATGATTGACCGATGAAGATACTCTGCTTAAAGCTGATCTGACTCGTTGATTGATTGACTCTGACTGATTGAGTTTCTGATTGACTGATTGACTGGCTAACCCAGTCAACTCTAGCTGAATGATTGATTGACTAAGTTGCTAGTTAAAGCTGAACTGACTGATTGTTTGGTAGGCTCTGATTGATTGCTTGACTGACGATCAACTCTAAATGAATGATTGATTGACGAAGATACTCTGGTTAAAGGTGATCTGACTCTTTGACTGATTGCTTGATTGATTAACTCTGACTAATTGAGTCACTGACTGAATGATTGACTTACCTACTGAGTCGACTCTAGCTGAATGATAAATGCTGCTTGAACTACCAGATTGACTGATTGATAAACTCTTTTATTGATTGACTGACTGACCAGCTGAACAATCAACTCTAATTCAATGATTGATTGGTTAAAGCTGATCTGACTGCTTGATTGACTGATGATTTGATAGCCTCTGATTGATTGACTGTTTTATTGATTGACTGACTGAACAATTAACTCTAATTCAGTGATTGATTGACTGAATTACTGGTTAAAGCTGATCTGACCACCTGGTTGATTGATAAAGTTACTTTAACTAAGCGATTGACTGATTGATAAGCACTAAATGCTTGATTGATGGCCTGACTTATTGGTTAATTGTATGACTGACTGATGGACTGATTGATTGACTGACTTGCTGGCCAACTTACTTCCAGAATATACGCTTGATGGACTAGAAGTGTGATTAACCCACTGATTGACTGACTTGCTATGCTCAGCAATGGCTTGGCCAATCCACTCACAATTATGAATATATCCTTAGATCAGACCTGTTGATACGCTGTGGCTAAGTCATATTTCAACATATCCACAATTCGAGCTGTGTGAAGCAATGCGAACAGTCTGAGCTGTCGATTAATCAAGCTAAATCACAGCGGAAATAAGTCTGCAATGGAACAACAACAACAACAACAACAACAGCAAAGTGTTGGAACAACTGAGATAAGAAGAAACACAATGTGACAGCTGTCAAAGCACAGCAGGATTGTGGCAGGGTAAACAGATTGCAGAGGGGTTGAGCGCTCGAATGGGAAATGGCAAAAATAATGTCAGTCTATGGGAATGCAGCCAGCAACAGAGTGTGAGAGAGAGAGGGGGGGAAGGCGAGACAATGAGAGAAAAGTGTACGAATTATCAAGGAAACCACCCGAAAATCTCAGTAGCGAGAGAGAGAGAGAGAGAGAGAGAGAGAGCGGGGCAGCAGCTGCTGTTGCCATAACAACGACAACAACACTCAACACGGCCGATGCCGCTGATGGCGATGATGATGATGCTGTGGAGCAGCGCTGAAGTGCTCCAAGGGGGAGTTCCACGGGCGCCGGCATAAAGTTGCGTTTAAACGGATTTCATCACGAGGCACAAGATTCAATTTAATTTATCAGCAAACCAAAAACAACCCCAACGAAAAGGTGGAGACGAACGAGGGCTGACTAGCAAAGGGATGGCTGCTGCTGCTGCTGCTGTGGCTAAGTTCTCTTTGCGTTTCGCTTTCGCAAACGTCTTCGCGCAGCAACCTGCGAAATGCAATTAATCATTTTCATTTTCATTTTTGTTTTCTTGTTTTCCTTTTCGTTTTCGTTTTGATTTTCCACATTCGCTTTTCTCCGAAAAGTGCGTTTCCTTCAATTGCTAGCGCACAATTAAGCGCTTCAATCCGATTAACCCTAGAGCCAACCCCCTGCCCCGTGCTCATCCCAGCTCACAGCCAGCATGTGGCAACTGTGATATGATCTGGCAACACGCTTAACTGGAACACATTTGCATATGAGGTTCAACAGTTGACTTTGCTCTCTCTCTCTGTCTTTATCTCTCCCTCTCTCTCTCTCTCTCTCTAACATTGTCCTTTGTCCAGCCTGTGGTCAACCCTTTCATCGGCTATAATTGGTCAACACTCAACACTTTGGCCACAGAATTTCAACAGCTTTTCACGCTTCTCAGCTCAATTAGATTCGCCTGAGAGCGTACATCTCTCTCTATTTCTCTCTCTCTCTCTCTCTCTCTCTCTCTCTCTCTCTCACTGTACTGTGTTTCTAACTTTTTTCTCAATCATCTTACGCTCAATATGTATCTATTGTAATCTCTCTCAAAGTATCGTAATCTCTCGCACTCTTTGTCTCAACCTCTCTCGCTCTAGCTCTCTAGTCTCTAGATTTTTCTCCTCCCCTCACTAGTTATGTCTCTCTCATTTTTGTTTCTCTTTTTCTGTCTCTCTCTCTCTCTCTCTCTCTCTCTCTCTATCTCTCTCTCTCTCGCTCTCTCTCTCTCTCTCTCTCTCTTTACCTCTCTAGATTCTTTTACATAACTCTCTCCCTCTCTCACACTCTTAATCTCTACTTCTATCTATCTTTTTCTCCTTCTCTCTTATTGCTCATTTCACTTGGTCTCACTTGCTCTCTCTCTATCTATCTCTCTCTTTCTCTCTCTCAAATTTCTCATTTACCCTACTCTCACTCTCTCTCTCTCGCTCTCTGTTTCTTATTTCTCTATCGATATCTTTATCTTACTCTGGACTAGCCTTTCTCTTTCTCTACCTCTGTAGGAAAACCTTTACCTCTCCCAATCTCTCTCTCTCTCTCTCTCAATCTATCTTACACTGTGCTTTTTCTCATTTCTCTCTCTCTCTCTGTCACTCTCTTTTAAAGAATCTTCATAATCCATTCCATAGAGATAGTCCGTTCTTAAACACATTCTTATGCAGTCTCTCTCTCTCTCTCTCTCTCTGTGGTAATCTTCTCAATTGAAATCTTGAATCATTCATTTAATTTTCTCGCAATTTATGTCATTCCAATTAGGTTGAAGTGCGCTTCAGCTTGCTTCTAGCTAATTCACTGTTAATTGGCTATTTAAATAGAACTCTAAACTTGATCTAATTTGTAGTTAATCAAGAGCTAAATCGTCGTTAATTCAAGTCCAATTGCAAATTGCTGCCGAAGCACTTGAATTTCGCATTGTCTGGGCCCGTTCATGATATACCGTTTAGCACCTGCCCAGACAGGCAGTCAGGTGTAATTAAACAGAATGCGACTGAGAGAGGGAGAGGGAGAGGGAGAGAGAGAGAGAGGGAGATGGGAGGCAAATAAAGAAAAACAGGTGAACTGCAATACCCGAACTATGGCAATAAATCTGTTTTAGCCTACGTGCTCAGAGGGGAAGAGAGGGAGTGAGAGAGAGAGAGAGAGAGAGCGCAGTGGCTGTCGCATTGATAATCGCTTCACACACACACAGACACACCTCACATAGGTGTGTGTGCGTGTGCGTGGGGGACCAGTTGAAGGACAGACTGCAGCTGAGGGCAGAAGCATTTAAAAAACGGAAATCAGGCAGACGACATAAATACACAGAAACAGCCAGAGAATGAAAGCGAAACAGAGAAAGAGAGACAGAGAGAGAGAGAGAGAGAGATAGGGTTAGGAGTAGAGCAGAGGCTCTGTGGTTAACAAGTGCCAAGTCGCCTGGGCAAGCAATGAATGAAAGACAGTGGGAAAGAGACGGACAGAGAGAGAGAGCGGGAGAGAGAGAGGGAGATACCATGTCCATGCCCATGCCCCATTTAATTGTGGGCGTGGGCGTGGCAACGCTGCATTGAATTTGCAAGTGGAAACGCTTTGTTAAGCCAGCGCCTTAGATAATTGCATGGAAAAGGCGATTGAGTGGGGCATCGAAGAGGCGAACAGAAGGCAGAAGCAAAGAAGAAGCAAGGAAGAAGCAGAAGGAATAGAGAAAATAATGAGAAGCTTTTTAATGATGTGTAAATGTAAAGATAGAGAGAGATATTAGAAGTCAATGTGCTGCAATGGAAACTAGGTGATATAAGAGTTAGTTATCGATATAGTTATCGATACTTATTAAACATTAGAGCTGAAGCTCAAATATCTAATTTGATATGCAGTAAGATCTAAGCACTTTTTACATATTTTTGAAGCTTTAGATATGAGCTACTATAGCCCAACGAGCTATCGATAATAATATCGATAGATTCATTTATTTATGCAATATTAAAGTACTCATTTGATAGATAAGCAGCATTTAGCTATTGAGCATATAAACATATACACTTATATGAGCTTTAATTGCATGCTCAGTTATCGATAAAAATATCGATAAATGGTTTTATGTTTTCTTGTATATATATTTTCAGAATTCCAAGACTATAACACACTGATATACCCATGTATGCTTACATATCTAAGTAAGCTATCGATAACAGCATCGATAAACTGACATAGCTACTCAAGACCTATCGATAACAACAACTATATGGCTACAATACATATTGACAAGCACACAAATAATTCTTTATATATACAATATCTTAAAGCTGACATTGCTTTAAGCTTCTAAAATTCTTGTGTTTCCATCAGGTTCAGGCTAAATGTGCCCAGTGGAAACAGTGTCTGAGGTCTGCTGCGGCTAGAGCATACGCATTCAGCTATGCCCTCTCGCACTCGCTGCTATTCACTTGCCCACTATATGCCTGATTATGAATACGGATGTATTCATGACTAAATGCAAATGCTGTGCACACAGAACACTTTCCATGGCAACGGCAGAAAACCACTTGGAGTTCCCTTTGTCTCTCCCAGTGACAATAAACTTGAATTATGGCCACAAGACATATGCATAAATGCACAAAAGTATCTCAAACTCACACACAAACACACACACAGGAGTATCTGCACCTCTTTGCGTATATCTAGATGGAGCTGTATCTGCATTTCCATCTGCATTTACCCGCTACTAAAGGAGTAAGCTGAGTATTTTCAGGGCGGAGTCCCGTTTGTCTGTCTATAAACTTGAAGTTGCACCTGTATAACTGTAAATAGCAGTTAGGGTATTTGCCAGTCGAGCACTGCCGACCGCAACACTTTTACTTGCTTTATTTTTCAACTACTTCAATGCAGGGGCCGTGATCTCTGCATTAAGCTTACCGCATTGTTTCTACACTTTACTTTTGAGTGGACTTATGAGAGCTTACGAGGCTATGCGCACTTTACATCATGTTACATACCTGCAATAAAAGAGAGAGAGAGATAGAGAGGGGATGAGCAAGAGAAATAGATTAAATTTGAGACTTGTTAAAGTCGAGGCGGAGTTTAAGTTGTTAAATATGCTATTTCTTATTCTACAAATTTCTGGAATAACTTCTATAATCTTTTTATACCCTGAACCCATTGAAAATGGGTAATCAGGGTATAATGTTTTTGTTGGAAGGCGTATGTATGTAACAGGCAGAAGGAGGCGTGGCAGACCCCATAAAGTATATATATTCTTGATCAGGGAGACAAGCCGAGTCGATTTAGCCCTGTCCGTCTGTCTGTCTGTCTGTCCGTCTGTCCGTCTGTCCGTCTGTCCGTCTGTCCGTATGTATGAACGCGTCGATTTCAGAACTTACAATAGCTAGAGACTTCAAATTTTTTTTGTAGGTCCCTGTATAGGGCGCGCATATCGAGTTTGTTTCAGAAATTCGATAACTGTTATCGTTTTATTGTTATCGATTAAAAACGAAAATCTAAATTAAGCTAAAAAATTCTATCTATTTCATCTTTCTAGCTAGAGTCTTCAAATTTTGCATTTAGTGTTATTTGGGTCTTACGCAATTTCGGTTTTTGTTAAATTTTGGGTGCCACGCCCCCTTCGCCTCCAATTTGTAACTCCCGTATATCAAATACTAGAGACTTGTGCTTTGGCACATACATATATATGGATGACGTGATCACGCCCAACAAGTTTGATCAAAATCGTTACTCTAGAAAAAAAGTTATTAAACATTTAATTTCCCATAGCATTGCCATGCAAACAGCAGCCAAAGAACTGCTGACGCAACGATTTGCGCTTGTGAGTGCTTGCGCCTGTGTATGTGTGTGTGTATGTGTTGTTTGTAATGAACATATATATAAACTTATGTATATTAAAGAAACGGAGATTGTTTGGAATTGCGGTTCTTCGCAGGGTTCAGGGTATACCCTAGTCGAGCGGTCTCGACTAGAGTTTTCTTACTTGTTAGAAATGGAGAAGATGGGATGAATAATGACAGATGGAGAAAAAGTATGAGAGAGAAAGAGAGAGATAATCAATCAATTAAATGTAAGAAAATAGCACAAGAAATGCCTGAGAAGTGTGCCTAGAAAAGTGTGCTAAAGACAGGCTCAAAGCCAAGAAACTGGGAATGCTAGACAAGGAGAGAGAAAGAGAGGAGAGAGAGAGAGAGAGGGGGGGAAGAGAGAGAGAGAGTGTGTGTGTGTGTGCATTAGAGATAAAGCTGGAAAAACAGCTTAATTTTATGTCAATGAGCGAGTGCAGCACAATTGTTATTGCTGTCATTATAAATAATGTGCGACAACCCTGGCCTGGAGATCAATGTATTTGCGCCGAGCACAATTATAGTTGTTGTTGTTGCAACTCCATTTAACCCCCGCCACGAGTTGAAATTAGAGCGCAAACATTTCAATTTTTCCGCAGAAAGAAGTCACGACTTTATTTGGTGGTGGGTGCGTTAACCTTGCCAAAAGTACAAAAAAAAAAAGAAGGCAAGAGAGAAGCGAATGCAACACCTGAAACCAGCACCCGACAGAAGCTTCTTCCTCTGTTGTCCTCGACTGGGACTATGTCACATCTGTTGGTTGTTGCTGCTGCTGCTGCTACTGCTGTGCTTAGGGCCTGCTGTTCGCATTCTCCAGCTGGTTGTGCGCCTTGTAATCCCTTTAAAATCGCATAACTTTGTCAAAATTAAAGCTTCGATTTAGCATAAATTTGTTGAGCTGTAGAGCTATATGCTTGATGGACTTTCTCAAGTATTTGGCTCTGCAACTAATGCGCAAAACATTGGGCAACAAACCAACCCCTGGCGACAGAGGACGGACCCAATCGAAGGCCAATCGATAAACAATATAAAATATCTCAAAAAAAAAAAAAACTCGGAATGCTGGGCAACAGCTTCGCCAGCCTCCGTCCACCCCGTTGGTGTGCTGGCAGCCAACCCCTGGGAAAAGCAGCGTAATGAAAAGTGTTAAAATGCAACCCACAAGAATTGCGAGCGAAAATGCGTTGAGCAGGCGGCGCCAGCGGCGACGGCGGCCTGCTTTGATTTGCTGCGCTACATTTAGATCAACTTAAAAGTTGTATGAGTCAAGCAAGAGACATATATGACATATGAGGCATGCCAATTACAGTGTATCCAGCAGTCGTTGCCATCCACTCACTTCTTCTTACTCGTAGCCTCATAAGAACTATGAGCATACAGCATACAGCATACAGCATACAGCATACAGCATACAGCATACAGCATACAGCATACAGCATACAGCATACAGCATACAGCATACAGCATACAGCATACAGCATACAGCATACAGCATACAGCATACACAGCATACAGCATACAGCATACAGCATACAGCATACACAGCATACACAGCATACACAGCATACAGCATACAGAACGAGAGACATATATACATATAAGACTTGCTAATTACAGTGTATCCAGCAGTCGTTACCATCCACTCACTTCTTCTTACTTACAGCATACAGCATACACAGCATACAGCATACAGCATACAACAACATACAGCATACAGCATACAGCATACAGCATACAGCATACAGCATACAGCATACAGCATACAGCATACAACATACAGCATACAGCATACAGCATACAGCATACAGCATACAGCATACAGCATACAGCATACAGCATACAGCATACAGCATACAGCATACAGCATACAGCATACAACATACAGCATACAGCATACAGCATACAGCATACAGCATACAGCATACAGCATACAGCATACAGCATACAGCATACAGCATACACAGCATACAGCATACAGAACGAGAGACATATATACATATAAGACTTGCTAATTACAGTGTATCCAGCAGTCGTTACCATCCACTCACTTCTTCTTACTTACAGCATACAGCATACACAGCATACAGCATACAGCATACAACAACATACAGCATACAGCATACAGCATACAGCATACAGCATACACAGCATACAGCATACACAGCACAGCATACAGCATACAACAACATACAGCATACAGCATACAGCATACAGCATACAGCATACAGCATACAGCATACAGCATACAGCATACAGCATACAGCATACAGCATACAGCATACAGCATACACAGCATACAGCATACAGCATACAGCATACAGCATACAGCATACACAGCATACAGCATACAGCATACAGCATACACAGCATACAGCATACAGCATACAGCATACAGCATACAACATACAGCATACAGCATACAGCATACAGCATACAGCATACAGCATACAGCATACAGCATACAGCATACAGCATACAGCATACACAGCATACAGCATACAGCATACAGCATACAGCATACAGCATACAGCATACAGCATACAGCATACAGCATACAGCATACAGCATACAGCATACAGCATACAGCATACAGCATACACAGCATACAGCATACAACATACAGCATACAGCATACAGCATACAGCATACAGCATACAGCATACAGCATACAGCATACAGCATACAGCATACAGCACACAGCATACAGCATACAGCATACAGCATACAGCATACAGCATACAGCATACAGCATACAGCATACAGCATACAGCATACAGCATACAGCATACAGCATACAGCAGACAGCAGACAGCAGACAGCAAGGTGTCTCTCTCACAGATATATTATACTTTATTACAATTACAGCGTATTCAGCAGTCGTTACCATCCACTCACTCTTTCTTACTTATAGCCTCATAAGAACTATGAGAACTGTAGCATACATCATACAGCATAGAGGAACGAGAGACATATATACATATAAGACTTGCTAATTACAGTGTATTCAGCAGTCGTTACCATCCATTCACTTCTTCGCTTGCAGCCTCGCCTTTTTTTCAACACTTCTCTCATAAAAATGAAGCAATAAAATGCTGCTGCGACACGTGGCTGGAGCTGTTAACGGGCCGCGTTTTGATGCTTGCAAAACAAATCCCAACATGAATCACAATCAAATAAGAAATAACCAAGAGCTTGGGTCGATAGGGTCCCATTGCGAGATGCGCTGGTACGAGAGGTAGTCGAAAATTGAAAATATTCCTATTCCTCATACACTCCGCCTTCAGGGAGAAGCAAGAAGAAAGGAAGGTTAGTGAAGCGCTTAACTCAATTGGCGCTTGAACGAGTTGCGAATCACAAGCCGAATTTGATTAAAGCGCAAATGCCTTCAGCTAAACTGTAACGGACTATCCGTCTCTCCCTCGCTCTCTTCTGTCTTGGGGGAAAATTCAATTTGCTTGCGGCAAGAAGTTCGCCGTGCACTTCGGCACGTAGTCGTCGGGGCTCCGGTAAACCGTAAAGTGCCAGCCTCTGGAAATGTTTATGCAAACAGTTTACGGCGAACGCATCGACGAGCCAATGCCACGCCCCCTTACAGCCTAGCTAGACCCTAGACCATTTCTATGCTAAACGTTTTGTTTACCGTCTAGTTAGCTGCCCAGCCAGTCCGGGCCATGCCACTCCGGCGCGCTGCACATGTAACTTGTAACGAGCTACTTGGCGCGGATGCAACAGCCTCTGCCTCCGGGCAGCACTGAAGGGTGCGGAACGTAGCTCAACTATGCACCAGGGAGTCATAAATTACCAAGACAGACAGACAGACAGACAGAGGAGTGGAGCGGAGCGGAGAGTGAGACAGAGACAGAGACAGAGAGAGTGAGAGAGAGCGAGAGTGTGTGAGGGTAGAGCAGGGGCATATAATTGCCCTACGGCAACAATATACTTATATATATCTCGGTATAGGAACAGACGTGCACTTGACAGCCGGAACAAAAAAAACTGTAGAATTTTTAATAAATTGCGAATCCTTGAAATGCTAAAGGCGTTGCGCACATTAGCTCAGCTGGCCCGAAAGGCACAGCCGTAGGGCTTCCAAAATCAGGTTGTCTATGGCAGAAGCTCGGCGTTCGCCTAGCTTGAGGATAGTTAAGCAGGAAAGGAAGAAGCAGAGAGGGATATATCGAAGAGAACTGGAAGAAGCATAAACCTCGTCTATTCGGGTGACCAATGAACCGGGAGAGATCCTCTCTCTCTCTCTCTCTCTCTCTCTCTCTCTCTGTAGGTCTCCCTCTGTATATATCCTCTTCTCTCTATAAGTCTTGAATTTTCTTTCTCTTTCTCTTTCTCTCTCCCTCTCTCGCTCTCTCTGTATATCTTTCTCTCTGTGCGTCTCTATCACTATCGCAGTCTCTCTCTCTCTCTCTATATCTCTCGTTCTGTATATTTCCTCTCCTCTCTTCTCTTTCTATCTTTCTATCTCTCTCTCTCTTTCTCTCTCTCTCTCTCTCTCTCTTTCTCTCTCTGTCTCTTTCTCTCTCTCTCTCTCTTTCTATCTCTCTCTCTCTCTCTCTCTCTCTCTCTCTCTCTCTGTACATCTTTTTCCCTGTCAGTCTTTTCCTCTCTCTCTCTTTCGCTAACTCTCTCTCTCTCTTTTCACTCGCTCTCTCTCTCTCTCTCTCTATTTTCTCTCTTTCTCTCTCTGTTTCGAAATCTCTGCCTCTCTCTTCTCTCCCTCTATCGCTCTTAATTAGTTCCTCATATCTCTACTGTCTTCATGACATTCTCTCAACAGTTTTCAATTCTTATCCCAGCACTATCCGGCTTCCCTTAGATCTTCCCGCACAGTTAATTAGTTTATCAGTCAGGTGCTCTAGTTAACTTTGTCTCTTATAGTTTGCCAGCTTCGATTGGGTTATCCATTTTCATGCTCCAGCTGTGAGCTGGAGAGGACGTTGATTGAGTTGGCATTCGCTTTGAGGTTTCCGCTATCAACGCACATCAAGGTCAATGCTGAGCAGAGGGGATCTGCGGCAGGGTGGGTGGATAGATGCGCTCAAGCGGCAGGGTGGCACAGGCGAGGCCAGAGACCAGAGGCTAGAGGCTAGAGGGGTTAAGAAACTGAAAGTCACCCCGATAACTCGGAATCGGTCATTATGTGTACATGGCACGCATTTCCTGAGCTCGTTTCGACTATGCATATGTCTATAGAGAGATATATACCCTACCCAGTGCCATATTATTCCGCACCCCAGCCTAAAGCCACTCCGTTTTCCATGCTCAAATGACAGCAGAAACTAATAATTAAAACTACAAATGAATTCACACCCTGCCCAGCCAAATGTTCCGATCGTGAGTCCATTCAATGCCTCAATGAGTGTGGGAGTGCGTGCGCAAGTGCGTGTGTGTGTGAATGCGTTCCGAGGCCCATAAACATTTAGTATTTGTCTAGTCAAATAATTTAGAAGCATAAATGCTTCATGCGGAGCTACGAAATTGAGTTGAATGCACTTGAAATTAGGAAATAACTAGGGCATGCTCGACTGCTAAATACTTATTCACAGCTAAGTTTTCTATTTATATATGTTTCTATCAACTCACTTAGTCTTAGCTCTATAACTTATTCAGCTATAGCTTCTTTCAATTTCTCCATACCCCAAAAGCCAATATACTCGCATAGAGGAGCATTCATAGAAAGCACTTCAAGCACTTCGCATATTCTAAAACTCTCTTGAACAAATTGATTATTTAAGTGATTTTTTTCTTTTTGTTTATTTCCCACTCTCCATAATTCTCCAGTGAATTCATGAGTTATTCATTCAGGCATTCAAACATTCATTCATTCACCTCCGTCGTCTGTCCACTCAAATCAACTGTCAACGCGGCTGATTGACAGTTAGTTGGGCGCACAGAGAAGCACAAAATTAGAGACTGACAGTTGGGCAAAAGTTTCTACATATGCGAGTCTCTCGCCACAGCAGCAGCAGCAGCAGCAGGTGTCAATCAGTCTGGCCACACTGGCAATTAGGTATAATACTCGACATGAGCACGACTTCACTAGAGGCAAACAACTGACAGTTGTCAATCAAATATATAACATATGATGTGTATTACGTGCTCATCACTTAATGATTGATGGTGATTGATAGCGACAATTACCTAAAGACTGGGCACACTCGCAATTACAATTCAGTTTACAGAGCTCTTCAGTTGGAGAATGATTTAGAATCGCAACTAGGGGTGAGCGCATCTATGATTGATGCTGATTGATACTAGTAACAGCACTCAGAATAGTAGAGCAAACAACTTTACAGAGTTGCTCACAGCAAGAGTGACTGAGAATTTCAATTGGAGTAGGACTTTTACGTGTTTATCACCTATGATTGATGATGATTGATGTTAATAAATGAAAAGTCGATGATTATTGACATCTAGTTTTGCTTAAAGCCTGATTGATTACATGCTGCTCATAATAAAATCAAAAAGTTCACTGCAAAGTTCATGTCATAGTTCATTGCAAAGTTCACTGCAAAGTTCATTGCAAAGTGATACTTGCGATTAGCCAATATAGAATGCAATGGGCCTCCATGTGTTATGAGCTCTTATATGCAAACAGAGGGCCAAATGGCCAGTCAGACATCAAAAAGCCAATGAGCCGAAGATGTGGGTGTAAGATGATGATGCGAGCAGAGTTGGCCGCATAGGCAAATCAGAAATAATAAAGTCAAGGGGCAATATCCTGTAATCATAACATTCTCAGCGCGCACAGAGGCTGCAGTTCGCACCCTGGAGCTGAGCCAACAACAGCAACAACTGGGCAACAACAAGCAACAAACAGCAAGCAACAAGCAACAAGCAACAACAACAAACAACAATTGCAATGCGCACTCAATAAATTTCAATTAAGCAAACAGCGAGCTGTGCATTTTCCCACTGCATGTTTTTTACATTGTTTATAGTTTTTCTTTTGTCTCGCCTTCCTTTTCTTCTCCAAACACCCTGTAAACAAGCACCAAGCAGGTAGTTCAAGACTTGAAAGTTAATTGAAATTGTTAAACTAAATCAAAATTAGGAAAAACTTTGCGCTCTCTCTGAAATTTCTATGTATATTCTTCTCTCTCATAATGATACTTTCTCCTTTTTACAGAGTATAAACTAGTCGATCATGCCCCATATATATATATATATTTGTATTATGCATAGCCCATTGCACATGGCTAACGTTGCATTGCGGCTGTGGAAATCGATTTTTAATGCGAGTCTTTTAATATGAAAAAAATCCTCATTATTAAAATATTTATTACTGCTGTAATTGAGATTGGAATTGCTCAAGGTATTATCATTATTATTATTAATATTAGTATTTTTATTTTTTATCAGCTTCATTATCTCTGTTATATTCATAACGGGTTTCATTATTGATAGCAAAATTATTATTATTTCTATTGTCATTAGAATTATTATTGTCATTGTCGTTGCCATTGTGGTTGGAATAGTCATTGTCCTTGCTATTGGTTTTCATTCTCGTTATCATTATCATTATCATTATCATTATCATTATCATTATCATTATCATTATCATTATCATTATCATTATCATTATCATTATCATTATCATTATCATTATCATTATCATTATCATTATCATTATCATTATCATTATCATTATCATTATCATTATCATTATCATTATCATTATCATTATCATTATCATTATCATTATCATTATCATTATCATTATCATTATCATTATCATTATCATTATCATTATCATTATCATTATCATTATCATTATCATTATCATTATCATTATCATTATCATTATCATTATCATTATCATTATCATTATCATTATCATTATCATTATCATTATCATTATCATTATCATTATCATTATCATTATCATTATCATTATCATTATCATTATCATTATCATTATCATTATCATTATCATTATCATTATCATTATCATTATCATTATCATTATCATTATCATTAGAATTATCATTATCATTATCATTATCATTATCATTAGAATTATCATTATCATGATCATTATCATAAGAGCACTTCCACACATATAAATCAACATATTTTCTATTTCGAAGTCAATGAGATGAACCAGAACCAGTTCGGCTCTTTCACTGCTTAAGATGCTCGCCTATAATGTTCCTCAAATTCGTGCTATTGCTTCACTAGAAATGCTTCTTTCACTGGCTACAATTGCCTTTTTAATGTATTCATTTGAAGTTTAAAGATTTGCTCTCAAATCTGTCTGCTTCTTCGCTTTGTTCCACTTTCATAAGGCTTACTTTGCGACGAACTCATTATGAATTTACGCAAATTTTGGTTCATGAATTTCTGATGGTATTTTCTCGTTTCTTTTATTTTCTGTGCGCTTTCATTTCGGACATTACACAAAGTTTGTTTTCTTCTCTTTCTGAGTATGGCAACTGTAATTAGGGAGCGTACACTTGAAGAAAAATAAATTAGATGAGTGCCAGATGGAGATGTTATACGGAAGTGGAAAGAAATAAGATTTATGGGGCTCAGATAATAAAACACTTTTGCCAACAGAAATACTCAATTGAAATGTCTTTGGAAGGGTGAGATGAGCCAGCAGCTGGAGTTATTAAAGGAGAAGTGCTAGAAGTAGCAGAAAATTGTGATCGGATCAAAGAAAACTAGAGGAAAGTCAGATGTGGGCATAGGATATGGGTATAGATAGAAGAGCTTGGTATATAGATAAATATTTATCGACTTGAAAAGTATTTTTATGCTTAGTAAAGTCTTTGAACTTGTTATATATGGATATTATAATAGATTGAAAGATCATATTAGATGCCTCAAAGCAATGAAATTTTGCTCGAAGTGTATTACTTTTATATGAACTTGTATGGTAACGACTTTTTGCTCATATGAGGTATGTATCTGAGTATATATGTATACATATACATATATATATGTCTGTGTATCTAATGACTTTAATAACGTTCAAGTGGGAGCAAAAACTAGCGTCTCGAGGGGTGACGCGAATCCCAAAGCCCAACTGACGAAACTGTTAGGGCAAGACCATGGAGCAAAGGTGTGGGCAGCCAAGGGCAGGAACATGGATTAGGGGACGAGCGGGGAGCGGAACGGAGGGCAGTTGAGGGCGGTTCACCCTCGACGCTTTAGTTCAGTCAAAAAAAAAAAATATATATATATATATATATAAAAGTCGGAACAGTTCATCATACAAATGCATGATTCATGCTACACTTACAACATACAACTAAATATTAAGCGACTTTCTACACACACACACACACACACACACATGAAACTACATCAGAAATCACCCTCGCTTTGTGTATGTGTGTGAAAGACAGCGTTTGCTGAGTAATTTGGGCATTAAGAATTTTACGATGACTCCAAATATTACAATGGCTGCTCACATGCTTGAAATACCCTGTAAAGGCTATGAGAGTGGGTATGTAAGAAGTAGAGTATATATATATAGAAAGAGATGATAATAAATCGATAACTTAGATTACTATCGATAAGTGCTAATAGGGTATCTCTTAGCTGAGCACACCCAGCACAGAGCTCACTCTTGAAATACCCTGTAAAGGCAGTGAGAGTGGGTATGTAAGAAGTAGAGTATATATATATAGAAAGAGATGATAATAAATCGATAACTTAGATCAATATAGATAAGTGCTAATAGGGTATCTCTCAGCTGAGCACACCCAGCACAGAGCTCACTCTTGGAATACCCTGTAAAGGCTGTGAGAGTGGGTATGTAAGAAGTAGAGTATATATATATATATAGAAAGAGATCGGCCTTGATCGATTTGTCTACCGATATACATATATCGATAAATGCTGATACCTTAGCTGCCTATAGGGTATCCCTCAGCTGAGCCCACTCAGCACACTCGGCTCACTCAGCAATTTCTTTTCTACTTTTACTCGTTTCTGTCGTCCAATTGATTTGTGTTCAAAATACTTCCGCAATGGCTTCGCAGAGCTGTTTATCTGCCTGTCAACACTTAAAAGCGAGTCGGTAAATGGTATATATATATATATATATATACAAGATACATATATATATACACATATCTAGTCATATATAGATGCGCGATTCATGCATGAGGCCAAATCAAGTGGCGTTTGCCATTTCCGATGACTACTTTAAAGTCGTTTCGCTGCCTGCTTCATATTTTCCTCTTGCATTTTCCTGCACACATCTCCCTCTCTATGACTCCCTCTCTCTCCTTCTCTCTCTATCTCTCTCTCCCTGTCTCTCTCGAGTTTTCTTTGCATCTTTTCGCATTTTGATGGCATATTTCCGGCAGCAGAATCTCTTGTTGACTTTGTCGCTCTATTTTTGGCTTCTGGTGCACGCATCGACTGCATTCGCAGCTCCCCGTTTGGCTGGAGACGTGAACTTGTTCCCGTTGCCCAGCGCCAGATGCCAAATCCCAGATTGCCACACGCCAGATACCAGATTCCAGCTGCCAGTTGCCAGTCGCTAGTTGTCGCGGCTGTCTAGTTCATGCATCGAGATTTCCATTGAAATTTATTAGCTTTCTTCTAAGTTCTCCAATTCTCACTGGTTCTCTAGGTCAGAACTTAGCTGGTTCCCTTAAGCAGAGAGCCACTTCCACGCTCTCGCTCTAATTAGCTAAATAATAATAATTTCCAAATAACTTCTATATCTCTATCTCTCTCTATCTCTCTCTCTCTCTCTCTCTCTATCTCTCTATATCTCTATCTTTCTATCTCTCTATCTCTCTATATCTCTATCTCTATATATATATATATATATATATATATATCTCTCTATATATGTCTATCTCTCTATATATGTCTATCTCTCTATATATATCTCTCTCTATCTCTCTATATATATCTCTCTCTATCTCTCTATATCTCTCTCTATCTGTCATCTCTCTATCTCTCTATATCTCAATATCTCAATATCTCTATGTCTCTATCTCTCTATATCTCTATCTCTCTATATCTCATCTCTCATCTATCTCTCTCTATCTCCATCTCTATCTCGATCTCTTTCGCTCCTTCCCTGCTTCTCTACTTCTCTCCTTCTCTTCTTATTTCCTTCTTACCTCCTCTCCTTCTTTGTCTCTGGCACTGTCTTCGCCTCTCTCTCTCTCTCTCTCTCTCTCTACCTTCCTCTTCCTCTTTTCTCTGTTTCTCTTCCTCTTCCACCACCATCTCATTTTCTGTTCTCCAACAACTCCTACTCTTCTCTCTTTTCTTAGTTCTTCCTTCCCAGTCTCTCACTCTCTCTCTCAACCTATACTCTCTCTCATATCACCTAAAACTCTTGCTCTCTCCTTAACTCTATCGATCTTCATCGCACTAAATTCTCATCATGCGTAACGCATTCGCCGGGTGTCAATTGCCATTGCCATTGCGAGGCAGTCAGTCAGGCATTAAGTCAGTCATTAAGTCACTCAGACAGTCAGCCTCAGTCTCAGTCTCAGCCTCAGTCTCAGTCTCTGTCTCTCTCTGCTCATGGATGCATTAATTGAAAAGCTTTATGCCAGCTCCACCCACTCTGTGTATGTGTGTGTGTGTGTGTGCACAACAAATTGTAATCAGCCGCATTTTGCAGCTCTTCTTCTCGTTTCAAGTGGTCTGCTCTGGTGTTTGCAACTGCGTCTGTTTCAGTCGTTGTTGTTGTTGTTGTTGACTGTTTCTTTAGGCCAGCTTGACACGTGCCATTGGACTCAATATGGGTGTGTTTAGGTGCAAGAGAGAGAGAGAGAGAGAGAGAGAGAGAGAGAGAGAGAGAGAGAGAGAGAGAGAGAGAGAGAGTTTGTCGCTCTTATCTGCGACACGCATCTGCGTCCCTTGTCTTTTGTCTTTTGCGGCCGTGCATTTAATTGCCGTGCAGCAGCCCGTGCCACGCCCCCAAATTAAGCAGATATCCCCCCGCAACCAATTGCTGCTCAAATCCACAGCCGAAGCCTAAAAATCCAAAGCGAATCGCATTTGTTTTGGCTTTTTTGGCCTCGTCTGTTTTCCGTTTCAATTGTTTCTGTTTTTGTTTTTATTTAATTTTGTATTTTGTTTTTCTTTCTTCTGCTTCTTCTTCTACTTCGTTTTTCTGCTTCTGTTTTTGTTGCTGCTTCAAATTAGGCCGCACTTTGCGCTTAATTTACCACGCATCCGTTTCAGCTCGCATATCCGCAGCTAAAGTTCGATCTGTATCTGTGTATCTGTATCTGTATCTGTGTATCTGTGTATCTGTGTATCTGTGTATCTGTGTATCTGTGTATCTGTGTATCTGTGTATCTGTGTATCTGTGTATCTGTGTATCTGTGTATCTGTGCATCTGTGTATCTGTGTATCTGTGTATCTGTGTATCTGTATCTGTATCTGTATCTGTATCTGTATCTGTATCTGTATCAGTATCTGTATCTGAATCTGAATCTATATCCTTTAGCTATATCTGTATATCTGTATCTTTAGCTATATCGGTATCTTTAGTTATATCTTTTGCTATATCTTTAGCTGTCTTTGTATCTGTATCTCTACCTGCATTGCAGCTGTTTTATCTCTGACATTCTTTCAACCAGTTTCCAGTACTCAATGGTCTTGGATTTCACTTGAAATGAGCCCACAATCAGCTTAAGATTAAAGATATATTTATATCATAAAGCTATTTCTTCCAGCAGCTTCTTCTATCAGCTATTAAAGAATTAGCTAAGCTGAATAGCTTGGCATGGACTCCATTTCTCTGCCCCCATTTCTTTCAGTGCAAGCCTAGAACGAGTTTTTTCTCGCATTTCTGAAGCTTTATCCAAAAATATCTTAAGCAACGCCTACATCAGCGACAAATTTTGTGGGCCAGTTCGCTGAACCAGCCGCGAGTGCAACGCTTTGCAGATTGTAAACCTTATATATAGGAATATACATATGTGCGTATATATGTGTATATATATATTTACTTTTTATAGGTATTTTCAAGTTGGGGTCTGTTGAAAGCGCCGTGCGGCAGACGTGACTTTTGGGCCATGACGCTCGAGCTCGAGCACAATGCAAAGCAATTTCAATTCGTGGTATGTGACTAAATGATAAATATTTGCGTTCATTTATCGAATAGACAAACGACAACAGCAACAAACACAACAATAACAATTTACTCTGATGGATCAGCGGAAGTAGCTAGAAAAAAAGCCAAATACAACAAGTGAGATTGATCTGGTTGGGAGGGACCGACTGGAGAGTACCTTGACCTGATGCTGTTTGAAGCGATCTAAAGGGAGTAATATATGAATATATTGTATGTTTATATATGGAACAAAGCTCTAATATTCCAAAAAAAAAAGATTTTTTTTTCAATTTGAGGAGGGAATGGGGCATGGGAAAGGTGTCCAAAATCTGAGTAATAGAGTATATGGGGTCCTTAGCTCTTGTGATCTGTAAGTTATGCTTAGGAAAACTAACAAAGATATCAATATATATCGACATTGGGCAATTACTTGATTTACCGATCAATATTGTAAGCTTCTTCGCCGTATTACATAAGAATCTACATATACGAGGCAGAGAGACAGCCAGACAAAGCTCGGCTCATCACGCCTATCAATAATATCTATACTTTATGACCACTGACACGCCTCTTTTTCTTAAAACTGTCCCATAAACCAAATACCCCATTTAGCCACTCTCAATTAGTTCCGACCATAACACAAAAAAAAACCCTTTCAAATCGAGCTACAGCTAAATGAGCCGCAGAGAACCAATGCGAACTAGTTCGCTAGTCGCTCGATTACACAATCATGACTTAACGTTAATATAAGCACTAAATGCAAACGACTGAAACATGCACGTCCAGAGTCTCTCTCTCTCTCTCATTTTTTGCTTATTAGAGCTACGTGACGTTCATTTGTTAGGTTCAGCAAAAAAGTCATTAATTTGTTTAGCTATTTGTTTTATGACTTCGCCTCGCAGGTTCTTAATGGCGGCACATGCCAGTGCACAGCTAATACATCTTGCCAAAAAAAAAAAAAAAAAAAAACTCATTATCATTCAAGTTGAAGTTCGGCAAATAAATCACAGTTATAATAAATAAAGTTAAGGAACTGGAACGAACTGAGACTAAACTAGACTAAAGCCATATCAAACTTTCAGTCTCTATGCATATATATATTATGTTATTAAGACTTTCAATTGTTATGCAATCGACATCACGATCTAGCTGTAAATCGAATGGCTTTGTATCCGCGTATTGGTTCGCATCTCGCGGAATGCATATTCATTGGTTGGCTGCGACTGTTTGCATCTCATTCACACCCATAGGCTGAGCCCAATGCTCAAGGTCTCTAGCGAAAAAGAGCACAACGGAGCTGAAAACAATACCAAAATTACCCCACCTCCCCTCTCTCTCGCTCTCTCACACACACACACACACACAGACACACACACTCTGCTGCCCACTCCCTTGCTCAACACCCGCTATAGACTAGAAGACAAGTTTTGCAAGCAGCATAAAAACAAAAACCAACAAACAACAACAAAAATAAAACAAAAATTGAATTGAATTAACATGGGAAATGCGCGCTCCACCGCCACAACAATGATAAAGCCCGCAAGAATAACAGCAACAACACGAGACCAGCATGAGAACGCAGCAAGTGCAGCTGTGATTTTTCGCGTCTCTTATGTGCGTGCTGTTCTTCTTGCTGCCAGGCCCGATGTTGCTAGTGTATAATGTTGCTCAACAGTAAGTTAACCCCATAGTGCGCGTTGCTTTAATTGGCTTGGTCGACAAATCAATTTATATGGAATGTGTCTTACAAGTGTATAAGATTTTTGATATGTTAACGAACAAAATCAAGTAAAATTTTTTTTCAATTATATATTGTGTAGCAATAGTATTAACAATATATTTATATTTACAGATATGGAAGTATTTTACCCATCGCCCTTAAAGGGTTAAGCGATTATTAATTGCTTATAAACAAAAATAAGCCTATGCCTATAAGACTGTATATATACGTTGCATCTAAGCACATAAAAAGTCGATGATTATACGACTGTATATATACATTGCATCTAAACATAAAGGAAATGTGTTGCTTACCTGCACGCAAAATGCAGCCAAAAATGCGAAGCTCCAAAGCCAACAATGTTGCTGAGCTCTTCTTGTTGATCTTCTCGTAGTTGTTGCTGTTGTAGCTCTTGGCTGTTCCTTTTGCCTTTTGAGTCGAATTCTTGTTGTTGCTTTGCTTAGCGTGTCCAACATTTTGTGGCCGTCTTGTTGCTGTTGTTGTTGCTGCTTGCTGGTTATTACTTGCTGTTGCTATCTGAACGCTGTTGTTTCAGTTATTTTGTATTATTATTATTATTATTATTATTATTTTATTTCTTTTTATCCGTTTTGCTTTTCGACTTTATCAATGCACTTTGGCTAATTTCTTTTAATTTTCGACATTTTAGTAACGGGAGTAGTTTTTGTTTTAAGCAAATGCATTGTTTGCTTTTTTTTTACTTCTTTTTCTTTCGTTTCTTGTTTTGTTTGTTTTGCAACTACAACTTAATTTTTTTTTGTATCAACTTTCCTCGTGTCATTCTGCGAGAGAGTAAATATTAGAGCGTGAGAGGGAGAGGGCGAGAGAGAGAGAGAGAGTTACACATGCATTTTCAACGCACACAAAAGTTTTATATATAAGCGCGAGAGCGCCAACTAGACGAGCAGGCGCACGTCTGTGTGAGCAAGCTATTTGTGTGTGCATGTGTATGTATGTGTATGTGTGTGAGAGCGCTTTAAAACCAAGCTCAGCGCGCAGTTGATCAATAGCGCTCTCTCGCTTGCTCGCTTGCGTTGCTACCTATTTTCCTCGCTGCTTCTCCTAGTAATATGCGTTATGGGGCAGCAGCGGCGCCTGCGCCAACGGTTTTGTGTTGGTTACTGGCCACGCTTTCGATTTTTTTACAGGTATTTTTTTTTAATGTTATTGCATTAAAATTTTGTCAGAGGTGACGTCACAGTGACAAAAGCTTAGCACTGCAAAAAAAAAAAAAACATAAATACGAACAACAAAATTTATGCATATGCGTGCGAACCAGCGTGTGTGTGTATTTATAGTAAATACCAATAAAAAGAAATCAACAACTTTTACAGAAACCTGTTCTTTTTTTTTGGTTTTTACGTTAAAGCTGCCTAGGGTCGAGTTGTTGTTGTTGCTGTTAATAACATTGCCGCATGCAAAAAAGGCCTTCAACTCTGCTGCTGAGCTGCAGCGGGAGAGGGAGCGAGAGAGAGAGAGCGAGCGCGCGAGAGCGCCAAGCACAAATAGTAAAACGGGCAAACGGGCGAACGGGCAGACCGTCAATGATGGCAGATTTTACACGCGCTCTCGCAGCATAGACAATGTAAGAGCGAAAGAGACAAAGAGTTTCAAGCTAAGCTTGAGCCATTGTTCTGCTCATTAATAGAACTACAACAACAACAACGGCAATAGCTAATCAACTTTAAAGCTTGAGAAACGGCAAGTAAACAAAAACAATGCAAAGCTCACAAAACGAGTTTTGTTTTTGGGTAAATTTTAGTTTCAAGCGAATTTGGGACAAGTTTCTAAACACAATTTGAATATATTCACATACATATGTACATGCATACATGTGTGCATATGTATGTATTTATAAAAATAATAAACACAATTCACAATTTCCGCTAATGTTTGTCAAATTCATTCACAAACACAAGAGAAATTACAACAACAACAAAACAACGGCTCTTTTTTTTCCTAATACACAAAACCGTCGAGAAGAAGGAGTAGAAAATGAGAGACAATTGCAAAACGGCGCCAACAGAGCGCGCTTTAGTGCGAGGGGGAGGCAGTGCATTGGCATGCAAAAGAAAGCGACGGCATGCAAAGCAGGATGAGGAGGAGGAGAAGGCAAAGGAGGTGGCTGCGGCGGCGGCGACAACAAACGGCTTCTGCGCTGCCGGTGTTGCTAGTGTTGCGTAGGTGTTGTTGTTGTTGCGACAAAAACAACTCTCAATTTCTGCTTTTACTTTACGCTTTGCTGCTCATTTCTTAGCCAAAAAAAAATCAAAAGTGTGTGCGTGTGTGTGTGTTTGTTAATATATATATTAAAGACACGAACTTTTCTTATACAACATTTAAACATATATATAAATATGTATGTGTATGTGTGCTTTCATATATTTATAAATATATGTAGCTGCGTTCAAAATTATTTTGCTAACCGTCGCCAAAAAAAAATAACACAAACATACAACAACAAAAAAACAACAAAAAACGTACACTCAGACGCAGACGCACACACACACACACAAAGAAACGTAAACATACACGACGTGGACGACGAACGCGACGGACAAGCACAGCGGCAAAACAGTGAAACGGACGACGATGTGACAGCGACACGCAACTGAACACGTTCACGGCCAAAACTCGACTGAGCATCGGGCTTTGGTAGCGGTGGCTGCGCTGCCTTGCATCGCAAGTCGGCTGAGCAAGTGTCTGCCTGCGTGTATTTCTATGTGTGTGTGTGTGTGTGTGTGTGTGTTTGTGTGGGAGACGGCTGCCGCCGGTGCGCTGGGTGGATGTTTCTGTGGCGGCGTTGCCATACTTGGCGCGTGATTTTAAATTGCTCATCGGCAGTGTTGGCAAATTCTTGAATTTAATGTGCCAATCATTTTTCAATTATTCTCGATAAAAAGTAGGCGGGCACAATAAAGTTTTAATTAGAATTATTTATAAATTATTGTTACTCCATATTTCATAGTTAAAAACATATATTCAATGACTTCAAATTGAATTCTCAATAAAAACACTTATTCGTTAATATTTAGTAAATTATATGAAATATATTTCTTACGGCTTAATAAACATTTAAAATATAATATTTTTAATACACCTGCGTAACAAAAATATTAACATTTAAGTTCATGACATGCTTTCAGTGCCGTAAAATATCGATAACTGGCTTCATGATCGATATGTAAACATAGCAGTAGTCGAGTCATCGCATGCAGCTAAAGCTATCGGCACGTCACTTACATCCCTAGTTTCAGTGTTTCTTTTACTTTTTGCACACCTCTAACGCCAGCTACAGCTACTCGGTTTTTTTTTTTTGGCAAATACACTAAGCGTGTATATTTAATTACCCACGAAAAACTGTGTATCAAAGCTGAGCGCGCCGCTTGAATGCGTATTGCAATCAAGAGCAATAAGGCGCGGCAACATAAGAATTCGCAGCAGCTCGACCAAAAACGGAAAAAGACCGGCAGCAGCTTCCTCACTCACGCACACACACACACAAACCCATATAGACACTCATATACGCATACATATGTAGGTTAATCTATGAAAGTGTCGCTAAAAACAAGAATCATCTCCCATTGTGCGTGTGTGAGAGCGAGTGAGAGGAGGAGGTGGAGCAGCAGTAGCAGCCGCAGCACTAGTATTAGTAATAGGTGTCATCATCAACACATTTAGGCCATGAAGAACGTACTGATGGTGGCCGAGAAGCCTTCGCTGGCTGCCTCCCTCGCCGGCATTCTCTCCAATGGACGCTGCACGGCAAAGCGAGGTTAGAGACGACAAACAATAACAAATATAACGGATGGGAAGGGCTAAACTTCTGGCCTAATCTCCGTTAACTGAAGCATCCGCCCATTTACATAGTCATATATATGCATATATTAATATAGTGTTCTCATTCAACAGGGAACAACGGTTGCTCCACGCACGAATGGAGCGGACACTTTCGCAACGAGGGCAACGTACACTTTCGCATGACCTCGGTCTGCGGGCATGTGATGTCGCTCGACTTCACCAGCAAATACACCTCCTGGGACAAGGTGGATCCCGTGGAGCTGTTCGATTGTCCCACAGAGAAGAAGGAGTGCAATGCCAAGCAGCAGATGCGCTCGTTTCTGGCGCACGAGGCGCGCGGCTGCGACTATCTGGTGCTGTGGCTCGATTGCGACAAGGAGGGCGAAAACATATGCTTCGAGGTGATGGATGCCGTGCAGCACGTCATACACAATGTGTACAGCCGGAATGTTACGTATCGCGCCCACTTCTCCGCCATCACGGACAAGGACATCAAGGGCGCGATGGAGACGCTCGGGCATCCCAACGAGAACGAGGCCAAGTCTGTGGACGCACGCCAGGAGCTGGACCTGCGCATCGGCTGTGCCTTTACGCGCTTTCAAACGAAATTCTTTCAGGGCCGCTACGGCGACCTGGACTCGTCGCTCATCTCCTACGGCCCCTGCCAGACGCCCACGCTGGGCTTCTGCGTGAAGCGGCACGACGACATACAAATGTTTAAGCCCGAAACCTTTTGGTATTTGCAACTGCTGGCCGGCCAGCCGGAGTATACGCTCGAGTGGGCGCGGGGGCGTGTCTTCAAAAAGGACATTGCCATCATGCTGCTGAATCGCGTCAAGGAGCACAAGGAGGCGACGTAACTACCCACTTGACACTTCCATCCACTCTAGCTCCCACTCACATAATCTCTATCTCTCTCTCTTTTGCAGCGTGGAGAGCGTCAGCAGCAAGGAGTCGTTCAAGAGCAAGCCACAGGCCTTGAACACCGTCGAGCTGATGAGGATTTGCAGCTCCGGCCTGGGCATCGGTCCTTTTCAGGCCATGCAGATTGCGGAACGCCTCTATACTCAGGGCTATATCAGCTATCCGCGCACAGAGACCAATCAGTATCCGGAGAATTTCGATTTGCACGCGGTGCTGCGGGTGCTGCAGCCGTCGGGCGACTTTGGCGACGATGCGCGCGCCATTTTGAGTGACTTTCAGACGCCACGCAAGGGCAAAGATGCGGGCGACCATCCGCCGATAACACCGATGAAGCTGGGCCAACGCAACGACTTCGATCGGGACACCTGGCGGGTGTACGAGTTCATTTGCCGCCACTTCATGGGCACCATATCGCGCGACCTGAAGTATCGGACGACGACGGCCAAGCTAAAGGCTGGCATCGAGACGTTCACGTGCACCGCGAACGTCCTGCTGGATGCGGGCTTCACGAAGGTGATGACCTGGCAGGCCTTTGGCAAGGACGAGGCAATGCCGCCCTTCGTCCAGGGCACCCAGGTGGCCATCAACGATGTGCGACTGGCCGAGAGCCAAACGGGACCGCCCGACTACCTGACAGAAGCCGAGCTGATCACCTTGATGGAGCAGCACGGCATCGGTACCGATGCCTCCATACCCGTGCACATCAACAACATCTGTCAGCGCAACTACGTGAAGATCGAGAGCGGCCGCAAGCTGATACCGACCACGCTGGGCACTGTGCTGGTGCACGGCTATCAGAAGATCGATCCAGAGCTGGTGCTGCCGACGATGCGGTCCGAGGTGGAACGCATGCTGACGCTCATTGCCAAAGGATCGGCGGACTTCAATGATGTCCTGCGACATGCCATCAAAATCTTTAAGCTGAAATTCGTGTTCTTCGTCCAGAACATCGCCAGCATGGACATGCTCTTCGAGTCGTCCTTCTCGCCGCTGGCGGAGTCGGGGAAGGCGCATTCGCGATGCGGCAAATGTCGTCGATACATGAAGTATATACAGGTATATGGATGATATATATGTATGGATATAGAAGTAGATGTGTATGTATAATTATATCATACGTATGTATATCTATATAGAAGATATAGGTAGCTAGATATATATATAGTTATAGAACAGACATAGATAAGGCTTACAAAGTGTCTATGGAGATAGAGATAGATCGTGGATGTATAGAGAGAAGCACACATATATATGGAGAGAGATAGAGGTAGCGAAAGGGTATGTAAGATAGAACAATAATTTATATAGATATAGAACAAATGTCAAATAAGATATAGAGCAAAGAATGTGTAGAGACATTGATATAAACAGAGAAAGAGAGAGAGAGAGAGCATGAGTAGAGATAGAGGGAGCATGGAGATGGAGATAGGAAGGGTAAGACAAGATATATGAGTAAGCTAGAGGATTGAAAAGGAAACTAGATGTAGAACCTATATCAAATGAGCTATAGACAGAGGAAGGTGTGGAGATATGCATAGAGAGAGCTTGTAGGCATGGACAGAGAAAGAGGGATAGGGATACGAGAAGAAGAAAAGATATATGAGAAAGATAGGTGAATGCATAAGGATATAGATATAGAGCATGATTCAGATACGATATAGACAGATGAATGTGTGTAGATTTAGATGGAGATAGAGTTAGAGATAGATATGGATATAGATATAGATATGGGTATAGATATATTTAAGCAGAAGATATGGCCAAGGTTTACTATAACTGTAAACAGAAAGGGATAGAGCGAGGAGTGTGTATGCTCATAGAGCTAAGGATTGGTCATATCAATAGTTATAGCATGGCTGCAGACACAGATTCAGGCAGAAATCGAGAGTGTGTAATGCAGAGCGAGACAGACTCACTTATAGAGAGGGAGAGGGAGAGAGAGAGAGGGGTATATCTAAAGCTAGATCTAATTATAGTTAACCACTTAAACAGCTCGAAGCTGTCAAAGAGTAATCCCCTCCATGTGTGGCCCATTGAGACATGGTTTCTGTGATGGCATTGACTCAACTGTTGCCGTCTCTCTTTCGCAGACGAAGCCCGCGCGGTTGTACTGCTCGCACTGCGACGAGAACTATACGCTGCCCAACGGTAATGTGAAGGTGTATCGTGAGTTCAAGTGCCCGCTGGACGACTTTGGGCTGCTGGCGTTCTCGACAGGTGTGAAGGGTCGATCGTTTCCGTTCTGCCCGTATTGCTACAATCATCCGCCTTTCAGGGATATGCCCAAGTTCGGCGGCTGCAACACCTGCACGCATCCCACCTGCCCGCACTCGCTGAACACCCTGGGCATATCCAGCTGCGTGGAGTGCGAGACGGGCGTCTTGGTGCTCGACAGTACGCTCTCGCCCAACTGGAAGCTGGGCTGCAATCGCTGCGACGTGATCATCAACTGCTTCAAAGGTGCCACCAAAATAACGGTCGAAGGTAAGAGTCCGGCTCGAAACACGCTGAAATATAAAATAGCCAATTATAATTTCTATCTTGATCTGCGCAGAGAGCAAGTGCAGCGATTGCGGCGCCCAGCTGGTGAATGTGGTCTACAAATCGGATAAGTCAAAGTTCAAGGACGGCAGCGAGGAGAAGAGCGGCTGCATTTTCTGTTCTAGTGAATTCGCCCACCTGGTGGAGAAGCATCGGGCGGTCGCCTCGCGTCAGGTGCGTGGCGGCGGCGCCTCGCGTGGCGGAGGCGGCGCTGCCTCTGGCCCGGGCGCTGGCAACGCACGTGGTGGACGGCACGGTGGACGCCCGCCAAAGGATAAAATGGCTCAATTAGCTGCATATTTCGTTTGATCAAGCACTGCCCAACACCGGCCTCTGCCTCTAATTCAAATTGCATTTAACTAACTCTAGAACTCGAGACTTGCAGTAAATAAACTAAATTTGTATAAATTTAATTGCAATTTAGGATTTTCTTAGCGGGACTCAAGGGCTAAGCGCCTTTTGGCCAAAAACAGTGTTGCGAAATGACCCAAGTTGCAAACAGCTTAGATCTGAGCGAATATATGTATATATTTGTTGAATATATTAAATGACTATACGCAGTTTACGTGCTTTTACTGCAGATTGCTTAAATACATACATATGTATATTTTTAAAGTATTTATTAACTTTGCCAGTTGACAAATATCGATACTTTTTAAGCTAACACCGCCCAAACCTTTGCAATTTGCCTTTCTAGTCTTCAAATTCTGCTTATTCAAGTGCTCTGCTTGGCTTTAAGCATTTCGTCATATATTTCGGTTACCTTTCAAGTCTTAGTAAACGGCTAATTTAAATTTAATATTTTGCCAGAAGTCAAAGGCTTTCATATTCTGCAAAAAAAAAAAATAAGTATCGATCGTGCAGTGTGTCCCCAAACGATTATTTTGCAATTTCTAGTGAAATTTGACTTCAGAAAATATCGATAGGCTGTCACCTGCTCAAGCGAGTATTTAGCACACACAAGTGTGGCACAGCGAAACTGCAGATAAAACGCCAACAACAAATCCCCGTGCAAGTTGAAAGCAATAATAATTATATACTTCAGCTCGATCCAGTGAATTTTAGTGGTAAAATTGAAAATAATTAAAGTTTGGCAGGCAAACGTTTGGGCATTGGCTAGTATCGATATGCGTGTCGTGCTTAAGCGATGAATGTGGTCGTTGCATATGCAAATTCATTGTGCGATAACTGACGAAACGCAAGGTCGTTGCCGATAACAGCTGTTTGTGTCTGTCTGTTATTGTCGCACAGTCCCATCACTAACGTAGCTCTTGTCTAAAGAAATTTATTAAGATTTCGACAGATAGCAAAAAGCAACAGCAGACGAACTGAACGGTGCGCAGGCAAAGGCATACTGCGACCCCAAACAGTACAGCCAGTGTACAAATAAATAGCACGCGCTCGCTTCACACAAAATCAGTTTGTTACAAATTTTCATAAATCCAATATTGCCAGCCGTCGTCGCCCCCCTAGCCCCTCGCGAGCAGCTTAGCCAACAACGTTTGCAATGGACAAGCTCATCAAGTTGACGAACCACCGTTCCGGGATTGTCGTGGGCGAAAAATACAGAATCATACGCAAAATAGGTAAGTGCACCCAGCCAGCCAACCAGCCCAATCTCCATTTGACATTTCGGCAGCGATTGCCCCATTTTTTTTTTTTTTTTTCGGAGGGTCAGGGCCAAATGCAGCTCACCTGGATTTGTGTGTATTTGTGCGTTTGTGCATTTATGACTTTATATTTTGTGATTTGTGGTTTGCTAATTGAGAACTGTGAACAATTTACCAATTTAAAAATATCCAAATTCGACTTTAGGAAGTGGCTCCTTCGGCGACATCTATCTGGGCATGAGCATGCAGTGCGGCGAGGAGGTCGCCATCAAGATGGAGGCAACCAATGCTCGCCATCCTCAGCTGCTCTACGAGTACAAGCTCTATCGCGTCCTCAGCGGAGGCGTTGGCATACCGCGCATTCGCTACTACGGCAATGAGAAGAACTTCAATATACTGGTTATGGATCTGCTGGGACCCTCGCTGGAGGATCTGTTCAATTTTTGCACACGTCACTTCACCATCAAGACGGTGCTGATGCTGGTCGATCAGATGATCGGCCGCTTGGAGTACGTGCACAATAAGTGCTTCATCCATCGCGACATCAAGCCGGACAACTTTCTCATGGGCATCGGGCGGCACTGCAACAAGCTGTTCCTGATCGACTTTGGGCTGGCCAAGAAATTCCGTGATCCCCACAAGCGTATACACATACCCTACCGTGAGGAGAAGAATCTAACTGGCACAGCCCGTTATGCCTCGATCAATGCTCACGTCGGCATCGAGCAATCCCGTCGCGACGACATGGAATCGCTTGGCTATGTGATGATGTACTTCAATCGTGGCGTCCTGCCCTGGCAGGGCATGAAGGCGACCAACAAGAAGCAGAAGTACGATAAAATCTCTGAGAAGAAAATGTCCACGCCCATCGAGGTGCTCTGCAAGGGTTATCCGGCCGAGTTCTCAATGTATTTGAATTACTGCCGCAGCTTGCGCTTCGAGGAGGCGCCCGACTACATGTATTTGCGTCAGCTGTTCCGGTAAGTGATCTGACTCACGCCCCAACCACCCCTCTCTCTCTCTCCTCTCACTCTCTCAGCGAAAGGCTTAATTGATTTGATTTGTTTTCAATTCGACAGCATTTTGTTCCGCACGCTGAACCATCAGTACGACTATATCTATGATTGGACCATGCTGAAGCAGAAGACCCATCAGGGTCAGCAGCAGAGCGCCGACAATATGCTGACGCCGGAGCAGCGTGCCGAGCGCGACAAGGAGAAGCAGAGCGGCAGCAAGCCAAACACATTGGCCGACTAAACGATGCTCGCTCAGAGCGATTATAACAACAACAACAACAATAATAACAACAACAAACATAATATATAAAAATATAATTAAAAACACACACAAAACAAGAAGAAAAAAATTAACTATAATCGAATAAACAAGAAGAAGAAACGAAGAAAGAAAACGGCACTGGCTGCATTGCAGGACGAGCTAACCAGGATTAGTTGATGAAAGGATATGCATATATAACAACAACAAAACAACAACACTTTGTGTATATATATATATATATATATGTGTGTGTGTATATGTGTGTACAAATGCATATATATATATGTATATGTATATATGGTTTATTTTTGTAACAAGTGCAAGGGCAGCAGCTATTATATGTATATAGAATTTAATGTTACACAAAACACACACAGATAGCAACCCCACACCCTTCCCCCTCCCCCTAACAGGACTAAGCTCCTGCAATGCACACACACACACACTTACATTTATATATGTATGTATATGTAATATATATATATATATATATATATATATATATATATATATATATATATATATATATATATATATATATATATATATATATATATATATATATATATATATATATATGTGTATACATTCTATATAGTTGTTATCAATGCTATAGTTGGCTCTGTTATCAGAGACTAGACCCAGAGCAGGCATACACACTCACACACACACACACACCCATACATGTATGAATCTATATATATATAGTATATATATATATATGTGCATATAGTATATATCCTATCACTCACACACACTTAGTTGTATTAGCTAACACAAAACAAATTTGAAGCGCGGAAAATGTGTTGAATTTTTTTTACCCCTTTTCATTCGCCTAACAACAACAACAAAAAAGGCAAAAAAAAATGTATTAAAGTAAAGTTAAATCAGGTGCATACACACACCTCCCCTCACTTCAAGCCCCCATCCTTGACACTGCATCGAGTTTTCCTTTTCTTGTATTTTTTTTTTTGCTATTTGTCGTTCTGTTTGACAGTCTTGAGAGACGAGCACAAAACACAAGTTCAGCAGCAATAGCTACATAAGCTTAATCCTTATATATATAATATATATGTATATATATATATATATATATATATATATATATATATATATATATATATATATATATATATATATATATATATATATATATATATATATATATATATATATATATATATATATATATATATATATATTATACATTAATTTTTCACCCAAGTTAACCGATTGTAAGCATAAAATATGAAGAAAACTAAAAAAAAAAAAACATTTGATACAAAATAAATAAAACTGCGCAAATTATAATTTCATCAAATTTTCATTTTTATTTCCCCCATTTTCCATTTCCATTTCTTTTTTTTTGTGAACTGAAAGCAAATGCAAAATCAATAAAAATAATAATAACAAAATAAAAACTTAAAAAATTAAAAAAAAAAATAAGTATATATAAATTATGAATAAATACAATTAAAATTTATTCATTAAGCATACGAGTATGTAATATAACAAACAATTGTAATATTGTAATCTATTATTATGAGCAAGTTTACAAATAAAAACAAACGACAAAAAACTACACAAAAAAAAAAACTAAAAACAAAAAAAATCCCCAAACAAAATTGATGAAAAATCTTCTACTTTCCATGCTTTCTTTTTACAGATGTAAGAGAAGAGAGAGAGAGAGAGAGAGAGATGAAAGAGTTACTGATGGATTGACTGATTGACTACATAGCACACACTTCACACTCTGACTCTCATATGCCAAATGCAGAGTCTCTCTGCATAGAACCATTAGCTTGATTGATTGACTGATGGCTTGCAATATGAACAGCTTGATTGACAGCTTTGTCCGCTTACAGACTAACTACAGTTGTGTAGCAAGTATCACTTAGTGAAGCCTATAGATTGATTTGATTGAATGATTGATTGCTAGAGTCACAGACTGATTGATTGCCTGATTGATTAGCTATTGTAAGAAAACTCCTCTGAATTACTTGATTGACTGGCAGTCCAAATGACTGATTGACAGCTTACAATATTGATTGATTGATTGACTAGCATAATGATTGATTGCTTGAAGATCTGCCTGATTGATTGATACAACAGCTCACAGACTAACTGCAATAAGCCAAATTTCAAATCTCTCAAAAAGTCTGCAAAATTGATCGCGTGGCTGATTGAGTACTTGATTGACAGCTGGTGCCATTGATTGACTGACTAGTTTACAGAGACAATTTCGTATATCCCATATGCATATAGCTAAAATCATATGAGCTATGCCAAAGTTGGAATATTTTAGTGTGAAAACTGAGATTGATTGATTGCTTGATTGATGGGGCCAGCGTTAGATAGAAGCCAATACTGAGCTAGACGTTGCTTTCTGCTCTTACATCAATCAATCTGATCAACTATATGTTATATACACATATATACTCCGTCCAGTGCAATTCGCCGTAAGTTCTAGAGAGTTGAGATTCTTGAGTGGGTTTCCTATTGCCTATATCTATTTACTGTGGCGGCAACTGGCCGCCGGAGCCACTACCTGAGACACTTGTTAGTCAATGAAAAGAAAACAAAGCATCGATTCGTTTCCAGTAAACAGTTAAGCTTTTCATATGAATCAACTGTGTGCGCTCAGATGTTTTTTTTTTTCTGTCTGGAAATGCGAAACGTATGCCCGACTATTTGTTGATACAGAGAAATAGATAGAGGAGTACGGCACAAACTTTAAATGGAAATGGAAAATTTATGAAGCTGAAGCTCTTCAAATATCATGGATATGCGAGAGGTGCACGTAAAGTATGGCGAATGCCTTATCTAAACAATTCGAAGATCGGGCAAGAATATGCAATAGGGGGGTAGAGAGAGAGAGAGAGAGAGAGAGAGAGAGAGAAATCAGAACATGGTTTGGATAGAGCTACTAAGGAACCTAAGGGCTTCAGACTTTCTTTCTGTCTATATATATGTGTATGTATATCCACCTCTATACATTCTATACCCATCTATTAACAGTCTTTAAATCTGCCTTTGCGCCCATTCATTCATATATCTAGCAATTTCTAGGTATATCCATTCGCACATCCTACATCTATCTACCTTTGTGCTTATCTATAGATCTATCTATACTTCCTTGCCACAGATCTATCTATCCATCCCCATACCTATATTTTTCTTCTATAGATCTGCCTTTTCACTCATCCATCAATTCGTCGATCCATTCCAGATTCCATGAATCTATCTTATTACCATTTATATAACAGACTCGTTCTCTGTCTATCTATCGAACTGTCTTTACCTGCCCTTATCCATTCATTGATCTATAAATTTGACTTACTTTCTGTCTATCTATAGATCTATACAGCAACCAAATCATCAAACCACTCATTCTATATCTGTATGCTTCACCTGCTTTATTATCAACCTATCGTATATATCTGAATTGCTTTCATCCTATCCATTGACCTATCTTTCCATCTAGCTAGATGAGTATTACAATAGATGTATAATAGGAGAGATAACTATATCCAGAGAGATAGTTCAGACCTCAACTAGTTAGTTATCCTCCTATCCATCCCTGATACATCTATTGTAATACCTCATCTATCGCTCTACTATCTAATCGCTTCTTTCGTCTAGCTCTCCAGCTACCCATATATCTTCAGTCAGTCATATATCTATCTATATAGCACATATCTCCACGCAAGTAACAAAATGTAACTTTAATTTTAATTTCAACATATTTATTGATGTAATTCAAAAAATTAAATATAAGTTATCGTTTATAATTATTACGGCTTACAATGCAAAAATTTATTTGCAGTTTTGCGGTTGTTTTTGTTTTTTTTTTATATATATATTTTGTTTTTGTTTTTTAATGTTTTTTAATTTCTTTTTTTTGTATTTTTTTTTTAAGTTTTTGTTTTTATATATTTCTCCCCTCCTCTCGCTTGGCCTTGCTCGCTGTTTGTTTTTATTAAGATTTTTATTGCGTTTTTTAATTTTATCTTTTTATTATTAATTTCAGAATTTGTTTTTTTTATTTTAGTGAAATCAATATCAATTTATATACATACATATATATTTACGGGCAAACAATATATATGTATATATATAAACATTTTAATATGTATTTTATTACACGCGAGAAACATTTGAATGTGTGTGTGTGTGTGTGTGTATCGCATTATATACATATATAATATATATTTTTGCATTGTTATATCATATACATATACATACACATATATCTATATATGTATATATATATATTCATATATATATTGTTTTGCTTTTGCTTTTTTATTAGGCTAAGTGTTCATCTGTGTGTGTGTGTGTGTGTGTATATATGAAAATTGGCGTGTGTGTGTGTGTGAATTCCATTTAGATATATCTTTCATTTTAATGTTTGTTTTCGTCATCGTCTTAAATGTTTAGTATTGAATTTAAATTAATATTAAGAAACATGCTAACTTCCGTTTCCATTTCCTTATCCGTTTCGGCTTCCATTTCCATTTCCATTTCCTTTCTTCCTTCCTTGCCTCAGCTTTCCATTTTCTTCTCTTCATTTCATTTTGTGTTTCGCATTCTGTTGCTTGTTTTTAACGCTCGCCACCCAAAATTGATTTGTTTTACGTGTTTTATTTTATTATTATTATTATTATTATTATTATTTATCTGCTTTTCAGCTGAATTACTCGGTGATGGGAGGTTTGCAGTTCGGTTTCTCTTTCTCCTTATCGCGATCGTTGCGTGGATCCAACTGTTCCAGCAGCAAGGCGGGGTTCGGCTGACCCTGATGGGACTTCTGCTTCAGCATTGTCCAGTCATAGATATAGTCATACTGATGGTTCAGCGTTCGGAACAAAATGCTATAGAGTCCAAGACAAAAGAGAAATATATTAGAATTTTGGAATTATATAATGATTGATATATATTTTAGGGCTTATTTGTCTCTCTGTCCATCTATTTTATATACTTGACTTTCCTTCAGTCTATCCATCAATCTATCCATCCTATAGTCATAGCTGTCCATCTATAGTTCTATGTTTCTATTCCTCCATCCAATATCCAGCTATAATCCAGCTTCATTATATCCTGTCTATCTTTCCGTCTACCCATCATCTTTCTAACCTTCTTTTTCACCAATCTATAGATTTATCTCTGTGTATTCATCCATCCATCTCCCTATATATGTATATATCTTTCCTTATGTATAAACCATATTTAAATCCATTCATTTATCCATTTGTATCACTGAATTTCTTCATGTTTATCTATAGATCTTGCTCTCCATCTATCAATCTATCTGTATAACCATCATTCTATTCAGCCATCACTCTCGCCCCTTATCTGACCATATTTATCTATCTTTCCATCTACATGTTATTTTATCTATCTCTCTATATCTATCTACCACATACTTATCTTATAATCTAAACCACTCATCCATCTCCATCTCCTCATAAGTCAACTAATATGAATACTTAAACCTCTAAACAGTTCGTAGAATTTAACGTATGCAGAGAGAGGGCTAAAGATGCATAAAGTTATCAACTAACCGGAACAATTGACGTAGGTACATGTAGTCGGGCTGTTCATCGAAACGCAAGCTACGACAATAGTTCAAGTACATGGAGAACTCGGCCGGTGAGCCCTTGCAGAGCACCTCGATGGGCGTGGACATTTTCTTTTCAGAGATTTTATCATATTTCTGCTGCTTATTGTTGGCCTTCATGCCCTGCCAGGGCAGGACGCCACGATTGAAGTACATCATCACATAGCCAAGCGATTCCATGTCGTCGCGACGGGATTGCTCGATACCCAAATGGGCGTTGATCGAGGCGTAGCGGGCTGTGCCCGTTAGGTTCTTCTCCTCGCGATAAGATATATGTAGGCGACTGTGAGCGTCGCGATATTTCTTGGCCAGGCCAAAGTCGATCAGGAACAGCTTGTTGCGGTGCCGCCCGATGCCCATAAGAAAGTTGTCCGGCTTGATGTCGCGATGAATGAAACACTTGAGATGTATATACTCTAGGCGGCCGATCATCTGATCGACCAGCATCAGTACGGTCTTAATGGTAAAGTGGCGCGTGCAAAAGTTAAAAGATCCTCCAGCGACGGTCCCAACAGGTCCATGACCAAAGTATAAAAATTCTTCTCCTTGCCATGATGACGTATGCGCGGAAATCCAACGCCCCCGCTGAGCACACGGTAAAGCTTCGCCTCGTACAGCAGCTGAGGATGCCGAGCGTGAGCGCTCTCCATCTTGATGGCGACCTCCTCACCGTTCTGGATGCTCATGCCCAGATAGATGTCGCCGAAGGAGCCGCTGCCTGCAACACAACATACAGTTTAATATAGTATATATATGAGGTTGGTTTGATTGAGTTATAATTAGTTAGGGCAAATGTGGGTCAAAAACTTTGGGAGAGCCACAAAATGTTGGGCAAAAATCCAGATAGTTGCCTTATATATATATATGCTATAATTCGATAAGTTCGACAGCTCGATCAAATTGTAGAAATTCATACGATAAAGTTCTGGCAATTGATACGATAAAAAAGTTCTATATGATATGATATGGCAGCTTATATGATATGATACGAGCATATGATAAAGGGATTCACCGAAAACTTGTTTGAGCAATAGCGAAGACCCCGAGAGAGTCGAGAAATATTGCTGCAGAAGCTTGTTTCTACAGTTATATATAGTATATAGAAGAAGTTTTCTTATTTAAGATTGCCTTCGCATAGATATTGGCAGCATAAAACAGTTTCTTGAGATATTTGAAGACATTTTAAAAGGAATTTACATTTTCAAGGGGTGCAGACTATAGAAAGGGTTATAAAGATCTAAAGCTTTTGCTTTCCATAGAGATTTAGAGCATATATGGCAGAAGGCAGCATGAAGTTGGGTTCAACATGGGGTAAGGGTTAATATAGATATGTACAACTTGGGTTTGACATACTCCATAATATAGATATATATATATATGTATATGTATATGTAAAGTTTCAGCCCGTTACTCTAGGTAGAATTCTTAACAATTTCCCACAATAGATCGCTCTGGCTAATTGAGGCATGCGAATGAGTTCGCGCAATCGCTGTTTACACAAATCCATTTTGCTTCCTTTGGTTGCTTTAGTTACTGTAAATCCATATGAGTAATTGGGTATGGGTAATGCGAGCTAGTGGGACCCACTGTGTATACAATTCAATGGGATCTTCTGAGTTTGCCGTAAACAGAACAGACGAAAGAGAACTTATGAATGGCTGTTAGCTATTCATATAAACATTTATATATATATATAGGATTTCAATCTGTATCTGATTACGGGCGAGCGAAGCAGCTATGCAAAGTTTGTTTAGGAATTGAAAGCTGAGGATTTCCATTAACAAAGAGGCAGTTAGGGCCTACGGAATCGGCTGTTGTTATATGATATATTTTGTATATAAGCATTCATGAAGCTGTTTACTGCTACTGCGTATGATCTAAACGAAAGAGTTGTGAATGAGTGTGTGATACGATAGATATATATACATATATAGATATGTATATATACATATATATGCATAGACTTACCTATCTTGCGTATCACCCGATATTTGCCGCCGATTATTATCTGGGAACGATGTTCCTTCATCATCCGCAAGTTGTCCATGTTGTTGGGATAATGGCTACGCCGCGCGTTAACAATATGAAACTCTGCTTCCTCTTGCTATTCGTTTGTTGTTTTTAATTTTTGTATATATATATAAACAAATATATATATATTTGACATTAACTTATAGACGAAATCTGTTGAATATAGGCAAAAGGTGAAACAAAATAAAAAACTTTACTCATTTGTTGTTGATTTTGGATATTTTTTTTTCGTTGATGTCTCTGATTTTCTATTATTTTTTGGAAATTTTGTTTTTTTGTTTATTGGCGCCAACGGAGCAAAAGGCAAAGGCAGCAGAAGCACTTTCTTTTCGGTTATTTGTTGTTGCTGTGTCAGTTCGTTCGTTTGTTATTGCACACAAACACACACACACACACACACACACACACATATAATATATATATATATATATATATATATATATATATATATATATATATATATATATATATATATATATATATATATATATATATATATATATATATATATATATATATACGTATGCAGCACACACACACACACACACACACGCTGCTCACACATTTGTTTTGTTATGATTTTCGCTGCACTCTCTTTGGCATTTATGCTTTGCTTCCAAAAAAAAAAATAGAATACATATACACACATACATACACACATATATATATATATATAAAACTAAAGGAGAAAAACATTTGCCTTGCAAATATTGCGCATTTTCATAACGAAATTAACATTTCGAATCGATAGTCGATATATTGAATGCGTGCGAGTGCAAGTGTTGGACAACAACAACAGCAACAGCAACAAAGAGAGCAGCGGCAGCAATAACAACAGTTATGCGCTGCTAGTGCAGAGCCAGTCTCAGGTGGCCCAGTGGCAGAAGACGTAAACAGACTTTGGCTGTTGTTCGATTATATTTATTTTCATAATTGTCGATTTCTATAAAAACAGAGCCGCTGATAAACGATAAACAACTGCGACAACGACTACAGAACAACAACAACAACAACAACAACGTCAGCGGGACAACTACATGCTCCGCTTCTTTTACCCCGTTGGAATGCACATTACACACACATGCACACACACACGTATATATAAAAATATATATATGCAAACGCAGCAGCACCAACACTTTCGCATTGATACATACTCACACACACACATGCACACACGCACACAGTTGCTGGCTGTGTTGCTACTACTGCACCTTACATGTTTCATTTTCGTCGCCTTTTTTTCTTGACACTTAAAAAATTAAGTCAAATTTTCGCCCGCATTTTAACGCATGCTGTGCTTCGTTTTACAGTTTTCATCGAGTTGCTCAATTTTCTTCTTCGTTCTTTTCTTCGCCTTTGGGCAATTTCTTTACTTTGGCATTAAATCTTACCACGAAACGTTTGCGAACATCAGTGAAACGGTTTAAAACTGCTGTGCTGGGTGTATCTCAAGGTTGGCTTTTTACTATTGTACGAGGGGGGCCAAAACGAATGACAAAAAAAAAAAAATATATATATATATATATATATATATATAGTGTGTGTGTGTGTGACTGTTGATGTGTGAGCGTGTGTGTGTGTGTATGTGTAAGAGTGTGAAATTTCCTAGGAAATTTGCGTCTGTGACAGCGAGGTGGCCCGTTAATGCACTCGCAACTGTCGCGTGAATGTCTTTTAGCACTTTACGTACGCGCACAGCGGAAAAAAAATAGGAAATATATGTTTTTATTAACTAAAATAAAATGGTTAGACTCCAGCAAAAATGCTTTTGCTAGTGCTGACAGCCAGCGATACACACGCACGACTATCGACTAACACAACAATACGATACCACGATAGACAACGTCTAAGGCTGGCCGCAGTAGAGCAGCCATTCTAGTGTTGCATAACGTACTAAATGTATCGAATAGAGGTTTTGCGATGTTTGTGCTGGTAAGAGCTGCCAGACGGTTGGTAAATTTCATGACAATGATCAAATTAATAAAGATACGCCCAAACTTGTGTTTGTTGTTGTTGTCTTATGTTTTTTTTTGCTGTTGTTTGTATTGTTGTATTTTGTAGAATGCGCTTGCTTACTGATAGGCTGAATGGGAGACTGTTCAAGCTATTTTGAAGTGTCAGGTGGCAGCGCTAGAAGCGAAGAATATACGTTAAGGCGCGCTTTTTCGAATATTTGTATGTATGCACATATAACATTTGTTTTCATTTGCTTGCCCACGCCCTTAGTGGGGTTTACCATGGCTACATAAACAAAAAAGCGATGCTTCTAGAAGATCTAATTTCGAAATCAACGCAATTTGTTGTTTTTTTTTTTTTTTTGGTCTATATATTTTTATTAAAAACATTTTTTTGTATGGTTTTTTTTGTTTTTTGGTTTTGTTTTTGGTTTTTTTTGTTGTTTGTTTTTTGTTTGTAAATAACGTGACGACTTGAAAACAGAAATTAAATAAGTGTACTTTACTCGTAATGTAGTAGAAAGTGTTATAAAAGCAATATTACAATAACTGTGGTAGAATTGGCTCCTAAAATATATATTTTACAACTGATACCACTTTTTGTCTTTATATTTAAGCATTAATTGATGCGCTGTACCGCTGAAATCTTGAGCTGTATTGGCCATACGCTCCGCGCGCTCCTCCAACAAATTCAATTTCTCGCCGCGCTCCATCGCCAGCTGATGGGCCCGACTGATCTCCGAGGCGGCCGTCGACGCCCGCTGGCCCAGCTGCTCCAAGTTGGCGCCGGGTATGTGACGGGCAACCGAACGATTTGCCTTCCCGCTCTGTTCACCAACTGTCGATGGATATTAGAGATAACTTATCCGAAATCTATATATAGACATATCTGTAAATACTTACACAACTCTTCGCGATCCAAAAGCTTGGCTCCACCGCCAAATAGACCCTTAAAGAAACCCTCCTTCGGCTGTTCGGGCATTTCGTGTACCGTATATAACTCACCCATCATCTCCAAAATAAATTGACTATATAAAAGGAGAGATATATGTATATGAATATATTATGGATGACGATAATCCCAATCCAATCTCACCAAAATTCCGATGATATCGTGAATTTCTGAATTTCGGTGGGCGATGCCATGTACAATCCATGACCTTTATGACTAAAGCAAAAGATTTTTGATATTCTGCAATGGATCAAGAAGAAATCCAATGAAAGTATAGTCTACATATATAGAGCTCGATTAGTGGGGGCTTACTGAGTTGTATCTTCATGAACAATGATCTGTTGACCCCATATCGAAAGCATTGGATCCACAATTCCCTGTTTACATTTGGTTTGAAAACTGCAGAAGAAAGCAAAATTTTACAAGAGATTTCGATATAATTTAGAATTTGATCGCACCTTAAGTCCATAAGCGGTAAGAAATCAGTATCCAATAACAGTTTTAGACTAGGAAGACTATGTACCATTAGATGGCCATTCGAAAGATAGGTTGCTAAGCAAGAGCCATCTAGAGGGGAGTGGATATAGAGATATAGAGAGATACGCAGAGGAAATCAATAGATACCCTTGCAGATACAAGGCTTATTTAAGTATCGATATATGGTTTATCGATTAGTATATTAGAGCACAATCTTAGAAATATTATGGCATAGCTGTTGCTAGCTAAGGGTATATCTACTGGGTGTTACTTCTGTTATGGCATATCTCGTTGAAGTACATGCTACAAAGCTTTCGATAAACATATCGATAACAATTATTATCATTATATGAAGTAGTTAGAGTGTATCATATACTATATGCTTTGCTACTTCTATACTTCTATTGCATTTCTATTGTTTGTGTATATAAGAAACTATCGATAGCAGTTATGATCGAATGTCTCAATCGATAACTATTAAACCTATCATACAAAGTGTAAACAGCTATACATTACAGTATTAATATTGATTTATGCTATTTGTAGCTTTGGAAAGACTACCGATAATTGTTATCGATAACAAATATAACATAATTCCACCTCAGATTAGTGTATATCTAGCTGCACTCTGCTCTATAAAACATTTGATTTGCTTCATTCAAAGCCTATCGATAAATGTTATCGATAATAAATATAACATAATTCCACCTCAGATTAGTGTATGTCTAGCTGCACTCTACTCTATAAAACATTTGATTTGCTTCATTCAAAAACGATCGATAACATATATCTATCGATGTTATCGATTACTTTGCCTAGCTGCCTCTGCAAGGGTGAATCTAGTTGTTGTTGTTGTTTCATTTTCGGAACCTTTCATCGTGATAGTTTCTGCCTTGACTGCGAAATCCATTTCCGATAATTGTATGCGATTGATGCAGCACTGATTGGCCACATCGAAGACCTTTGTCTGCTTTTCGCTAGCGATAACTATATATTGTCGATCGGTGAGTGTTTCCAGCCCGGTGCTAACGCTGCCGCTGATGCCGCTGCTGCTGGCGCTGCTACTGCTGATGCCGCCGCCTCCGCTGCCGCCGGCACCGCCGCCCGTTGCACTGCCGCTGCCACTGCTACCTGTTGCGCCTGCTCCACCCGCCGCCGCTGCAGCCCCTCCAGCTCCAGCCCCACCGGCAGCCGTGCTGCCCGCCGCAGCTGCGCTCCCAGCTCCGCCAGCAACCGAAGTGTTTGATATTGTATTGGCAGTTGTTGGTGTAAATGTGGGGCTGGTGCGGCTGCTGCTCTTAGTGGGCGTGCCTAAAGGGAGTAGACGAGAGAAACATATCGATAAGTATCGATTGCCACCACTGCACATGCCAATTTCGTTAACAGTTACGATCTTTCTTGTCCCGATTCTCGTCGCGCCAAGGCTCAAACGTATAGGGTATGATCGAGCCATACGAGTCTAAAAAAGACATGGAAGTTATGGAACCTTTGAGTCGTACCACGGGCCCACCTAAGCAAAGGCAAACATATTAGATATGAAAGAGAGAGAGGGAGAGGGGGGGGGGGGGGAGTGCTTACCGTTTATTGTAACCAACACTGGCTGAGATTTGCGCACATCGCGCTCCGGCATTGTTATGAACAATGTCAATATTGAACCGAAACTAGTTCCAATCCATAAAGTAGGAACAAGTGTCAAAATATCTGAAAAGTTAAGTAAAATATATATAAATTCGATATTCGTGGAATATGTAATATAATATAAGTAATATGATTAGCCTAGCTTGTAATAATTAATTGCTATCGTTAATATATATATGCATATTCGTTTTTTTTTTTGAGGTTATCGAAATATTGAAGTCCCTTTTATGCTTATCGATTTCGTTAAAATAAACTGTGTATTATCGATCATAAGATGTTTATCGTATGCAATTATCGGTATATTCGTTGCAATTCAATCTAATTTTCCAAACGATTTACAGCTGTCTATGCTTTAAGCTAGCAATTCGATTGTAATTTCATATATAACTATCGATAATCATTATCGATATATTGTTTGTTTGAGTTTGCTAGAAATATTCCAATTAGCTAATGACTACTTGAAAGCTCAATTAATATATTGATTTCTTCGATTATTAATGGACAAATAACAATCGATATTTATCGATATGTGACTAAAATGATTACATATTGCATATTTCGCTTGGGCACTTTCCATGCCCTCTTATGTATGCTATAAAAAATCTCTTGTGTATAGATCAATCGATCGACTTACCATTGCGTTTTGCATAACTCTCGATAAAAGCTAAACAGGTAACAGATTCAGAGGAAGACATATCAATGCTTGACATTGACGACGATCTGGATCTCGAGAAGGTGCCATCTAATTTATCTGCAAGTTCAGGTTTTGTACGAGGGAAACAAATCGATTAATGCGATAAATTGAAGCAAATGTGCATAGATATATACAGATATATATATATAATGTTTATATATATATATATATATATATATATATATATAAGTATATATCGATTAATATATAACGGTACAGCAAAGAGAGTGGCAAACGATTACAAAATACAAATTTCATTTTATATAGAGAATTTTTCGGAATTTAGATAGAATGAGGCAGAAATAGAGAGAGGAAGAGAAAGATAGAGAGAGAGAAAGAGTAAGAGTGAGAGTGAGAGAGTAGAGGAAAGAGAGACAGAGATAGATAGAGAGAGAGAGAGAGTAAAAGCGGCGGGCGGTAGTAGGCATAACTTTTGCATTATAATTATTTTATTTTATGAATTTTTTTATTCTTTTTTCTTTTTTTTTTTTTTGACTAAAGAAATTCTAATTTTTTTTTAAATTTTTTTTACTTAAAAAAATATTTTTTTTATATTTTATTTCATTTTTATTTTTTTTTTTGCTGCACTATTTTCGCTAGGCTGCTAAATATTGTTGTTGTTGTTCGAGCTATATGTATGTATGTGTACATGTGTGTATGTGTGTGTGCGTGTTTGAGCCAATCACTGAGAGTTCTCAAATACAATCGTATGTGTGCATCTGCGTGTGTGTGTGTGCCAATACATTCGTGTGTGTGTCTGCGTGTGTGTGTGTGTGAACTATGCAAAAATACTATTTGCCAATGCAGAATTTGCTGAGCTTTTGTTGCAGTTAGTTGTTGCTGTTGCAGTTTTTTTTTATAGTATTTTTTTTTGTTTTGTTTTGCTTTTCTTATTAGTTGCTAATTGGAAGCGTGCACAAATACCGAGAGCGAACGAGCGAGCGAGACAGAGAGTGTGTTTGCTTTTTTTTTTGTGAACAAATACATAAACATATTAAGAGTAAGACAGAGCGAGAGTATAAACAGTTTAAGAGAGAGAACTAGAGAGAGAGAGAGAGATAGAGAGAGAAAGAGAGTAAGAGAGAGAGAGAGCGAGCGAGCGAGCGAACGAACGAGCGGTAGAGTGTGGAGCGAGCGAGCGAGTCAGACAAAGTCGTAAGTATATCAATATATGTATATATATATATATATATATATATTAAAATTAATTTATTTTTTGCATTTTTATTTTTGTTGTTTTTGTTTGCTGTTTGTTGTTGTTGTTGTAGTGAGCGAAAAGTGGCGAAAAATGTGGGCGAAACACAGGCAGAGAGAGAGAGAGACAAAGAGACATTCCTAGCCAAACCCGCCCCTCTGAACGAAATGATAAGAAAGAAAAAAAAACCATTGCAGTCGCTGCCATCACTACAGTCGCTGCCATCACTAGCGCAGCAAGCAGAGGAAACGAAAACGTAAACGAAAACAAAACTGTAAAATGGCCGCTGCAAGCGCTGGCGTCTAGCGAGTGGACACAGAAGACAACAGTGGGTGCATGTATGTGCGACAGAGACAGAGATAGAGAGAGAGAGAGTAGAGAGGCAAACCACAGGCAACGTGCTGCTGAGTGTGAGTATATATGTGTGTGTGTATAGTGTGTTTACGTGTGCGTGTGCGTGTGCGTGTGCGTGTGAGTGCATGTGCGTGTGCTTGTGTGTGCGTGTGTGTTTTAAGTGTTGTACAAACAAGTGTTTTGCATAAGTGTAGCACACAAATACATATACATACATATATACATATGTATGCATATGGAGACAGAAAGGGGAAGAGAGAGAGAGAGAGAGAGAGAGTGATAGACAGAGAGCAATGCTTTGTTGTTGTTGTGGTGCAAGTTTGTTCTTGTTGCTTGTTGCTGTTGTTGTTGTTGTTTATTGTTGTAGCTGTTGTTGTTGTTGTTGTTTGGTGCTCTGTTGTGCTCCCACCTTGTGATTTGGACTTTTTTAGGGACTCGTATGACGTCACCGACTGCTGTTGCTGCATAACAGATGTTTGATGCTGATGCGGATGCTGATATTGTTGTTGTTGTTGTTGAGCAACAGCATAAGCACCTGCCTCCCCGTTATCCGCATCAAACGACGCCAACAATTGCTGTAGATATTGCTGCTGCTGCTGTTGCTGCTGATCAACGCCGCTGCCGCTGCCACCGCCGCCGCCGCTGCCGCCACCCGCACCTGATAGGCATAGGCCAACACCACTACCAATACCACCAACACCAACACCGCCACTAGCAACACCCGCACCTGCATCGTCCGCACCATAGACGCCAGACACCGACGCCGACGTCGCTGCTGCCGCTGCAGCCGCAGCGTTTGCTGACGACGACGTCGACGCGGACAGAGGATCGCCCAACGCCTGCTGCTGCTGCTGTTGTTGCTGTTGTTGTTGTAGCTGCTGCTGCTGCTGTTGTTGTTGCTGCTGTAGCTGCTGCTGCTGTTGCTGCTGCTGTAGCTGCTGCTGCTGCTGCTGCGCTGCACTTGCGCTTGCATTAGCGTTCGCATTGGCTCCGCCGCCGTTGATCTGGTCAATTGTAAATAAACAATAATAAGGGAGGGGAGAGAGAAATACACACAGAGAGAAGGAGAGAGAGAGAGAGAGATAAATGCACTAAATGATTGAATGGAGCAACATATCAATTGTACAATTTGTTGTTCGTCTTCTTCTTCATCATCATCATCATCATCATCTACTTCGTCTTCTTGTTCTTGTGCGAGCACGTGTGCATATATATACATACATATATATAGACATGTGTGTGGCGTGTGTCTATGTGTGTGAGTGTGAGTGAATTGCATACTTTGTTTTGCTTGTGTTGGGATCGTGAGGGAGGGGAGGGGGAGCGCATGAAACAACGATAAACTTAACGAATGCATAACGAGTGTGTGTGAGAGAGAGAGAGAGTGCATATGTGTGAGAGTCTGAGAGAGTGTCGTTAACAATTAACAGTAATAATGCCCGTTGCCCGTTTCGCATGGTGCAAACAGGCAAACAGAAAATAACAAAATGCGTGTAAGGTGAGTGAGTGAGATAGCAACATGAAGAACGTGGATATTTAGCAAAGTGTGTGTGTGTGTGTGCGTGTGTGTGTGAGTTAAGCAAATGACTGGAGAGAATGAACACAACAAATCACAACACAGAGTGAGTGAAACAGAGAGATAGAGAAAGACAGCGACTGTCATGGGACTAAACGAAATAAGATATACATATATACATACATAAATATATATGTATATATATATATATACATATAGTTAGAGTATATAGTATATGAGACAGATCTGAACGAGAACGTTAATTAATATAGTTAAATAGTTGAAATATATAAACATTATGTTAAAAGAGGCAAGAATGCGTGTGCGTGTGTGTAAGCAGCTGTGTGAGTTAGTGTATGTTATCGATATTTATCGATTACATGATGATTTACATATAAAGCTTAAAAAAAATCGTATTATTTTGGTGTGTTGATTTTTACAGTGTTCGTGTAGGCAAATAAAGCAACGTTATATAGCGCTGCAAGCGATTTTTTTTTTTTTATTATTATCGATAAACATAACGAAAAGCATAAGAAGCCAAAGAACTAACGGAAAATGTAAACAAACTAAACTGAAATTGTTTGTAAAGCTAGTCGATAACGTCAATGATGAACAAATTCGATAGTTATCGATTGGCTATCGCAGCTCCAACAGAGACAAAGGCAAAAGGAGAGAGCGACAGAGAAAGAGAGAGAGAAACGCTTAAGACAGACACTGAGTGAGAACCCAACCAAAAAACAAACAAACGAACGAACGAACAAACAAACAAAGCACATACATACATACATATATACACACACATACATATGTAGTAGTTATCGATAAACGATTGTACATATGGTCGTCGACTTTAGTCGTTGGCAGTTTGGTGGATCTGGGCCGGCCGGCGGTAGCGCGCTTAGAACCACTTTAGACATATATATATATATATATATCTAGAGGGCGGGTCCATCATATTTAGTGGTATTTTTATGGTATTTTTTGTTGTCGGATGCTTATGGTAATGCTGATGGTGATAGTGATGGGCGGTATTTATGGAACTCTTACACATAACAAACGTGTAACGTACAACACTCATTAACAACCCATTTAGTATTTTTTATGGTATATGGTATTTTTGTTGGTATTTTTTGGTATTTTTATTTGCACAGTGCATACACAGAGGGTATTTTTTGAAAAGGTGATTTACACTTAGTGGTATTTGTGTGATTGGTATTTTTTTTTGGCATTTTCTTGGTATTTTTTGGTATTTTTACAACAGTTATGCATACTATATATATTTTGTTTCTTTAAAGTTAGTTATGTATATCAACACATACATACATATACACATATGTATACATATATACAAATTATATATATATAGAGAGAGAATTATATATATAAAGAATTAAGAGAAGAGAGAGAGAGAGACATAGTTTTTTCTTTTTGGTTTATAATAGAATTTTATAACATTTTTATATGTCTTTTCCATTCTTTAATTTCAATTTAAATTTTGGTATTTTTTAGGCTTTCTTTTTTGCCGCCGTTTTGTAAACCGTTGCGTGGAACGAGGTATGTGAGCGGGCGTAGGGAACGACAAGGAGAGAGAGAGAGAGAGAGGTGGGTGGGACTTGTCACGACTCAAGCTAAATTTGCGGTACATCTATACATACATTTATATATATGTATGTATTTGTGTATATGTGTTCGATATGTGTGTATGTGTTGTGATCGTGCTAATTCTGCCTCTGCTTTATCAAACATCATCTTCTCTTCATCTTCATCTTCTTCCTCAGCTGCAAACTACATACATATGTAAGATTCGTTAAGTTTTTGTGTATGTGTGTGCGTGAGTTGTGCATATACGTGTGAGTGTCTATGTGTGTGTGAGTATGTTGTTGTTGTTAGAATGAATTACCAAAGAACTTCCATACAATCACATAAAGGCAGTTATATTGCAGCTCTTCTGCATCCGTTGCCTAGTTTCAGGAGAAAGAAGCATATAGAATAAGAATTTCAATTCATATTTCATTTTGTTGTAGTTGCTGTTGCTGTTGTTGTTGATTGGTGCTATTATTATACTTTATTATTATTATATTTTCATTATTTTACATTTATTATTATTATAATTGTTGTTGTTGTAGCTATTGAAAACAAAGAAACTCTACGAAATTGTTGCTGTTGTCGCTATACAAAATGCAATTCGTAAACAAATCAAAACAAATTTGAAGCAACCCCGTTTCATTTCATTTACAGTTAGTTTAGAATACACGCTCTCTAGTTTGGCTGAGGAGGGTGTGAGGGAGACGGGTAGACGGGGCTCAGCTTGCATATACATATGTAACTACAACAAAAATCTACGGCTTGCATACGCATACACATACAAAAGCCAGCAAAGAGTGAGTGAGAGAGACAGAGAGAGAGAGAGAGCAGCTAAAGAGAGTTGGGTATCGGGTTGGGTTTCTTTTTTTTTTTATACTTATTTATTATTGTTATTGTTCTAGGCGCGCCCTAATACACACATGGCAGCATGGTAAATCAGCAGCAGCACTCTGTGTGTGTGTGTGTGTGTGTAGAGTGTTCGTATGTGTGTTCGTGTGCGAGTGTGAGTGTGAGTGAGATTTCGATTTCGATTTCGAGCTTCGCCTTCGACTCTCTCGCGTTCGCTCTCAACTGCAACTAACTGCAACTGCTACGCTCACACGCTCACGCTCTCTGTTCGATGTTCTGGTTCTGGTGGGCAGTGGACGGTGGGGAGAGAGAGAGAGAGATAGATAGAGTGGAATTTGCATATGGTTGGTTAGGCCGCTTGCGCCTCTTTTCGCGCTCTCGCTTTACACGCACTGTACAGTGTGTGTGTGTGTGGGTAGGTGGATGGGGGGAGGGCAGAGTTTTGGTATTTTTTGTTTGTTTGTTGCTATTTTTAGAAGCATTTGCAGACGCATACTTACGTATCTTTTTGGTTAGACTGCCGCTCATCATGGGCGACACGTCGTTCTTATTGGCCCGCCCGACGCCGGCGCCGATGCCAATGGCGCCCGCGCGCTGCTCTCGCGGCTGATACTTAATGTTCGGCACGGAGAGCAGCCGCTGATCGCGCGACTTCTCTTTGAACTTTTGCCGTGTCGGCTTCAGTGGCGGCTGCTGCTGTTGCTGTCCTTGTTGCTCGCTCAGTGGCAAATTGTTTGGGCGCTCGCCGCTCTCGGGCGGCTGCTCAAAGTCGACACGCTTCTGCGGCGGCGTCGCAGTCGGCGTCACGGCCGGCGCATCGGCCGTATCACAATTGAGCATGGCGCTGGCCGTCGCCAGGCCGACATCCTCCTCGCGGCACTCGAGCGCCTCCACGGGCAGCTCCTCGCCGCCCTCGGGCGAACTCTCTTTGGTCGCATAGAATATGGAGGAGCTGTTCCGCATGGACTCCAGCTCCGTATTGACATTGAGGCTGCCGCCGATCTTCATATTGACCTTTGATAATTGACGCTTCAAATTGAACGTTTTCCACGACATCGACTTCCGGCGATCCTGCAGCTCTTTGGGTGCCACGCCCCCCTCGTCGCGCTGCGGACTCTTGGCAGCGGCGAGCGACGCAGCCGTCGCTGCACTGGCGCCGCTCATCAGCGACTCTTTAGTGCTGTTGATCACATCGGCCACGCCCAGCGGCGATGTTGGCCGCGAGCCCGCCGCACCGTCGCCCGTCCCAGCCGACGCTGGCGTCGCTGCCGACGTCGAGGCCGTCGTCGCTGACAGCGCTGCCTCGTTCGCCTCGGGTATGAACTCAATCGACGGACTGTCCGGGCTGGTCGTATCGTTCAGCTATATTTTCATATATATATATATATATATATATATATATATACAAACACATACATACATACATATACATATAGACATCAGTTTATATGCACATGAATACATGTATGTGAGGGGGTGGGGGGTGGATGGAAGGCGGACGCAATGCCGCTAGATTTAATAAAGTTTCGGCTAAGCGGGCAGACGCGCACGTAACAGGGGCAATTCGCATGAAGAAGAACAAATATGTAAAGGGGGAAAAGCCAAGAAAGAGAGCACAAAGGAGACGAACGAAAACTGCCAAGAAAACGAAGAAGAAGAAGAAGAGGAAGCAGCAAGAATGGCGAAAAGTGCGAAATCTTTTGGTTTCCAATATTTTTCTTTATTATTTTGGCATTTTCCAATACTGAAAGCATATCTAACTGTTATATATATGAATGCTGACTGTTATATGTTTCGAATTTAGCTGTTAACTGTCCTCATATCATACTCAGATATAATATAACTGTTATTTAAGCCTAAACATCTTGACTGTTATAGCTACATACATACACATTTGTAAAACTGTTATACAAATGTCATAAATAACTATTACACTTATGTCAAATCAAACCTTTTTGTTATACGTATAACACATTTTTAAAACTGTTATACAAATAACACAACTAACTGTCATGCTTATGTCAAATCAATTCTTACTTTTATATGTATAACATATGATATTTAACTGTTATACACATGTATAACACATCTAACTGTTATATATATGTATAACATATCATATTGCATCATGATTTTTAACCATTCTATGCATAACTGTTATATGCACATATATCATACACTAGCTGTTATATCTAATCTAAACTGTTATACATTATATAACTATTGATTCTAGGCTTATATGTAAAGCCTTTTCTTATCGATAGTCTTGACACACTTTCTCTATCTTTATCTCAACTACATATGTATACAGCAAATTGGAAAGATAATGCACAGATGATAAAAGCTTTAACTGTTTTTTCTTCTTCTTTTTCTTTTGCTTCTTCTGTATAGCCCTTTCGTTCTTCCCCTCTGCTCTTTGTCATAGTTTTCCTGCTTCTTTTCTTGCTTTACTTTAAAGGCGCTGAGAATTTGTATATTGTCTTTTTATATATATAGAGAGAGATATTATATTTGATATGGGGTATATATATATATATATATATATATACATATATACTTATATAATCAGATAAAACGGGAAGGGAATGCATTTATATAGACATATATATGCGTAATACACATACATGGGACATAGATATGCATGTCATACAAACCATGCCAATTCGTAGCACTAAACTGTTATACGACGCAAACTGTTATACTACAGTCAACTCTGAATTGGCATAGTTTAATATGAATATCCATATATATATCTATCAGTTATCAATCGGTTATCAATCAATGGGCAATTATATATGTATAACAGTTAACTTAGATTGTTATATTGTTTCACATGGTTTCATTTTTTCAAATTTAGTTTAGGTTTTTCTTTCATTTTAGTTTAGTCGGGGATTTTAGTTTAGTTTTAGGTAAGGTTTAGGTTAGGGTTAGTTTTTAATGGATAGGCGGAAATGTTACATCATGATGTATAGCAGATAGAGATATACATACATATATATAAATATGTCTATGTATATATATGTATATAGTGTGATGTCAGGTCTCACAGTTGATGCAAACAAAAAACCAAAAAAAGAAATTATAAAAAAAACTAACACACATACATATACATACACTAAAAGAACGCACATCAATCAATCAATCAAATCAGAAAACGTGTCTGGTTTTATATAGTTACAATTACTAGAGACACAGAGAGAGAGAGAGAGAAAGAGAGAGAGGGATAGTGAGAGAGACAAAGAGAGAGAGAGAGAGAGCGACAGAGAGGTAAAGGCGCACAGAGAGAGAGAGAGAGAGAGAGAGAGAGAGAGAGAGAGAGAGAGAGAGAGAGAGAGAAAGAGAGAGAGAGAGAAGCACACACACACACACAATATACAAATCAATCAATGATGGAACGTGGCAAGATGCGAGCAAGGTGAATGGCGACAGCGTCTGTCTGTGTGTGTATATATGTGTGTGTGTGTGTGTGTGGTAACAATCAATTAAATAAACCAATCAACCAGTCAATCAATCAATCAATCAGTGTCAATCGATGCAGCGTGCAAGTACAAATTTATAAAAAAAATACCAAACACACGCACACAGAATTCCTAAACGTTCTTTGTTTGACAATCAAAATCAATCAATCAATCTATCAATCATTTATGATTTACCATGCTGACGAGTTGTGCATTTCGTTTCAGGGCAAAAATTAATACTGTATATATATATATGCATACATATATATATATAGAGACAGAGATATATATATATATATATATGACTTAGAGTTAGAGAGAGAGAGTGAAGGAGACAGAGAGAGAGAGAGAGAGAGCGCATACTAATGCCTGGAAATATCAAGTTTCGAAATATATGTTTGCGCAACTGAAAGCTAGACTAGACATACGCAAAGTATAATACTAGAACAAAATACTAGAAAAATACTAGCAAAAATACTGAAGTGTTTAGCTTTAAAAGCTTTAAAAAATCAAAAAGTAGAGAAAGACTGAGAGAGAGAGTTACACAGAGACAGAGAGAGAGAGAGCGAGTAGGATATATGTATATACATACATATATACATATATCGGCTGCGCCGATTTATGAAATGAACATAGGAAAGGAAACAACAAAAAAATCGAATTTAATTTGCAAAAAAAAAATATATATATATATGTATATGTATATATATAAAACGATTTGGTATATAAAATATACTAAATAAATTACTACTATTATATTATTATATGTATTGGTAGAGGCTACTAAAATAATTTAGCTATAAATATATGTATATATAGAGTTTATATATATTTATATATATATATATATATATATATATATATATATATATATATATATATATATATATATATATATATATATATATATATATATATATATATATATATATATATATATATATATATATATATATATATATATATATATATATATATGAACTTATATATAGAAATGTGTTTTTTAGCTAAAATGTAAATATTTTTTTAATATTGCTTGCATATATGTGTGTGTAGTATTTTTGTTTCATTTTTTTTTTTTTTGTATTTTGTATTTTTGTATTTTGTTCTAAAAATGAGGGGAGCAAACTCAAAGGAAGTGTGTGTGTGTGTGTGTGTCTGTGTGTATAGTGTATGTGTTTTTGTTTATATAAATTTTTTTTAAATATGCACTTCAATCAAAATGCCAGACAAATGCAAATTTTTTTTTTTTGGTTTTTCTTTTAAAATTTTAAAAATAAGCTTAGTTTAACTGTAAAAAGAAAAAGTTGTTAAATGCGTTTGCTACAATTGTAAATCAATCAATCAATCAATCAATCAATGTAAATATTAAATGAGTTAAGTTTTATGGCAAAAGTAGTTAAATTCATAAATGTTATTGCATTTGGTTATTGTCAAATACATCAATCAATCAATCAATCAGTCAGTCAATCAATCAATGGCTATTTGTCTAACACTTGATGCGCGTGTGTCAATGTGTGTTTCGTGTGTTTATGCCATTGTATTAGTGTAATTTGATTGAAGGCGGCAACATTAGCATTAATCGTTATTAACATCAATCAATCATGATCAATCATCATCATTATCATCATCATTAGTATTAGCGTTAAAACTCATGATGATCAATAATCATTGATTAGCATATTAACTATTATCATCATCATCATCATCGTCATCGTCAATCGTTATCAATCATTTGGTTAACGTGATCAATCATCAATCACTTACCTGATCAGAACTGGGCGAACGGCTTTGCTCCTCTTTGCTCTCAATGCGTTTTGGACTTTTTGGTGTTCGCGAATAAGGATCGTGTGCGCCATACAGATCGGGACATGCAACACTCAATAGGCAAATTTTTTGGATTATATCAATTATGACAAGTCCATATTCGGTACCATAAGCCATTCTAAAAACAGAAAAAAGAAAAGAACACGCCATCATGTCAACAAAAACAGCGGCATCCAGCAAAAACCAACGAAAGAGAAAACCAAAACCAAAAAAAAAAAAACTAACGAGTGAACAGAAAATCGTTATAGTTATATATATAGATACCTACGATAGAGCACGCTCATACTCATACACACACACACACACACACACACACACACAGACGCACACGCAGGCACTAAGGTCCGTTTGTGATTCGACTGTCTAATGCTCGACTGCCTAAGACTAACTATAACGAGTAGCGAGTAGCGAGTAACAAGTAACGAGTGCCTAATCGTTCTAGCTGGCAATCAGTTGCCATTGCACTGAAGAGTGACTCATTTTTATGACTAACGAGTAACGAGTAGCGAGTCGCGAGTAGTTAGCAGCTAGCGGCGAGTAACCAACAGCTGCGAGTTGCCGTAGCTATTTGCAAGGAATATCCTAACCCTAGCTTAACGAGTGGCTCATGAGAAAGCAACGAGTAGATGCTGCAGCTGAGAATTAACGAGTAACGATGAGTGACTAGCGCCTTATAGCGAGCATCATCAAAGTAGCGAGTAGTTTGTAACTAGCTTTTGAGAGTAGGAAACATAGATATACAACTTTCTCCAACGAGTAGTCAGTAACGAGTAGCTTTTCTTGTGCAGCGAGCAACGAGTGGCTGCTGGCCGGCACCTACACAGTACGATTAAATATTAAAACACAAAAAGAACAAGGCATACGCACTCTAAGTAGCTGTTGGCACTCGCTCTAGCTGACAACTGGTTGCAACTACTCAACGCAAAATGGCAAATGAACAGAGTTAAGCGGGTGCGCGCGGGGGAGTAGGCTCTCGTTGCCTACAAAACTGTGGCGGGTGGGAAGTTTTATAGGGCTTTACTTGGTTTTTGTTTTTATTTTCTCTATGGGCTCTAAGTACTTCAGGCGCTTTGTTTTGTTTTATCAGAGAACTTCATGCACAATTTACGAATACAAACTACGAATACTGCACTAAAATAGCTTTTATATATATATTTTATTGTCCGCGTGTGTGTGTGTGTAAGAGAGAGAGAGAGAGAGAGAGATGTGTGTGTTTGTATGGCAGAACACTGTATGACTAGGTGTTTGGGGTCTATAACGAGAGTGCTACTTACAGTCCATAGCTGGAGTTGATGCACAACGATGTCACCTGTACGGTGCGACGATTGGGACCCGTTGTCAGACAAACCAATTGGGATTGAAAGCCCGGCGGCTTGCGCTGAGCACCAAAACGCACCTTCAGCGTGCACTCCGTCTGCCAAAAAGAGAGAGAGAGAGAGAGAGAGAGCGAAAGGTTAAAATTGAGGCCTGCTTGAAAGGTGTTCAAGTACGCACCTTATCGGAATCACTCGATTCGGTCTTCTGCACCTGGTGTCCAGTGAGAAAATCGCATTCCGGACTGGTGCCATAGATGTCATCAAAATTCTCGTAGAGTATTGGTATCTCCAGCACCAGCACTTCCGATGTGGATTCGACCTTGCGAAACTTGAACAACATTACCTGGCCCATCGCGCCGGCGACGCACAGTCGACGCGACTCCGAGCATAAAAATATCAAATGCACCGCCAAAGGATTATCGCTATCCGAATGGCTAACGTGGCGCGGCTTCTCGAACATTTTCGCCGTCTTCAATTTGTACAAAATCTGCAAGAGGCAAAGGGTATCTATATAGAGAGATAGAGAGCGAGAGATAGGGAGAGTCTTGCCTGGAGTGTGCCAGCGCCGGAATCCCAGAACTTAAGTGAGCCATCCTGATGGCCAGTAATGACAATTTCCGAGTAACTGCATGAGGCTGGCGACCATTCGCCACCCGAAATGGGCCATTCGCGCTCCGAGAAGCCTGTCTTTTTACTTGTCGTTGTGCGACCAACCTGGCAGAGCACATCAGAGAGAGAGAGAGAGAGAGAGAGAGGTTGAGAGAGGAAACTTGGTAAGCCAAAGGCAACTTTACTTACAGAATAGAAAGCAGGAACCAAATCCGATGGGCAATCGGTTAAATATGTGCAACATGTAACAGGTGATTCGTGTAAGTCCATTGGATAAGGCGATTCAAAGCATGGAAAACCGGGCGTTAATAAGTCTATTAATACTAAGTCATATTGAAGCAACACAGCTATCGCATATGGTTCCTGGGTTTCTGCACCGATCAAAAACAGAAACAGACAGCGAGAGAGAGAGAGAGAGAGAGAATGTGAGTGAGTTTCATATATTTCTGGAGCTGTTAACGCACCGCAGGGCCAAGGATTCTCGCAGAGCGTAATGAAATCGCAAACGGCATGCTCCATTTCCAATACGGTTGTGGTCTTGCCCACCATAACTGTGATGCAATTCGACTTTGAGCCCTTCTCCGATGGCATGCCGCCAGAGAAAATTGTAAAGGTTTCGCTAGACAAAAAGAGAAAGTCATCAACATATGCGAGAGTGAGGGAGAGAGCTAAGTGGCTTTGCGACTTACCCAGTTGTGCTTGACTTGAGGTCAACTTTATAAATCGGTTTGCACTTTTCCGCATTGCCATCCTTGTTGATTTTCGCTGCATCATCATCGATTAATCAAATGCTTAACAAATGTACTTCCTTTCACTTACCGTGCGGACAAACTTGAGACTGGGGCTTCGGCTGCGGCTTGGTCGGCCACGAGCAAATCGATCCGTCCGTATGCGAGGACACAAAGTATTTGCCCTCGTAATGCCAGGCCAACGATTTAACCGCCTCCGCCGCTTGCCATCGGAACTCGGCCGCTTTCGCCTTCAGATCCCACAACACAAGCAGCCCACACTCAAATGCAATAAGCAACTGTCATTGATATGGGGGGATTAATCAATCGATTTGTATATCCAATCCAAAATTCCAGCACTTACCTTGTTTGCATCCAATGGATTATCACATAACGCAATCACAGCACCTGGATGACTAGTTCTAACCCTGAAAGATATTTTGAAAAAAAAAAAAACAAAATTTTATATAAAATATCATTTTAAAGATTATTCGCTCTATTTATAGCATGTTAGATCCATAAAATGTTAGTTAACAGCATATAAACAGAGCCTTAACATGCTGCTGTTAGCTAAAAGTCAATCACTGTTAATGTTAACTATGTTGGCATAGATCTATAACAGACGTCTGTTACTACCATTGAACAACTATTAACAGCACTGCTGACTTAACAGTACTCGGGCTTTGCATAATGTTAATAGCATATAATTAGAGCCTTAACATGCTGCTGTTAGATAAGAGTCAATCACTGTTAATGTTAGCTGTGTAAGCATAGTCTGTTATTGGCACTGAACAACTATTAAGAGCACTGTTAACTTAACAGTAGTTGAGCTTTGCATAATCAAAGCAACATTTCCATTGGTAATATTTTGATTAGTGGCTGTTAATGTTAATACTTACACTTCAATTGCTTTATTCCAGTTAATAATATATCCACTAAGTGCAAATGTATCTATGTGAACGACGTGTATGTTACCCTTCTCGGTGCCCACGTACAGCCATTTGCTGCCGACGGGCAAATGTATGCAAGTGACGCTGCAAGATTCAGATCGAAATACATATATATATATAGAGAGAGAGAGAGATATGTCTATATCAGGGGAGACTTACCGCTCGCGCTGAAATTTGAGACTCTGCACAATGCGCGGCGTCTTTTGGCGTATGTTCCACAAGTGTATTGTATCGTCGGCTGTGACCGTTACCAGAGCGCCCTCGTTCACCAGAAACTGGGCGAAGAGTACGGCGCATTCCGATTCGCCTTCATGTTTGGCATGCGCATCGACGCAAGGTCGGCCCAAGCTGCAAAACCGGGAATAGCTCGTCAATCAAATAGAATCAAGTCAAGCTTCAAGCTTCGCAGTTAATGTTATTGATCTGTTGAAGAACTTACATGCGTATATAGCCGGATTTATCACCAATCGCTAATAGTTTTTGTACTGGATCGAAGGCAAAGGATGTGGGTGAATATGGAAAGCCATGGCGAAAGGTCTACAATATTGCAGAAAAAGATACAATATAGAGTATAACAGTATAACAGTATATAGTATATATGCATATTGTAGGCTCTCTTGAGTTAGGTTGCTTGCGGACTGCCTCTGTCATAGCCGCGTGTGTCTTATGATAGACTTTATAAAATACAACTACCAAATAAGACATCCGCAGGCTACAACAGAAGTCCAGACGTCGGGTAGTCGATCACTAGGTATATGTATATGTTATATATATATATTTTCTTTTTCTTAAAACTCACGCGGCGAGCTTCGGTGGCCGAAGTCTAGCATAGAACTGACTTGCGTCGCACACTTATTATTTTGTGCCTACCATCGAACTACGCTCAGCGTCGCGACGCTGTCGCCGCGCTACAACGGTACTTTCAGAAACTACAAAATGCCATCAGCCAATCGCATCTCAAATAAAGGCTGAGGCAATTTTCACATTATGGTGAAATAACATTCCTGCGAAATGCCTCACACACATTATATTGAAATCCCATTCCAGCGAAATGCCTCAAACTCACGCAGCACGAACTGCCCGCGCCGACATACATACATACATACATACATACATAATATTTCCAATATATATTTTCTAACTTTTATCTGCCTGTTTGTATCTTTCATCTTCTAACTTTCATTCTTGATCTGCCATCTTCTATTTTCTATCATCTATCTTACTATATAGAAATTCCTAGAAGCGCTTCTCAGTTTATATATAACATACATCATACATAATAGTTTTTTGTTTTTCTTAACATTTTCCTCTCTGCTCACTTACTTTTTTCAGTGTAAAATGATCGGCCTTCAGTTGCTCGAGTATCTCCTGCTCCTGTCGTATGGCTTGCGGCTGTACGGTTTGTCGAAATCCATCCAGAACTCCTTTGAATGTGAACTTTTTCATTTTTCTAACATGAGTCGTCCTGCTGCTAAAGCCGATCTGAAGCTGCTTTCAAAAGGTTATCTAAAAAGGGCGCAGCTTCTATCTGCTGCTGCGGTTTTCCACTGCTTCTTCTTCTTCTTCTTCTTGGGGAAATTGTTTCAAATTTGATTTTTCTTTTTCCGTTTCTTTTTCAATCCGTTTTTTTTTTGTCTTCTGTTTTTAGATTATTTCTTGGGGGTATTTTTTTGTAGATTTTTGTTGTTTGGGAAGTGAAACTAGGTTAGCAATAGTCGAATTGAGAGCTGCAATTATCAAAGAGAGAGAGAGAGAGAGAGAGAGAGAGAGAGAGAGAGAAATGCATTAGTCGAAAAAGTTTTGTTGCATGTGGCTTTAATGGCTGATGTCTAACAGTTTGATGATGCAATAGCAAAAACTACACACACACACACACACACACACACACACACACACCCACACACACACCCACACACGCACACACACAGACAGACACTGGCTAAGCCATTGAATGGTATCATTAGCATGGCTTTTAGTACATATTTGCTTAGCGTATTAAAACCATAGCCCAGTTTCGGGCGCAGAGCCATCAAACTGCAATTTTGATGCAAAGTAAACAATGTTGTTGCCAGTTTGATGGCCGCTTTATAAATAACGGAACATGTTGATATTACATTGATTTCTATTTGATTACATTCTATTATTTCTTTCTTTTTTATATTTGCTCTAAATCAGATTAATATATATATACATACATACACACATAAAATCAAATCATCAGATTTATCAGTTATGTACTTTTTTCTATCGATATTTGGTTTTTCGTATAAGAATAACGCTAACGACGCCTTTGTCGCCTGGACCTGATGATGATGATGATAAATGAATTGAAGGCACAACAAGCCGCGCGCTCAAGTGCCATCTTCATTTTTAATGCAATGGCCGTTGAAAAGGTGCTCGCTATAAAACGAGCAGCGCTGCTTATGCTTATGCCATGCTGCTCTGCTCTCGTCCCATTGCCCACACTCAAGTGCGAGCGAGCTGGCACTAAAGAAATGGCAATGAGGGATGGTAATGAGCACTGTAAGAGAGTGTGTGTGTGTGAGTGTGTATATAAATGCGATAAATGTGTGGCTGGCTGTGGGCAGTGTCAAGAGTCAAATGTTAAATGGATATAATTGAAAATCGCTGTTGCCACATTTTGTTGCACAACACGCATACACAGACCTATGGCAACATACATATACATACATATGTGATGCTCTGTATATGGGTTATATTTGTCTATGTCAATGCCTGTGTATAACTGTATGTATGTATGTATGTATGTATGTCTACACATATATTTCTCTAGGTATGTGCACTTATTTTTGGGATGGCACACAAATCGATTTTTCGCACACTCATCGCACGTCGACGTCGACGTCAACATCGCTGCCATTTCTTATTTGCAATTGTTTACGCTTTGTCAAACAAATAATCACACATGCACAAACACATGCATGCACACACACGTGTGTGTGTGTGTGTGTGTGTGTGTGTATATATGTGTGTGTATTTAGCTGGGTCGCCAGGACAAGCGAGCGCGCAACAGTAAAAAGTGAAAAGCAAATCGCTGGCATACTTTAAATTTAATTTGCACAAACAAAAAGGCACGAGCTCTCACACACACATACACACACATACTCATGCAGCGAGCAACAACAAGAGGCAGGCGCCTGACCGACGACAACGAGCCGTTACTCTCTGTACGTGTGTGAGTGCTGCTGCTGCCTAATGATGATTAAAATGCCATCGCTTGTTGTTGGTTTTGTAAACAGCAGTGCTTGGAAGCTGAGCACACACACACACTCCAACTCTCTCGCTCTCTGCTTTTCTAGCATACATATACATGTGCGCGCGAGTGTGCACGTATAGATAACCTCGATTTACAGATTTTTTCACACATACACACACACACACACACACATGGCCGTTTTTTTTTCTGTTCCTTCCTTCTGATGCTTGTTGCTACTCACTTGAATTTACTCTACATTTTTATTTCGATTTATTTCTTTTGTACTCTTTGGCGCCTTAGGCCCGCAGCCGCATCCGTTGCGCTCCTGTCGTTTTTTTTACTTTTTCTTCTTCTTTGTTGTTGCAAATAGCAGCAACACACGCCGAACAAAAAAAAATTAAAAACCAACGAAAAAAAAAGGAAAAAAAATCTTCAACGGTTAAATGTTCAGTAACTGGAAATGTTTGCTTTCAACAATTTCCACTGCATTTGGTATTTTCTGCGACGTTTTTAGTATATTTCATGAACTTTTGTTAATGCATATTTTAAAGTATTTTTTTCGCACTAATAACAAAAATATATGTATCAATTGATTTTTCACTAGAAAAAGACACACTTGCACACACACGCAGAGACGAGACAACGACACACACACACACACACGCAAAAAAAGAAATCACACAGTGAAGAAAAACGTAGACGGAGTCAAAGTCGAAGTTGGACACACACACACACACGGGGATATGTAAGACGAGAAAAATGCTGCTGGTTAGCTGGTTAAATGGCAACTGGAGCTGCTGCTGCTGCTGCTGCTCCTGCTGAAGCTGAGGCCCGTTGTTGAGTGGCGTCGCTGTCGTCGTGTTTGTAAAGGCATTTTTTGCACCTTGTTTGGCGCACGCGAGGACACACAGTGAGAGAGCGAACGCTCGCTGGCTCGCTCGTCAACCCTGAAAACTGAAATGCTCTCCAATGCGCTCTCTCCCACTCTGCCAGCACTCTCCAGCAGCACTGCCTGGCACGCGCGCTCGCCCACTCTAACACATGCACTCTCCAACTCTCCCAACATCTCTTCTACTCTCCCACTCTCCCGTGCTGCTGTTTGCTTTGTTGAAGTAAGCGAGAAAAAAATGTAGAAAAAAAACTCTTTTACTGTTGCATAGCGCGAGGCGCTCAGCTCGAATTTTTACAGTTAGCTATGGTTGTTGCTGTATTTATTGCTTATTGCAAATACAAGAAATGCGCTAAAGATTTGCCAATTTTCGCACGCTCTTTTTGTGCGTGTGTGTGTGTATGTGTGTGTGTGGAGTGCTCGTAGTAGCTGGGCATTGCGCATGCTTACGCTAAGAGGCGCCCCGTCGTGTCCTGCCTGGAGGACGATGTGTCGCACACAATGCGAATCGTGGTGAAACCGTTTTTGCGCGCGCGGTCACATGACACGAGGCCAACACATACACACGCAAATCTGTTGAGGTAGCAAGCGCAAAAAGCAAACAACACCCCCCACCCACCCACCACATTAAGCCTGGGAAATAGGCTTTGATTTTGTTTAAATTATATATGAGCGTGTTTTGCTTTAGCTAACATATTTCACACACACACACACACGCACACCTGTATATGTATGTATGTGCACACATTAAATATATTATTTTAGATACATATATGGAAAATTTAAAAGCGTTTACGTTTGCGAAACATTTGTGTAGAAGGAAACGTTGCACGTTATTTGGCCAAAAGGAAAGTCTAAACTGAACATCCGCGTTGCGCTCAACACTTTTGCTGCTGCTGCTGCTGCCTCTGCTGCTGTAGCTGTGGCTGCTGCCTCTGTAAACGTGTATGTACATGTTCTGTTAGAGCGGAGAGCGTGACACGATCACTAAATATGCTCAAATTTTAAAGTTGCAAAAAAGTTAGGGTTCTGTTTTTCTTTTGAATGAACTAAAAACTCATAAAAAATATATATTAAAAAAGTTGCATAAAATGTATATAAATTGATCATGTATAAATTACTATTTGGGTCTATAAAATTGATGTTAAAATTGACAGTTGGAAAAGATGCGAATGTTAGCAAAATATTTTTTAAATTAAAAAAAAATTTTTTATTATTTCATATTTTTAATATTTAAAATACCAAACATTTTCTTATAATAAAAATTAATATTTAAATATTTTTAATATTTTAGATATTAAATATTTTCCTATAATAAAAATTTATATTTTCATATTTTTATTTTAATATTTAATATTTTAAAGATTTAATATTTTCAATATTTACTTTTTTTTATAAAACTGAATATTTCCAATATTTTGTAACATTTTCACATTTTAAATATTTTTTATAATAAAAATTAATATTTACAATATTTTCATATTTAATATTTGTACATTTTTAATATTGTAAATATTATTAATATTTTCAATACTTTTAATATTTAGTATTTTAAATATTAAGTTTTATTTCTTTTTATAATAAAAATGAGTTTTTCCAATATTTTTAACATTTTCCTATTTTAAATATTTTAAGAATTTAATTATATGAACAAAGCACATCATTACCACAAAAATATAAATAATTATATATTAATAGTTGAATTATCGTGTACTCATAGCTGAAGAATGCGGTAAACGCCCATCTCTATAAACAGACTCACACACACACATAGAGGCACGCATACATACAAAGTTGGTCAGCTTGGCAGCAGTTATGCAAAGCAGCGCCGCTGTGCTGCGCGTCGCGTCGCTTTAGGGTTGCCGCAGAGCAGAGCTTTGATTTGCGTTCGTTCCCCAACTCTAGGCCTAGTGCGACCCAATTGGGGCAAGCGGCAATCCTGAAGCCATGGCCTGGAATCGATACTTGTTGTCCTCACACACACACAGAGGAACAAAGGAACACACATCAAAAATTTAATCAACTCAAATGTAAATACGCGCACACACACACACATACAGACGCACTGACTTAATAGCACAAAAATTTGCATTGAAATTGTTATGAGTTATGCCGTTAAACGTGCTCTCCACACCACTGCGCTCTCCAGGGCGGCCATATTAATAACAACTCTCCCACTCGCACACACACACACACACACGCACATATACACAAAGACGTGTATGTACGTACGCCTTTGTATGTATACACTCGACCCATTAACACACAGAAAAGTATGCAATAAAAAAATGGCCAAGCTCTTGCGTCATATGCCCAGGAATCATCTTGAAATCGTGTTTGCAAATACGCACACATACACACAGACAAACCCACAGGCAAACACAATTTATCATCCCAATAAGAAACTTGTTGGGCTGGCACGCGCGAGTCAACCACCAGCAGTAGCAGCAGCAGCAGCAGCAGCAGAGAATTCGCAGTCGCTGCCGCTGTCGCCGTCTGTTGATAGCAATATGAGGGCGCCATAAACAACAACGCTGGTGGTGTACCCCAACCCCAGTCAACGCCACCACAACCTCCATTGTTGTAGCCTGGGTGTGTATATGTGTGAGTGAGAGATTACAGAAAGACTTTCATCATTTCAGATTAAGTGATTCATTGGTCAGCTAAATAGGTTTTACGATGCTGCTCCTAATGACGGCGACGCTGACGTTGACGACGCAGCTGCTGCTGCACACACACACACACACACACACACACACACACACGAGCGCGAACACTTACGACAAGCATGTTGTCATTTTTATCAGCATATGCACACACACACACACACACACACGCATACACATGTGCATGAGTATTGTACAATTTGCACAACAGAAAGAGAAGAACAAAAAACACAGTCATAGAGTAAAGAGTAAAACGCTGACGCTGCAAACATAACATCATCAGCACAACAACAACAATAACGTAAAAATTCCATTTCACAAAATCCAATCAGACACCCCCACAATAAATGCGCCCACCTGTTTCATTGCGTTTGGCACTGCGTTGTATGTACATACATAGATGTATATATGTATGTATTTGTGTTGCCACCTGCACGCGTGGCCAATTTGTTATTGCATTGCTTCGCAAATGTTGTTACGCGTATTGCAATTTTCGCACCTGGACTTCAACGCGCACAATTTTTTCACTTTTTTTTCCTTGACGTTTTTATTTGGGCTACATTTATACTTGCCCAGCTCAAATCGTCTCGTGTGAAGCTACTTCATCAAACTGAGCAGCAAGTAAACAAACGTAATTTGCGCAACATGAATTGTAAGCGTTAACAGCGTCGTAACTTGCTAAAGCACTGCTGTTAACGCAAATCGGAGCTAGTTTAACGCAAAATGCGTAACGTAGGCAGAGCAACGGAAAATGTGGCGCACTGAACGCAAAAATGCGCTACGTTAAATGTTAAAATGGGAGAAATTTATTTTTAAAAATTATATATAATTTTAATATATAAACGTTTTTTTGGTATTTTTAAATTATGTTTTTAAGACTGCTATATGCTGAGCATAGCTGGATAATTATTAATTGTATATTATAGCTGCATTAAATATATATTTGGATAAAATTAGCTGGGAGTCCCCGCAAAAATATGAAAATATATGCGTAAAGCACAGTTATATAGTATTATATTTAACTAAAATTAAATATAAAGCTTAATCATTGATTTTAACCACACACAGAGGCTTTGTGAAATATACAATAAATATATATATTAATAAAAAATGATATATATATATATATATATATATATATATATATATATATATATATATATATATATATATATATATATATATATATATATATATATAAATCAGCTGAATATAATTCGAGTACAATGCAGTTTTATAAAACTTGAATAATACATGGACTTAATTAAATATTGATATAATATACAAGCTTTATAGTTATATAGACATATATGTATATCCAGTAAGATATATATAGCATTATAAAATAGTACATTTTGGATTGATCTTATAGCCCGATCAATTCGAGATGAGTATATTTGGCTCAATTGAGTGCAGGACGTTGAAGCCCTTGTGCAGGATGCAGGTGCGCAGGACGCCGCAGGTGACCAAAAACTGCGAGAACTGAAACATATATAGAGATGAGCATTGGATACATCAGATATATACATATATATATAGAAGCCAAACCGACCTCCACGGCATGCTGATGTATGTTGCTGACGCAGACGACGATGCGCTGTCGGAGCTGCGCCTCGAGTTGGGGCACTTGGAGCGCCTCGAGGCGCTGCTCGCCCAGCTGGACGGTGGCAAAGGGTATATTGATGGAGTGGGGCACATGGACGTGTCCAAACTCGACGACGCTGCGCAGATCAATCAGCGCCAGCTGCTCCGGCGCGTGCATCAGCAGCTGGTGCACGTCCTTGGCGCTGATGCGCGGACAGAGCTCCGACTGCAGATGCTGGAGCTCCACCTCGCCGGCGCCAATGTCCTGGAAAAGAGAAAAGTGTTAGGACATGGCAAGGTCAACTCAGCTCCACTCACCAGCGCATGGGGTGTCTGCAGGCGCAGCGCGTGCTGCCGATGCGTAATGCTCTTCGGCGTGCTCTCGTACATCTTCTGGGACTCGATGACGCAGCTCTCCATGACGATGTCCGGCAGGTCGGAGAAGAGCAGGATGCACTCGTTGAAGCCCGAGCTGAGCAGGGTGCTCTTCAGCTGCTTCAGTATGGCGACGCCAATGAACAGCGGATAGGAGCTGTCGCCCAGCATCAGCTTGTCCCACAGATGCAGAATCTTGTGCAAAGGGAAAACATCTGCAAACAGAAGTCAATCAATCAATCAATCAATCAGTCAATCAGTGAGTCAATCATGGACTCACGTGAGAACATGGTGAGGAACCAGGGTATGGCAAAGAGCTCGGGTATAAAGTTGATGCTGGCCAAGTGCTGGGCCAGCAGCGGCTCGTGGAATGCGCTCAGCTGCGAGAATTTGCTCAGATACTCCTTGATGATGGCCGAGTTGTCCTTCAGGAAGAACCACTGCAGATACTTCGGTATGAAGCGGAACAGACTCAGAAATGCCAATTCTGAAAGCAAAGAAGACAAAGAAGTAGAGAATAAAAAGAAGACTTAGACTATGTTTTATAATATATACTAACTAGACTTACACTTTCACTAGCTTAAGGAGTAGGTGCTACTAGAGTAGATGCTCAGCTGGAGTCTATCTAGCTAGCTCTATAAGCCTATACTATATACACCTACATACACATATATAGGTATATATGCTCATAGCTGCTCTATATACTCTCCAGATATGCCCCACATGACCTTCTACAATAGCATTCAGCACTATTCATATGTTTACAGGGTATCCATAGCATGTTCTCCTATCTGACGCTTATCTGCAAATATTCTCCATAGTTGACTTAAATATGGCTGACAAATCTACCAATAACATTTTTACAGGGTATATACATGCATGTACACTCCGCTACAGAGCAGTTTGTTTTGGTGTATAAGGGGTTTTACAGGGTATAACAGCATGTAGACCATAATAGACAAGTATGTGGGTTATGATAGGCCCTATATAGCCTAAATAAACCATTTTACAGGGTATATACAGCAAATAGACTCTGTTAAAGAGCAGTTGGGAAATAATATTACCTAAATAGGCATTTTACAGGGTATATTGCTTAGATATACAATCAATATTACCCATATACAAACGTTTACAGGGTATATACATCACGCATACTATGTTACAGAGCAGTTGGGCAACAATATAACATAAATCAACATTTTTACAGGGTATATACCGTATTATAGAGCAGTTTGCTTAGATATGGAATCAATATAATCTAAATAAACATTTTTACAGGGTATATGCAGCATGTAGACTCTGTTACAGAGCAGTTCGCTCACATCTGACATCAAAGTCTAATAATGTAAATTAAGACAGGCCCTATATACCCCTAATAAACATTTTTACAGGGTATACACAGCACTTATCAGAGCCCAGACTCACACATAAAACTTAAAGCTTCAAGAAATCTGCTATCTTTACAGGAGAGATCAGGTATAGCTGCACTCTGTAACATGGCCCATACACGTATACCCTATATACTACGTAATTCCAGTCCATAATATACCCTATGTATTAGAGGAACTTCTTTATCACTCTATGCCCTATGCATAGCATATACAAAATGTCCCAAAATATACCCTGTAAATGGCTTTTATAATGCCTATACCCTCTCTATATCTCCCTCTCTTTCTCTCTATTGCCATCTCACTCACCTTCGTTATTAAAATTGAGATAGAGAAAGGGCGCAGTCAGCGAGTCGAGTCCCTGCCAGTAGACGTACTGCGGATGGGCCGTGACCCAGGCCTTGAGCAGTCGCTTCAGCTTGCGGTGCCCGTCCGGCGAGGATAGCAGCTCGTCGTACTGATGGCACCTGGGTATATCCACCTCGATCTGCCGATCCGTGCTCGTCGCCGTAAACTTATCGATTTTCGTATAGCTCGCATTGGGCAGGACGCCCAAGAGGGCCGCCCAGATGGGGCCACGCAGCAGCGGCGGTATATCGATGGCCGCCTCGCGGTGCAGCTGATCCGCCGTATGCGGATAGCCGTGGAGCAGCCGCGTGAAGAGACGCACGCGCCGAAACTGATACTCGATGTCCCGTTCCCTTATCAGCAGAGGCAGCTGCTCCTGCTGCTGCTGCTGCTGCTGCTGTTGTTGATGTTCCCGTTCCCGTTGCTGCTTTTGGCGTTGTCCGTGCAGCAGCGGAAAGTAGACGTTGGCGGGCAGTCGGCTGAGCCGCTGGAGCAGCGGCTGCAGCTTGAGCAGCACCACGCGCTCGTCCATCAGATAGGATTGGCTGCGCGGCGGGCAGACGCTGGCGCCGCTGAGTCGCACGATTTGGGGCAGCGCCAGGATGGGCGCCTCGCTGCGTATGAGGCCCTCCTTCTTGAGCTCCGCCTGGACATCGCCGCCGGCCAGCTGCCATAGGTGATAGATCTGCGTCAGCGGGCAGCGCAGCAGCAGCGGCACGGGCTCCGCAGGCAGTGGCTGCACCCCCACCACCGGCTGGCTGAGCTCTGCCAAGCATGGCTGCTGCAGCAGCTCGCCGGGCAGCGGCCGCTGGGCGGGCAGCACGCTCAGACAGCGCTCGAGCAGCTCGCGCACAGCCTGCGGCAGCTGCTGGTACAGCTCCAGGCGCTGGTGCTCGCGGGCAATTTTCTCGACGACGCTGACTTGGGCGTTGCGCGCGAAGGCCAGCAGCTTCCAGGCAATGTTGCTGAGCTTCAGCTTGGGCCAGAGCTCCGTCTGGAGCAGTTGCTCGAGCAGCAGCATCGCCCAGGCCCAGACGTCGCTCTTGATGTTGCCGTTGACGCCGAGCAGACGCTCGGGCGCCATATAGCGCACGTTGCCCAGGGGAAAGGGCACATAGGTGCCGCCTTTGGTCATGTGGTGCATGCCGTAATTGAAGAGCTTCACGCGCACCGCCTCGTCGCTGCCATCCACAAGTATGTGGCGCGGCTCCAGGTTGTGCACGACCAGCCTGTGGGCGTGCAGCTCAGCCAGCCCGCTGGCCACCTGCCGGAATATGCGCAGTATGTGTGTGTGCTTGATGGGTAGCTGTGCCTGCCGCTTCACATAATCCTCCAGCGTGCAGCCCACGAACTCCGAGACGACGATGGTGCGCTCTAAAATATACAAAATACATTAATTATCTGTGTGCATAGCTGGGAGGCGGAGTGGATGAGCTGATGTGGGCTGCTGTTACCGTGCTTGCCGCGCACCACATCCAAATACTGGCAGAGATGCTCGTGCTGCAGCTCCTTAAGCCGCTGGGAACGCCCTAAAATTGCGATCGAATTGGGCGTTAGCGGGAGGCCGTTGCTGCCGCACACATCGCCCGGATGCAGTCGGGCGAAGAAGGTGATGGCGCACAGGCGACGCGTCTCCGATTTGGCGCCAGCGGCCATTTGGGGTAGCGCAGGCAAAGACAACACAGCAAACACAGCCGAAGGAGGAGCAACAATTATTTATTTGCCACTCAATCAGAGCAAATCAGCTGTTTTGCGCGGCCCAAAATGTTATCGATAACGGCCTGCTGTCAACACTGATTGACCATTGCGCAACACTGCAACAAGTTTGTTTTGCTAATGCACTAGGTGTGTAGACACTGACGACTTTGTCAGCTGATATGTAACATATGCGAACATTATTATAATAATAATAAAAATATACTACATTAATGTATTACTAATTAGCAGCTGTAAGTATGTGAAATATAATAACTTTAATAATCATGTCTATTTTTCTTTGATTTTATATTCTGCTAGATTGTTTTCACATATGTATCTAGCAGAACACAAGGTTAGGGTGTTCATCATTCGCCATGCTAGAAAATTCTTCTTTATTTGTGTTTGCGTTTTGTTTTTATTGCGCACTCGAAATAGTTTCGATTTCGTTTTGTATACAAAAGGAAAAAAGAGGCGTTGATATGGCAATTTTGTTGCCGTTGGAGCGCAGTTAGTCGTCAACGGCGCACTGCACTGCAAACAATTGCCAAATTGGATAAATTGAATTTAATTTGCGATCGCAACGTAGCCAGTAGTCGTCACACGGAATGTCGTTTCTGGTGGAGTACACCGAGTCCCAGTGGCGGGATTTGGATATGCGCGCCCTGCGCGTCGATCAGGCCTATATGTATTTGCATACGGAGTACGCCGAGAAGACATATCTCTATACCCTGTCCGATGAGTGCTATACGGTATGTTAATCCATACATTCAGTTCCCGCCACATTTTATTTTTGCTAAAGAGCTTTTGTTATTGTTATTGTTGTTGTTGCAGTGCCCTTTTGCCAAAGAGAAAGCTTTGTCCACAGCTGGGTCGGTGGAACCGTTAAAGCTCAGCACCGCTTACCCGTTGAGTTTCAAAATTTATGCACACGATCAGGGTCACTATGCCTACGAGAATGTGTATGTGTTGCAATAAGTGTGCATGTGTGTGTGTGTGTGTGTTTTACAGTGTTCTAGAGATGGGCGCGTTTAACATTCGTCGTTTCTCCGACACCGATCAAGCGCGAAATCATGCAGATTTTGAAAGATGCCACACAAAAATGTAAAATTTGTGAAAATTTGTGATAAACAAAGTACTTGCATATATATATATAGCTTATTATAATATATAAATAATATATATATTATAGCAAGTCAACGATATTTGCATATTGCGTGCTTCGCTCTCGTGCCTAGCTCGACACGCGCCCATCTCTACGCCGCGCTCATATGCTTTCTGCTTATGCATAATCTTTTTATGGCTCCAGTTGCAATAATATCATCATGACATCTGTTTACACGCCATTCTTATGCCTAAATGCTGTTTGTGTGTCTGTTTTGCGCTCTGTTTGTGTGTGTGTGTGTATTTAAAGCTTATTCGCTTGATTTCTCTTTCATTCGGTTTCCCCCTCCCCTCGCAGCTCGGCTCTGTGTGCGCTGCGGCGCAGCGATCTGGATGAATTCGGCGTATATAACCTCACACTACTGGCCAACGGCAGCTGCAGCTTTGCCGTTGACAAGCCCGGCGTTCCCATTAATTACGGTAAGTGTCGATTTCCTATGCCAGCCAATCTAATCGCCCAACATCTATTTTATCAGTTGATCGCGCAGATTGTTGGCACTTGCAATGAAATTTGTTTATTTTACCATAATTTTAAAATACCTTTCTTCAGGTTCTCTCTCTCTCTCTCTCTCTCTCTATCTCTACGTATCTATGTTTCTCTCTCTCTCTATGTATCTCTCTCTCTCTCCCTATGTATCTCTCTCTATGTATCTATATATATATATATATATATATATCTCTATGTATCTCTATGTATGTATCTCTCTCTATGTATCTCTCTCTCTCTCTCTATGTACCTCTGTTTCTCTCTCTCTCTCTCTCTCTCTCTCGCTCTCTCTCTATGTATCTATCTCTTTCTTCCCCTGTCTCTCATTTCTCTTAAGACCCAGAGGCTCACATATAGCCTCTATATAACTGTAACTCTTAACTATTTGCATTTCTTCTTTATATCAACTTCTTAAACGTTTTACTGGCTGTGTCTCAGTGCCAAACTGCTGACTTATCATATTCCGACTAGCTATCTCTTTCACTCTTGCAGTCTCATCCTTTTTCCATAGTTTGATCTTCTCTTTGTGCTGCTTTCGTAAACGTTTTACTGGCTGAACTGTAGATATATCGCATTCTCCTGTGCGGGCTCAGCAGTGCTTTCAATTATAATAGTATGTCTCTTTATCTTTCTCCCTCTACTGCTTTACAATCGTCATTTCTTTGCATTCTACTGGCTTTCGTGAACGTTTCACTGGCACTGAATTATTTTATAGCTGTATATATCTCTACCTCTCTCCCTCTGTCTAACTGTACTACTCCACTCCTCAACTTTCTTCATTCATCTACATTCTACTGTCTTTCATAAACGTTTTACTGGCACAGTCAGTCTCTCTCTCTCTCTCTCTCTCTCTCTACATTCTAACTTCCCTTTGATGCCTCATTTCCTAATATATGTTCCAGTTATAGATATACACAATTGTTCTCTATCCATCTTCATTCCTAAACGTTTCACTGGCTCTCACTCTCAACTCTCCCATTCACTCTCTCCCCCGTACAGCTTTCCTCTCCGTCTTCGTGCTCGTCGCCTTGCTGGTAATCCTCTTGAATCTCGCGAGCTGCGCCTGGAAGCGCTATCGCTACGATGAGGCCGCCGCCGCAGCGGACAGCATTGGGGACGCAGCGGCCAAGGCGACGCAGCGCAAGCGCCTGCGCAGTCTGGACACATTCCGGGGGTAAGCACTCGAGATACCCTGTAAAATGCATTCTCATCTCTTTCGTATCCCCATCCGCAGGCTTTCCATTGTGCTGATGATATTCGTGAATAGCGGCGGCGGCGGCTACAGCTGGATCGAGCACGCCGCCTGGAATGGTCTACACCTGGCCGATATCGTCTTTCCCAGCTTCCTCTGGATCATGGGCGTCTGCATACCGCTCTCGATCAAGTCGCAGCTGGGGCGTGGCATTGGCAAGCCAAGGATCTGTCTGCGCATCCTTTGGCGCGCCTGCAAACTGTTCGCCATCGGGCTCTGCCTGAACTCAGCCAACGGGCCGCAGCTGGAGCAACTGCGTCTGATGGGCGTCCTCCAGCGCTTCGGCATCGCCTATCTCGTGGCCGGCGTGCTGCACACTCTGTGCAGCCGGCGGGACCAGCTGAGTCCGCAGCGCGCCTGGCAGCGCGCCATCTACGACGTCTGCCTGTTCAGCGGGGAGCTGGCCGTGCTCCTGGCTTTGATAGCCACCTACCTGGGCTTGACCTTCGGCCTGCCCGTGCCGGGCTGTCCGCGCGGCTACCTCGGCCCCGGCGGCAAGCACAACAATGCGGCCGATCCCAACTGCATTGGCGGCGCCGCTGGCTACGTGGACCGCCTGCTCCTGGGCAATGCGCACATCTATCAGCATCCCACGGCGAAATATGTCTACGATGCGTCGGCCTTTGACCCGGAGGGCGTTTTTGGTAAGCATTGAAGCCGTGAACTCCGTGAAGTCCGACTATACACTATATACCTTAAGGCTGCTATAATGCGTCTCTCTCTTTGCTATACTACCTGCCTCTCTCTCTCTCTCTCTCTTCCTCTCTCTCACCCCCTCTCTTTCTCTGTCTCATTCTATATTTTATTCTTCCGCTCTTTCTCTCATTCCTTCTATTATATTCACTTCTCTACCCTTTCTCTTTCTCCCTCTCTCTTTTGGTCTCTGTGGCTTGCTTCCTCTCACTCCCTCTCTCACTCTAAATCTTATTCTCCCGCCTCTATCATCTGATTCCTTCCTTTCTCTTCACTTCTTTCTCCTCTTCTCACTATCTCTCTCTTCTTCTCACTATCTCTCGCGCTCTTCCTCTCCCTATCTCTCTCTCTTCCTCTCAATATCTCTCTCTCTCTCTCTCTCTTCCTCTCACTATCTCTCTCTTTCTTCCTCTTCCTCTCTCTCTCTCTCTCTTCCTCTCAATATCTCTCTCTCTCTCTCTTCCTCTCACTATATATCTCTCTCTCTTCCTCTCTTTATCTCTCTCTCTCTCTTCCTCTCACTATATATCTCTCTCTTCCTCTCACTATCTCTCTCTCTCGTCCTCTCACTATCTCTCTCTCTATCTCTCTCTTCCTCTCACTATATCTCTCTCTCTCTCTCTCTTCCTCTCACTATATATCTCTCTCTCTCTCTCTTCCTCTCACTATCTCTCTCTCTCTCTTCCTCTCACTATATCTCTCTCTCTCTCTCTCTTCCTCTCACTATCTCTCTCTCTCTCTTCCTCTCAATATCTCTCTCTATCTCTCTTCCACGCTCCTTCTCTCCGCCTTCCAAGCTTCTTTCCACTCCTCCATCCCTCTCGCTCTCTCACTCACTGTGCAGCTCTCTTCCTCCCACACTCTCTTGTCTCTACTCATATTTATGCTATATCTCTCTCTCTCGCTCTCTCCTTTGCAGGCTGCCTTCTGAGCATCGTCCAGGCCATGTTCGGCGCCTTCGCTGGCGTCACGCTGCTGGTCCACGTCACGTGGCAGGCACGGCTCAAGCGCTGGCTGCTGGGCGCCACGCTCCTGGGTCTGCTGGGCGGTGCGCTCAGCGGCTTCTCCAAGGAACACGGCGTCATTCCGGTCAACAAGAATCTTTGGTCACTGTCGTTTGTGTTCGTGACCGTGGCGCTGGCGCTGGTGGTGCTCTCGGTGCTCTACTACCTGGTGGACGTGCGCCAGCTGTGGTCCGGCTATCCGTTCACCGAGTGCGGCATGAATGCCATCATCATGTACGTCGGCCACACGGTGATGCACAAAATGTTGCCCTGGCACTGGCGGATCGGTGCCATGAACACGCACTTCCTGCTGCTGCTGGAGGCCGTGTGGAATACGCTGATCTGGATGGGCATTGCACTCTATCTGGATGCCCGACAATTCTATTATAGTCTCTAAAACAATTCGAATTTGTCGATTAAATGTGTTTCCAAACGAAACGAACTACTCAACAAAATATTCGGCAGTTGTAATGAACTAGTTCAGTTGAGCGATCTTGGGCGGCAAGACGAGCTCAGGGAAATTATCAATGCTAGGGTGACCATACTTTTTCGGTGTTTTATGGGTTTTTGTGCTAACCAACACTTGTTTACTTTTCAAATATCTTCACCTGAATCTGAAATCTATTTATGAGATATTTTTACAATTTATGTATATATTTTAATTAAAGTTTTTACTTCGCTACAAACCAGCGCTGCAGTCGCATCGAGCGCTGCGAGAGCAGCTCTAGGCAAAAGATAAACGTGCTCAGCAGCCACCCAATCAGCATCAGGATAAACATCACGTAGAGCTCCTGCAGGCCAAAGACTCGTGAGCTAAGTTGGGTCGCGCGCAGCTGGCTCTCGTCCAGCTCCCAACGCCAACAGGCCGACGGAGCGCATCCACATGATCTCCTCGTTGAAGGCATCGATGAGGAACGAATGCTTCCGCAGGTACATCGTCAGCTGCAGGTCGATCACGTCCTCGGCAACGATCTCGAAGTGGTTGGCCTCCTGCCGCTGGGACTGTGCCTCCGCATTGTAGGCACTCAAGCGATTGTACATGAAAAAGATGTCCTGCACGGTGGCTGCCACCTGGGCCTTATCCCTGGGTCGCTCCGCCAGGTAGTGCAGCGGTTGCATCAGATCACTATCCCTATCGACCAGGTGGTAGCGCATCTGCTGCACGGCCGATATATCGGCGAGGGCATCGTGTATGCTGGGCGAGAGCACCACCGTATAGTTGTGAGTGACCAGCTCCTCAATGGACTCCGGCAGCCTGTTCAGCTGGTGCGTGCGGATCAGATGGTAGAGCATGCCCTGGTAGACGGTGCGTATGAGCAACGTGTAGAACATCAGCATGATGCAGTAGACGCTCTTGGCTATGGAGCTCGACAGCTGCAGCATGGGCATGCCCACGAAGATCAGCTCCAGATTGAGCAGTATGGAACTCTGCTCCCGCAGCTGCAGCAGCCGATCCATCACGAGCAGCACCAGCACCGACATGGCGAAGACAAGGACCAAGCCCAGCCAAATGGAGGTGGGATACGGATAGAGCAGTATGTCCAGGGAGCTCAGCTCGTAGCTGTTGCTCAGGACACCGAAGCGCACGCTCGTCTGGTGGTAGTTGTGGGTGGAGGTGGCCGCCAGGCTGTTGGCCACCGTCTGGCGTATGCCGCCGACGCACAAGTCCGCCTGGTCGCGCTGCAGCTAGAAAAGAAGAAGAGGAGCAGAGTCAGAGGAGTCAACTTGGGCGCTGGGGAGCCTTTACCATTTGCAGCATTTTGTTGGAGAACAGCTCCTGGCCGTGCGCCGGCGGCGGCTGCACCTGAATGCTCAGGTTGAGCCTCGCCATGAATGTCTGCAGCAGGCGACCCTCCAGGCCGCCCGTGATGCGCGTGCCCTCTAGCTAGATGAACGGCGGCATGTGCAACAGGGCGACGCGCAGGGGGCAGCCGTAGAAGTTGCCCAGCTTGGGCGGGAAGAGCTGCGGATGGAGCATGTGGCTGCCGTTGTAGCGGTTGATCAGCTGCGGCGTCACGTCCGCACAGCTCTCCGGGCCAAAGGGCAGATACGTGTAGAGCAGGATGTCCCCATTGGCGCGCTGCACCTGGATGTTGCAATTGATGAGCTGGTGGCGCCAGCAGTGCTCGAAGATGCGTCGCATCTCGCTTAGCAACAGCCTATCGCGTGCTTGCAGAAATATATAATAATACTCGTTGTAGTTGTACGCCTTGGAGTGCACCTCCACCTCGATCTCCGCGAAGGCCGCATAGGAGTCCGTGAAGATGAGATTGTAGTGCCGACGACCCGGCACAAACTGTCGCAGCATGCCCTGCTCCACGGTGACTATCTGGAGCGGGGCTATGCCCCAGCCACGGAAGAGTATGCTCATCATCTCGTTGTAGAAGTTGCACGTGTGGTTGTTGCGGCAGCAGAGGGTCAGCACCAGCGACGGCGTCACGCTCATGATGTGGCTGTGCACCACGTGGAGCAGGGCGCGCGCCACATACTCATTGATCTGGTTCATCTGCTCGCCGGACAAATCCTGGTACGACCGGAACAGCTCTGATATGTTCATTGCCCAGCCAGCTACAATATCCAAATGGGGCTACCAAAGGCGCTGAGGCCGAGCCGAGCCGAGCCGAGGCCCCCCGGCCCCGGAGAAGCGTGGCCAAAGTTTTTGTTTGTCTTCGGGCATTAATTGAGCTGTAAGTGGCTTATGATTAATGATGGCCAAAGTATTGAGGCGAATTGTTGATACTTGGTTTTGTTGTTCCTCTGATTTATCGTCATTTCTGTCATTTTCTATTTAATCTCTTTGCATTTGGCTGTGCTCTTTTTACGGTTATATTCGAAAACTGCATTTGCTGCTGTTGAAGCGCAGCCAACTTAACGCTCAAAGGACTTTAGCGCTGCCAGAAAGTTCAACTGCAGCTTAACCGTTTGCCGCCAAATGCGAAATTTTGAATGTGAATTTGATTTATCATTAATTTAATTTTGATTTTAGCTGCAGTCCCGGTAATTAGTCAAATACTCTTATTTAACAAAAATAAATAAAAAAAAAAAAACGAAACAAATTTATGTAAATTTGTGTAATATATTAGACAGTGGAATTTCATTGTCGCACGCCCAGCTATTGTTAACGCTTGGCCATTTCATGACCTATCTTAACACGGCGCATTGAATATGCGAGCAAACCACACACACACACACACACACACACACACACACACACACATACATGCAGACACACGAACAGTTACTTTTTCCCACAGTTTTTCAAAGCTAATTATAATAAGCGATACAAAAGATAAAACAAATTTATCTGTGAGACGCTTTAAGCTATGCGGGCCATTGCGTAATTAGAGCAAAGGGACGTATGAGAGAGCGAGAGAGAGAGAGAGAGAGAGGGGGAGAGAGGGAGAGAGAGAGAGAGGGATGGCGTTAATGAGTAATTATATGCGAGACCAGCAAATGACCTTTTCATATGATTAATCAGTTTTCAATCATCATATACCCTAGAAAATCTCCAAATTAGACCCACAGCGCGCAAAGTCTGCCTAGCAGCGAGCATACCCCATTGCGCATAAGGCACTTGAAGACATGAAAAAAGTGAATGTAAAGCCTCTACATTAACAGCATGTAAATAATAGATATAAAACAAGTAAGAGTGCTCTAGTCGAGACTGCTCGACAAAGAGATCCCCTGAACCCTGCGAAGAACTGCGATTCCTAAGAGCCGCAAACATTCTCCGTTACTTTTATATGTATGTACATATGTAGCAAGCAATACATACACACACACAGACGCACGCACAAGAACACACACACAGACGCACGCACCAACACACAATCTGCTAACTGTGCATTATGACTCATCAGCTTCGCTGCTGCTGCAAGACGCCGACAATATGAGATATTAAATGTTTAATAACTTTTTTTCTAGTCGAACGATTTTGATCAAATTTGTGGAGCGTGATCATGACATTCATATGTGTGTATGTGCCAAAGCACAAGTCTCTAGTACTTGAAATACGTGATTTAGCAATTTGAGGCGAATGGGCAATTTGAGGGCGTGGCATCCAAAATTTAACAAAAACCGAAATTGCGGAAGGCTCAAATAACACTAAATGCAAAATTTGAAGACTCTAGCTAGAAAGATGAATTAAATAGAATTTTATAACTAAATGAAGATATCGGTTTTTAATCGATAACATTAAAACGATGATAGTTATCGAATATTTGAAACAAACTCGATCGAATCGTACAATACACGAACTTCCAAAAAAAATTTGAAGTCTCTAGCTCTTATATCTTCGGAGATCGACGCGTTCAAACATACGGACAGACGGACAGACGGACAGACGGACAGACGGACAGACGGACAGACGGACAGACGGACAGACAGACAGACGGACAGGGCTCAATCGACTCGGCTTCTCTCCCTGATCAAGAATATATATACTTTGTGGGGTCTGCCACGCCTCCTTCTGCCTGTTACATACATTTTCACAAAACCATTATACCCTTTTTTCCCATTTTCAATGGGTTCAGGGTATAAAAATGAAATGGTATTTCTCTTTCCCTCTCTCGCTCTCTCCCTCTCTCGCTCTATCTCTCTCTCTCTCTCTCTTGCTCTCTCCTTTCTCTGCCATGTTGAAATGAGCCAATGCAGCAGCAGCTGAAGCACGACTAGTATATACCCTGTTTGAAAATGTTTTCTCATCTGAGATACTACCTAGTAGATACCCTGTAAGCCGTAAGTGTGCCATGAGGTATACCAGACTGATAATGGCTGCTTGTTGATGCAGTCTAGTTTCTATGGTTAAACCAGATCGATATCTATCGATAATTATCGATATCAACTCAACTTTACATTTTAATACTGCTAATATTAAGTGTCGCATCTGTCTGCATATACCCGTTACATACGCTGTCCAAAAAACAATATGCCCGTGCTCTACGTGTTTCCACATTTTACAGGGTATAATTACTTAACACCTCTTTGTAAATGCGCTTGACAGGTGCATGGCACAGGTCACAGGTGCCCACAATGACAGCCACAAAGCGCAATAGAGATTAGTTATCAACGCATATACCCTATAAATTATATCTTTGATCACATTGTGCCCATTGTAGCTGATTATATATCGATTTTATGGGTCTTAGAGCTGTCACATTGAGCCAATGCCTAAGAAAATTATCTTATTTGTTGTTTAAACAAAGATACAGAGAGAGGGGGGTAGGCGTGGCAAGTGCTGCGCTGTGCCTCAATGAACTTGTTGACATACAAAAAATATTTTATTTTTAGTTTTCTTCTTCTTCTGCTTTGACTCTTTTCTTTGCAGCTAGATTAAAAGACTTTCAGCACCGATGACGAAATGAAGTAAGCGATTGCTGACGAAATCGAAATGAGCCGAATTACATGCATCATTTCTGCATACCCTGTAGCCATGGGATGTGACTGAGAGCTGTAGGAGGCCTAACTGCCTGTGTGAACTGAGGAACTATAAGAGCTAGAACTGTGAATTTTGGTATGTGAGCTCTTTTTATGTAGTACTTTATATAGAAAGTATATAAAGCTCAATTATACTATCCTAACATATACCAACCCAGCCGAACTCAGGAACTATAAGAGCTAGAACTGTGAATTTTGGTATGTGAGCTCTTTTCATGTAGTACTTTATATAGAAAGTATATAAAGCTCAATTGCACTATCCTAACATATACCAACCCAGCCGAACTCAGGAACTATAAGAGCCAGAGCTATAAAATTTGCTCTGTAGTTTTCTTCATGGATACTAAATATAAAAAAATTATATAGAAGTCACTAGCAAGATTCCCATCCATAGTTCTAGGGATCTGCCAAGTCGAGCTTTTCACTTAGTTTAATTTCTGTTTTCCATTTGCAAATTAGTCTCACGTCTTGACGTAAATTGTTATTTAATTAGGCACAAAATAAATTAAATAAATTCGCTTAACTGCGCATTGTCACGTTCGTAACGCAGCGGAAGATTCTCGCATGGTGCGTGGGCGTATTAAAAGAAAGAGAAGCAGAAGAAAAACAAAGCAAAACATGATTGAAGGTCAGAGCTGAGTGTTGGAGCTGACCCTGAAAGTTGAGACTACTTATAAATGATATAATTTCTAGCCGAGAGAAAATTAAAATTCTGCTGAGAAAATCCATTCGTAACGCTCACAATATATGACTTTTATTACGCATTTTACAACACTGCGCAAATTTTAATTAATAATAAATCACATTTTATGCAGAAATGAATCTAGAATGATTTTAATGGCAAATATATCATTTTGAAATCTTTCTATGACATTTTACAACACTGTTTTGCTGGACTCCAAATTTGTGAAATTGAGAATGTAAATATTTTTTGAGAAAATTGATGTTGATCATACTATGATATAGACGAAGCATGTATATGTATTTCTTTATTTTCGTATGTTTTCCAACACTGGTCTCTTAAAGTTTGCTCAATCTGTTAATAGAACATCTATAAAGTCTCAATTTTGTAAAAAAAAGCGAATCAAAGAGAGAACTCTTATATTTAACACTTTTTTGTGTGTTTTACAACACTGAACTTTTAACACTAGCTATAAATTCTACTTTTGAACAAACTACAAATGGCAATAGCTTTCGAAAGGTAAGCTGTCAAGCTGTCCATTATTCTAGAGTGAATTGAATATTTATTGTGCTCTTCACACATTTTCCAACACCGTTTTCTAAAACTGTAAGCTACTCGTAAATTTTATGCACAAAATAAATTGATTTATGCATATGAAAGAGAAATTCCTATTTGAAGGGTTTTTCCTTTCGTTAAAATTTTCCAACACTGGTCGTTGAACCATCTATAAATCGCAGCTGGCATCGGCGTGGCCGTGGCCGCTGCCGTTGCCAACTTTCGCACGGCTGGCCAGGCTAAGCCACCCAACGATTCACCTGACCAGACCAAATCAATCCAAAAGGCGGAGCTCAAGTGCAGCGCGTCATGAAAACTAAATGCGAATCGCGCTGGCAAGTTCGTTGCCTAAGTCTTTCGTTTTGTGGGCTCTCTTTTGTTTCTTGTTGCTTTTGTTGCTGTTGTTGTTGCTGTTGGTCAAATGCCAAAAGCCCATTCATCGTCCATCCTTTCACTTTCCGCAGCTGAAGTGGGTCAGCTCAGTGGCCAGGATCAGCTGCGCTCTCTCGCATTGCATAAGTGCGGAGATAAAGCAGCCGAGGGTGAAGACGAAGAGGAGCACGAGAAGGAGAAGTGGGTAACAGAAGCCGACAACGCAGATAAATATGATTTATAATCCCCAGCACGAAGTGACATAATTTTACGGCCTCCTAAAGCGCATCACTCATCAGATCGTTGTCCAGATTATGCCAATGCGATGCCAAATGCCTTTCAGATATGAAATGTGTTCATTATGAGAAAATTACAAAAAAAAAAGAGATAAAAATATGAAAACAGTCCGTGAAATACTACAGATGATTTTATATACTATATACATACATATGTATATAGATGATATATAGCTATATATTTAAATATTTCCATGAAATGACAGATTTTGTATTAAATTTGATTTTCTGCTCTTAAATGATCTGAAATGTGCCCAAAATGGCTATATCGATAATATATCGATAAATTAATATAATTCTGCTTATATAGATATGGAACCAAACAATTCTGTATATATGTATAATATATATTAAGTACTTGAAATCTATGGTTAGAGCCATAAAATCGAATCTATGAAAATCGATTGTGGAATATCGATAAAAATCTCAAAAAAATCTAAAAAAATATATAGAAAAATCTAGAAACATTTCACAAATAGAGATTTTGAATCGAACAATTCGATATATACATTTAGTACTTGAAATCGATTAAAAGTGGCTATAAAATAGATAAGAATCGATTATGGCGCATCGATAAAAATCTAAAAAAAAAACGATATTGAAAAATCTAGAGAAATCTGATAAAGCGAGCTTTTCGAGATATTGAATAGAATATGTATATATATATTATTTAAAGTACTTGACATAAAAATAATAAAAAACTCGATCAGAATCGATTATGGAGTATCTATAAAAATGGACTGTGGCGTATCGATACAAATCTAGAACAATTTAAAGAATATCTAGACAAATCTAGAAATATTAGAAATATTTAATTTTGAATCCAACAATACGATATATATACATATACATATATGTATATATACATATAGTTCTTGAAATCGATTCATATTGATTAAGACCATCAAATCGATAAACGGATTGTTGAGTATAGATAAAAATCTAGAGAAATCAAGCAAAATACACAATAATCTATAAAAATCCATCTAATGATATCCATGATTACATTTCTTTCTATTCAATTCATAAGCGAAGTACATTCCATCGAAGCACTTGCAAATACTTCGAATACTTCGCGTGCTTTGAGTGATATGAATGCATTCATTCAAGAATTTAGTCGTTTTACGTAAGCTTGCTACGCTAGGAATGAGTTCCGCGTGGATCTGCTTCAAGAATGACTCGGATGGCTGTGACCAGCTCCAGTTATCTGGCAACTTGCCTTGATTCGTCAGTTAGATTAAAAAGGCTTTCCACATCGTCGGCTCGATTTGGACTTTCGGCTGAAAGCTCTTCACGTATCCGTCGGCATGTAATGCGTTCAGTTAGCCCGTCTAATTGGCCATTCCGTAAGCGTTTCAATAATTTCTCGCACTTGCTCCACATACGCGGCTTCACACGCTTTCAAAATAAAAAGCGAAACGAATTGAGAAAACCCAAATCAAAAGAAAAAAACTCTATATATATATATGTATATATATATATATATATATATATATATGTATATGTATATATCCGAGTCTGATGAGCTGCGCATGCTAAAGACATTGATCGAAAGTCGGAAAGTGAGAGGCAGTGGGGGCGTGGCTGTGTTTCAATTTGCTTTTATTGGATGAGCTCTCCATTTGGCGTAAACTTAAACAAAATCTAAATGAATATAATATATATATATATATAGAAAAAAAATACGATACAAATACAGATATATATATGTAGAGGGAGAGGGAGAGATATAGATTATAAATAATGTGAATAAGTTAGTGATAGGTGGACTCCGGCTCGAAGATGGGCGTGGCCGAGTCACCGGACTGTCCGGGCGCACCGTAGAGCACCGCCGGGCCCGGCGCCGCGTAGTCGTAGCCCGTTGCCGTGGGCGGCTGCAAATACTGTGTGGTGGGCGTGGCATAGTCAGTGTAGCCCAGACTCGACTCGTGCTTGGCCCCGAGGAACGCGCTCGGCTTGAACGGCGCCTTCGCCAGCTCGGCCACGAGCTCGTTCTGCTCCTCGTGCTGATGGATGTCCGTGTTGAGGGCGAGCGGCTTGCTGGACGTATAGCTGAAGTGGCCCAGGCCCTTGTGGCCGAGCGCATATGCCGGCGGCTGCTGCTCCGTGTGGCTCTTCTCGGCCGGCAGCTGCTGCTGCTGCTGCTGCTGCTCATCGTGGTGCTGCTGGTGCTCCTCCTCCTCCTGGCCGTGCTCGTAGCCCGGCAGCAGCGGCACGCCGTAGCTGTTCAGCGGCTGCTTGCCAAAGTGGCTCAGACTGGGCGCCTCATAGCTGTAGCCCATGTGCTGCTCGTGCTCCAGGGCGGGCGCAAAGCCCAGGCCGTGACTGCTGCCCAGGCTGAGCGGAGGACCATGACCAAAGCCAATGCCGTGGGAGGAGCCACTGCCCAAGCTGCCGCTGCTGTAGCTGGGCGTGGTCAGCAAGTAGGTGCTGCTGCTGCCATGCTGCTTGTGCGAGCCGCCGACGCCGCCGCCCAGCAGGCTCAGATAGCCCGAGGCGCCGCCATGTCCCGAGTACTTGTAGCCACCATGCGTCTGTGGGCCAAATCCATGACCACCGCTGCTGCTGCTGCTGCCGCCGCCGCCGGCGGCGTGGCTGGTCTGCACAATGTACGTTTCCACCTTGGGCGGACGCTGATGATGGTAGCTGGGACCAGCGCCAGCAGCTGCTCCGCCAGCCAGGCTCGAGGAGCTGATGTAGACAGGACGCCCATGGCCATGGTAAGAGCCCAGCGATTGGTATGTGTGCGGCTGATGGCTATAATGATGCGATTGATGATGACTGTGATAGGGATGATGATGATGCTGCTGCTGCTGCTGCGGCTGATGGTGGCCATGGTGGCTGCTGTCCGTGTCAAGGCTGGCAAAGTCAAAGCCGCTGCTGGCGGCCAGGCCATTGCCATGCAGTTGGGCGTAGGTGCTCTCGTAGCCGCCCGAGCTGGCGGCAGGCGGCAGATATTTGTGTGAGGGTCCATGGTAGAGGCCGCTGCCGAAGCTCAGGCCAGCATCGCGCTTCAGCTTGGCGGGCTGCGCTTGTTTTTGCGACTGCTGTTGCGGTTGCTTGGCGGCGGCAAAGGCGCACAAAGCGCAGATGAAAAGCGCGCGCGAAAACTGCATTGGAAATTGAAAATTTTCGTTTTTAATTTGAATTTGAATTTGGTTTGAAATTGAATCAATTTACAAATTGATGGCCAGTGTGCAACAAGAGTTGCGGTATTTGGTATAAATTTGCAAATGACTAATTAAGGACTAAACGCGTTATTCAAATTTCGTTTGTCGTTTCACAACACTTACAGCGAACTGCATTTTCGGGCTGCACGTCAAAAAATACCAAAAGAAAAAAAAAAGTTGAAGCTCAGCAGATGCTGTTGATCGATTTATAGCTGTTATCCTTTCGTTCACTTGCTCTCTCTCTCGTTCGTTCGTTCGTTCTCTCGCTCGCTCTCGATCTAGTCGCGTTTATTCCACAAGCGCTGCGCGTCGAATGTTGACGACCTCTGCGCCGGCCAACCCTTTTATACGCGGCCTCTGCAGCAAATCGCTTGTCATTGCGCACGTCTGCGCCGGCGTCGCAGCGGCGTCGGCGGCGATGCGAAAAGCGCCAACGCCAGCGACGCGGCATTTTTGTTGCTGCCCATTTTGCATATGAACTAAAGCGATTTTTGGCTTTGCTTCGCTTTGGTTTACCGCTAACCGTCTCTTCTTACTCGCACTCGCACTCTCACTCTTGTTTGGGTCGTTGTGGCGCACGCTTTGCGGACATGACTCTGGACCGTTGCCTTGGCACAGTGGGACATCGCTAAATGCTGAGCTTGTTAATGTTAACTCGTGCTAAATATGAGTTATTTGTTTAGTTAAATGTTTTTTTTTTTTTTTGTGTGTGAATATTAACATTTTTAATTATATAATGCGATTTGCGCTTATGTTTATTTTGAGCGGAGCAAATTTATGCTTAATAAATACTTTCTTTATAATTCTATATATAGGCATTATATACTGACTAACATAATAGCACCCATCTTTTGTTGGTTTTTCTTGCTTATAAGCCTACCCATATATTTTACATATTTTTTGTACATATATTAATTTATATATTATATTTATATATATATATTTATTTCCCATTTATATATATATATATAATTATATATATATTACATATACTTTATTATATTCACTCCATATTTCATTCACTTTTCTTGCACGCTCGTCCCACTGTGCGCATTGCGACTGCTGCATTGCCTCCCGTTCGTTCGCCTCAAGTTCAAGTGACACATTTGCCATATCGCATGTCTCAGTGCACAGTGCGGCACACCGCCTCTCTCTCTCTCTCTCTCTCTCTCTCTGTGCCTCTCTTTCACACACACACCCTCTCTTTAGGCTGGTGCGTGTCTTTCTTTCTTTTCATTTGGGTTTTGTTGTTGTTAAGCTTTCCCAGTCTTTTGGCTTATGCGTGAATTGCAATTAATTCCAAATAACATTTTGATGAATGTGAGTGCGGATGACAGGGCGTGCCCCCACCCCAACTCAGTCCGCAGCGGGCCCCTCGCCTGCTCCTCTACCTACTATTCTTCTTGGCGCTGGCAGCGTTAACGGTAATTTAACCGCTTTACTAGTTGTTATTGCTGATGAATGTTTTCATTTGTTGTTGCTGTTGTTGTTGTTGTTGTTGTTGCTATTTTGTCAGCTGTTGCAAATTTGTAACAGATTGTGTTTGTCTTTCATTTTGTTTTTGTTGTTGTTGTTGTTGTTTTTCTCTTTCCCCCAAACCACAATTTAGTTCGGGCTGGTTCGGTTCTCGTAATCTTTCCCTCTTTAATTTAGCTCTTTGCGACAATGTCGTAACAGTATTTCAGCCAAGGCCTCGCAATCCACTTGACACATGCGATAACCGTTAACCGTTATTCCCCCAGGTATATCTTATATTGATGCATTGCCATCAATCAGCCAATCACTTGATCAATCACTCATTCAGTCAATCACCTGACGATCTTCCATTTACCGCTAATAGACCCAATTATCTCTACGAGCTTAGGGCCTCTTTCCCTCTCCCCAGCCCTAGAGGGCGGCTAATCGAAAAGTCTTCGCTGAGCTTATTAATGGCGCGCGCTCATTATCGAGTGAAGTGGATTAGGATCGAATCGATTCGGAATCGGACTTGGCTCAACAATGGCCTTAACCTGCCAGACGCTTAGCTTGGGAAGTACCTAGAGTAGATAGTTGGGTGTAGAGAGCATATAAGAGGTATATATGATAGAGCAGTGCACAGTTATAGCTATAGATCTGTGCGGATGGAGATGTGGTAGGACAGATAGAGTATACTATATGTGTGTATACCTGCTCAAACTCTCTGATGTATATGATGGCATAGAGATAGATAGTATATACTATATTTATATATATCCATATTATATATATAGCCTCTCTATATTATATATATGTAGCCATTTCGAGATACTTCTCGCTGACTTTACCCTATTGCTGAGATAATCTCTGCAGATTTGATACAAACTGATAAATATACTGGGTATATCGCCCGATATGATATCTTACCCATACTTAACTGGGTGCTAAGCCTTGATAGGGTATTAGGTATAAGCCTGTTGGGCTAGGGTAGCTCTACTTAGTACCTTATGTAGAGTATATAATATCTGAGAGTCGAATCTTGGCATATATATATCAATAGGCCTATGTCCTGGGTCGTAAAGAGCAGAGCTGGAGATCAACTAGACGATGGATCTGTGGGTAGTACTGGCTATAGTTTGATAAGGCATTAGCCGAATGACTTCTATGTTAAGTATGTTAAGTATCAGTATCTATCAGTATCTCAATCTCAGTCAACGATCATATCTGATAGTTATGGGTAAAGGTAAGGTAAAGGTTAAGGAAGACTGATCTTGCCTGTATGATCTTGCCGGTATGCCATAAGCTATATCTATTAGCTAGGAAGATCTTGTCTGCAGTACAGGTTAGTCTTCAATATGTCCCATAGATCCATATATCTTATGTAATCCCATAGATCAATAGCTCTGCCTACAAGCTAGGTAAGATCTCTCGCAGTTAGCTGTCATGCTCAAACAGCTTGGCATTAGTATAAAGTACACTATAGTATATATACATATATATATAAGCTACAGATATAAGATATATCTACAGCAACCATTAGCTTAGTTAACCCATCGATGTCTCTTTGTCTGGCTGAGCAATTACCTCAATTACTTTTGCTCCGCTTCTGCTGGGCTAGGCTGGGCTAGGCTAGGCTAGGCCCGGGCCTAGGGGCCGTCGCTGGCATTGTCGGCTCCGTAATCTGCAATCTTCAATGCCCAAAGTGACGACCTCGCGCCGCGGCGCAGAGCCAAAATCGATTGCGCAATGCGCAGCGAGTCGTTGCCAAGGTCGGGGGGCGAGAGTTAATTTCCCCAAGCGAAAGCAACAGACGCGCGTGAGTGGATCAAAGTTTCATAGTTTATATTAAAAGTAACAGTAAATTAGCTTCTAACTAGATTATACTGATTAGATGGCGCCATGTACAGATAGTGCGGTGGCTTCTGCTCCGCCTGATCCTCGCCGATGAGCGGGGAGGCGACGACGACGGCGCCTGCCTGGGGGTAGCCGGGCGCATAGAATGGCGGCTCGGGTTGCTGCTCCAGTTGCTGCTGCTGCTGGGACTGCTCCAGTTGCTCCTGCTCCTGCTCCTGCTCCTGCTTCGGCTTCGGCTCCTCGTTGCTGTAGCCCGCAAAGGGCGAGGGTCGAAAGGGCACCGTAAACTGTTGCCTCGCCGGCTGCAGTCGCAGTCCCAGCACAAGGGGTCTTCTGACTCTTCCCGTTCCCTGAGTCTGAGCAGCCTCTAGCGGAAAGGTCTGCGGACCCGTGTAGCCCAGGCTCAGCTGCTGCGTGCTCACCGGCACCAGAGGTCGCCACGGCGTCGCATACAGCCAGCTGTGGTAGTAGAAGCCCGGCGACTGCGCCTCGACCAGCCACAGGAGCAGCGGCAAACCAAGAGCCCAGCCGAGGGCACGCATTATGTCCAAGCTGTGAGGCGTCTCTGCAGCCAGGCATGTGGCCGAGCCCACTTAAGTAGCCTACGAGGCGGCCGTAATGCGATCCAGGCGGTTCCGCTGTAAGCGATATGGGAAGTGCGAAACGCAAATGGAAATGGAAATGGAAATGGAATTGGAAATGGAAATAGATATGGATTCGGATACGGATACGGATATGCATATGGATATGGATATGGATATGGATAGGGGCTGGGCTGGGCTTGACTTGGGCGAGCTGAGGGCAAGGCTGAGCCCAGCGACAGATCGTTCAATGCACTTCCTCATTGCATCATCGCACAATACAGGCAAAAGCGACGAGAGACAGGCAACGGACTGGCCCAGGGTAATGGGAAATGGGCCAACAGGGATAGCCTGACTTGGTAACGAGCTATATTAGAAGCCTGCTAGGTTAGTTTCGGCGATGTGACTCTCACTCTTCCTCTCTATCTCTGTCTGCTTCTGTCTGTGTCGCTTGCTTTCCCTATTTCTCTGTTATTTCTCAGCCTCTCTTTCTCTAGCTCTCTCTCTGTGTGGGCTCATTCTCTCTTTAGACTCTCTCTCTATCTCTCTCTATCTCTCTCTATCTCTCTCTATCTCTCTCTATCTCTCTGTATCTCTCTCTATCTCTCCCCATCTCTCTCTCTCTCTCTCTCTCTTCTTCCATCCATATCTATCTCCCTTTCACACAGAAGAGAGAGGTACATATATCCCAACTTACCTCTCTCATTATCTAATCCTCTCTCCCTTTCTCCCAATCTCTATCTTTATCAATCTCTCTCTATCTCTTTCGCTCTCTCTAACACCCTCACCCTTTCTCTGTGTGTCTCTATGTTTTTTCTTCATTTTCTCCCACTTCTTTCCCCTTAACCTCTCTCTCTCTCTCTCTCTCTCTCTCTCTCTCTCTCTCTCTCTCCTTATCTGTCTTTCTCTGTCTCTCTCCATCTGTCCCTCTCTCTTTATCTGTCTCTCTCTCTTTCTCTCTCGCTCCCTCTCCATCTCTCTCACCCCTTCTCTTTCTCTTTGTCTTTATCTCTCTCTCTCCCTTTCTCTCTCTGTATCTTTATCTCTCTTTCTATATCTTTCTCTCTCTATCTCACTTTTTCTCCCTCTCTCCTCTTCTCTCTCTCCCTCTCTGGCTACCCCCCCCCTCTCTCTCTCTCTCTCTCTCTCTATCTGTTTTTTCTCTCTCTCTCTCTCTCTCTCTCTCTCTCTATCTGTCCCTCTCTCTCAATCTGTATCTCTCTCTTTCTCTCTCCTTCTCTCTCGCTCTCTCTCCATCTCTCTCACCCCTTCTCTTTCTCTCTGTCTTTATCTCTCTCTTCATCTCTCTCTCTATCTCTCACTCTGTCTCTGTCTTTATCTCTCTCTCCCTTCTCTCTCACTCCTTCCCCTTCTTCTCTCATCCTCTCTCTCTCTCTCTTTCCCTGTCTCCCTCCCTTCGATCCGCCTCTTCTATGTAGTGCGCTTTAAGCTAATTGAAACCGACTCCATAAACTATTTTCGACGCTTGCGCAAATCGTGTTGCAATCGCCAAAATACAAAAAAAGGCACAATTTGTAATGATAATGATGACGATAATCATAATGATCGAGTTAACAATGCTGTTTTTGCTCAACAATCCATGGAATTCAACTGGAATTGGAATTGGAATTGAAATTGGGCGGATAGGCTTGGGGTGGCTGGGCGCAGGGAATGAGTTGCATACCCTATAATAGAGTTGAAGAAGGGGTATATTGGCATTGGAAGTTATCAGAGAGAGCGAAGAGAGAGAGAGAGAGAGAGAGAGAGAGAGAGGACTTGATTTGCATGGAATATCAATATATATAAATATATATGCATATATGCATATCTAGGGTATCTGCTAGTCGTGCACTCCCTTTTTCTCTGATTGAGTCTGGTGCAAATCGCTTCAAATTAAGCACTTGACGGCCGATGTTTTGGTCTTGCATAACATCTATATAGATATTAAGCAAATCTCTGATAGACTTTCTCCCATTGAACCACATTTTCATTAGGCTGAACATAAACGATCCATAAAACATTTGATTGGATCTGTCCGGCTGTCGGGCTTCCTGGCATTTTGCTGCTGCTGCAGTTGCAGCTGCTCGAAAGAAAGTTGCTGCAGCTTGCGGTTGGCCAGGCGCGTTTTAGGGCGCCTAAAAATGAGCTGAAATGGGTTTGGGCTGGAGTCCCCTAAAGGAAGACTTGACTAGGTTGGAAGCCAGATTGCTATATTTTTTTAGTAATGTCGATAAATTGCTTATTCGATATGCATACAAGCATACATATCGATATTTTACAAGTTTCTAAATCAGTCGATTTGTAGTTCGATGTGTACAGCGTTATACGTGAGCACATAGCTATGTGAAACTGTTATACAAGAGCATATACTACTATGTGAAACTGTTATAATCGAGTATATATTTCGATGTGAAACTGTTATATAAGAGCATATAGTACTATATGAAACTGTTATACAAGAGCATATACTACTAAATGAAATTGTTATACAAGAGCATATAGTACTATATGAAAGTGTTATACGCAATCATTATAGCTCTTTGTGGAACTGTTATACACGAACATATAGCTCTATGCGAATCAGTTATACAAGAGCATATAGTTATTTACAAAACTGTTATACACAAGCATATAGCTCTCTCTCTCTCTCTCTCTATCTCTCTCTCTCTCTCTCTCTGAAACTGTTATATGCTATAAAAACTGTTATACACGAGCACATATAAACAGTTAAAAGTCTCTATAAATTTCCGACAGCCAATATGCCCGTTCGTCGCACCCTAAGCGAGCATTAAAAAGAAACGAGCTTGATATAGCAACCGAATTAGGCCCCTCTGCCTACCTCCTCTCTCTGCCTCTCTCTGCCTCTCTCTCCTCCTCCCTCTTCCTTCTCAGCCACTGCGCTCTTATCGCATCTCAATGGATCTCATCGGGGATATACATCAATAATCTCTTAGTCAAAATATCTAATACTAAACTTATTCAGCAATTAATCGCCCCACTGCTCCATCGGGCCCAATAAGCTCTCATTTCTTTGAGCCGCTACTGCTTGACTCTGACTGCTGCTGCTGCTGTGGGTGTTAAATGTTTGATTTTGTTTGTTTTACCTTCACTTTTGCTCTCTCTCTCTCTCCCTCTCTCTCTCTCTCTCTCTCTGCTTGTTTGCCCTGACATCGCATTACAAAGCACGTGCAACAATTGGAAGTAATTTGCATAACGGAAGCGAGAAAAAAAAGGTAAATAAAAAGCGCGTTCAGCGCGTGCGTTTTTCAGCTGATTTGGCTGAAATACAAAATTAAAATGGAAACCAGAATAAAATTAAGTTTAATTCGGCCAAATTAAATAGATTTTAATTCAGGCCAAACAAAGTTACAAGCGCCAAGCGCCAAGCTCCAAGCTCCAAGTTCACGGATTGCACAACGGCCGCAATTAGCGCCGAGAATTTGGACTTTGATGCGGAAATTTTGGATGTTTCTTGGCGCTGAGAAAATGTTGGCGTAAACAACGAGCATAATCAAATTAGCTGCGATTATTTATGGCGCTGCCTAACACTGTTCTCAAGGTCACAAAGCTTGAGCTGAGCTCATGCCCAAGACACATAACCGAAAGCTAAAACAAAAAGGTTTTCCACATTATTCACGCTAAATGAAATTCAGGATGCTTGATTGATGCGGGCATTGATGGTTGGGCCAAGCAGTACTTCACTCTCTGCGGATTTGGGGTATCTTCCAGTCGAGCACTCCCCATAGAGAGAATTGAATGAAAGTCCCTATAGTATTTCATATATCATAGCATATAATTTATAGATCTGGCATATATACATATAAAATGAAACCTCGATATACCGAAAAACTCATTATAAACAATTTTTCTGTAAGTCCCTTGACTTTACCAAGGTTCTACTATATAAGTATCTATAGCGATAGATATAAGGAAATATGTTGTGGCTTCCCTCAGATTCGTTATATCGAGGTTTCACTGTATATGTTTCTTCGATTTGTCATGCATTTACAAATTTCAAGCCTCAGATAGGCAACGGCCGTATACAGTTGCCTAAAGCCAATATACTCTATCCCCTCCGTAAATAATCATCAAAACTTGCATAAGATCCATATAAGTTTTTATTGTATAGATTTATTGTTTGATATGCGTAAAATATAATTATAGTATTTTAGAATATAATGAAATAATGTATATATGTATTTATCAATTTCTAAATACGTATAAATGCAATTGCTTGAACCCTTTGGGAATTCTAAATGAATTTTGCGAAACTTTCTTAAGCAAACCTTAACCAAAGCTAAGCTAAGATCCATTTAAATATTCTTGTACAATATTCATATAAAATATAAATTTATTTTTAAATACAACAAAAAATCGATTTATATCACTAAGAATAAAGAATGTTTCCGGACTCGCTGGGTGAAAGACGAAAAATGCTTTTGCTTTTGAGGCAAATGCAAATGTTTTCAGTGCGAGTCGCTGGAGCACCGCTGATAGCTGGCAGTGGTAGAGGGTTGATGGGATGGGCGGATGAGATGGATGAGGGCAGCAGGAAGTGGGCACTAAGGAGTATGGAGTTGGTAGTGGGGCTTAGGGATTAGGGACTAGGGCGTAACACTTAGTAGTAGGGCGCCTGGAACTCGCGACTTGGCTGCGCGACAAAGGCGTCCTGAGTGTGGGCGTGGTCATGATGAGAGCTCCAGTGTTGTGCATAGTCAAAGTGCTGCTGCTGCTGCTGCTGCTCTGTGAGCAACTGTTGCTGATGTTGCCGCTGCTGCTGCTGCTTGTGTTGCTGGAACTCTGTCAGCAACTGTTGCTGCTGCTCTGTGAGCAACTGTTGCTGCTGCTGCTGATGTTGCCGCTGCTCTGTCAGCAACTGTTGCTGATGTTGCTGCTGCTCTGTGAGCAACTGTTGCTGATGTTGCTGCTGGTGTTGCCGCTGCTGCTGCTGCTCGTGTTGCTGCTGCTCCATCATCAACTGTTGCTGCTGCTCTGTCAGCAACTGTTGCCGCCGCTGCTCGTAGTAGCTGTTTTGAAACATTTGCTGCTGCGGCTTCAGCTCCTGTGCGTGCCACTCGCTCAGCATGCTGTAGGTCGGGGGCAGCTCGTAGGAATGCGATTGCATCTGGAGGTAGCTGGGCGAGGGCTGGGCGAAAGGCTGTCGCTGGTGGCGCTCGGGCAGGGCCTGGCCAATTAGCTGAGCACCTCGCTGACCAGACTCCATGCCGCAATCATGCTGCGCGCCAGCAGATACACCGAGAGCTTCGCCAAGCTGACCAGCTGCTGGACCACCAGCAGGACCTGAACTATCGGCGGCATATTGAAAATTATTCAGCGACTGAGACTGAGACTGAGACTGAGACTGAGAATGGGACTGAGACTGAGACTGCAGCTGGCTCGGGGACTGATCAGTTGGAGCGCGTTCATAGTATTCCATGCGATAGGGTCCGTTGTAGTCGGAGATGCTGTTGTCGCCGCCGCTGCCGAAGGTGTGCTCGAAGGGCAGCTGCTGGGCGGCCGGCTGCACAGGATTGGGCTGCCAGTGGCCGGTGGTGGTGACGGCCTCAGTGGTCAGCTCGCTCGCAGCGGGCAGATACTTGTGCGCGGGTCCATTATACCGATAGCCACCGCTGCCCAGGTCCGGCCCAGTGCTGGCCGCCAGTCCAGGCTGTATGCCATGGATAACGGCCAGGCTGCCCGAGCAGGCCAAGAGAGTCGTCAAGGCAATGCCCAAAATACACTGTCGAACGGCAAAGAGTTGTATCAGCTCCACCTCCACAGGCAGGCTCCGTGCTCTCCAAATACTCACAGTGCTCGACTTCATCGTGTCCTAATCCTTGTGTGCTGCTCGCTGAATGCTGGGTAAACAATGGCTAGAGCAGCGACTGCGACAATAGTTTTTATAGCGCTGCGAATTTATCATCAATGGCCAAGATTCGGCTGAGATCGAGACTCACTCGGAGTGAGTGTGCGTGAGTAATTGAATCACGCTTTGTTACTGCAAAGTGTGTCACAAAAAGTAACAAGAAACACACACACACACACATATATATATATATATATATATACTTATATATATCTTATTATTTATACGTTTTGCGTATCAGCGTCTCTGCCTAATCGTAACTAAGCGACAATTTGGCGTCTGCTTGGCCATGACCGTGGCAGACGTGTGAAATGGCTTTCTTTGTGCCCCATTCAAGACATTTGCATTTGGTCCGGAAATGCAGCGGCCAACAACAACAGCCAATAGCTGGTGGTAACCGGTAGCGTTTCATTCAGTTAGAATCCAAATTTCGATAACGATAGCTTTGCCCGCCCAACAGGCCAGTTCAAATGCGTGGGCAGCACTTTTACTTTTCCAATTGGTCTTTTTTTTCTGCGTGTGTTACACAATCGTAATCGATGATTTTTGAATGATAGGCGCGTGGGCGAGCAGCAATTATTATCTACTAGCATAACTACAACGACAGCAAAAACAAAACACAATTTCAAGTGGCCGAGCCAAATATTTCAATGCCAAACTCATTGCGGCTGACAGCAGCGGCAGCGCCTACTTTAACAGCGTACATAGAAAGTTTCTAAGCTGCCACTGGAAAAATCAATAACTACTGAAGTTGGTGGTCATACCCAAATTACATTAAAGATATTAATGCCAGCATATACATATATCTGCGCCATTGTCTCCGATAAGATACGCATTTTTTAAAATCTAATTTGAAATTTCCCATTTAGCTAATAATTTCCTTTGTTTGAATCTTTTTCTTGTTGTTAATTAACGCATAAAATAATACCAAACTATCGATTGATACTTTTCAGTGCAAATATTCGCTGTCAAGTTTTGGTATTTTTCACAATTTTTTTTTTTTTTTTTTTGCAGAATTACATCAGCGTGTATGTCGTCGAACTGTTCTTGATATTTACTTTTCTGTACACCTTATTGACACATTAAGCGGTCAAGCACAACAAAAAGAAAAATACCATAAGCCTATCGATACGAGCAATATCGCATACAAAACCAAACAACGATACTTTGGAAAATATCGCGTTGAAGCAATCGGTCTAGTTAACTTATCGATGTACATTTTTTTACATGCTCACTACATTGCTGTGAAGTCGCCGCTTCGAAAGCGTTTACGGGGGAAAAAGTGCAAAATAAAAAAATATTAAAATTTTAATTAGTGCAAGTGTGCAGCGCAAGTAAGTAGAAGAGAATTTTTATTGGAATTCCTATTCAACACAATAGAAGAAACGCGTTTTTTTTGGTTTTCTTTTTGTTTTTTTTTTTTTTGCCAATATTGGCCACGGCTTTGAATATATCAAATTTTTCTCGGCAAAGACTAGCTGTGTGCATGTGTGTGTGTGTGTGTATTGGTGTTTTCCGTGTGTGTATGATTGTGGTCAATTTATGTGCTGGTATAGTAATTTTTTTTTTTCCATTTCGGCTTTAGTGGCGCTTCCACGCAATAGTTTTACATTTGCGCCCTATTTGAATGTGGTTGTGTCATAAATTTGTTAATTTAATGTTTTAACACGCCACAAGTGCACAGCGGCACACATATACACTCGCAGGCACATACCCATACACTCACACACGCATACACGCGGAGAGCCACAGCAGCCAAAGTGTAAGCGAAAGAGAGTGCGAGGGTGCCCGCGCGAGAGAGGGAGACACGCATACATGCGCAAAAGTGCAATCGGCGTTGTTTTTAAGCCCGAAAGGCAGCAGCAGCAGCGACAGCAGCCGCAGCACCCGAATTTGATTACCTCTGCAGTGTTTGGTGCTGCTGCTGCTGGTGTTGCATTCGGTTTGCTTGCTCGTCGCACCGTATCCGGGGCCCGGCCTTGGCCTAGGCCCAGGCCCAGGCCCAGGTCCAGGTCCCGTCAAATCCCGGATGCCGAACAATCGAGCTCGAGCTCGAGCTCTCGACCCGAAGCCCTGGAAAAATCGCTTCCACATACACATAAAATACGTGCAATCGACTCTGTCCTGTCACAGTGACATCCGGACGACAACGCACGTCAGACGCTTGCAGCGCAGCGAGCGGAAGTATTTCATTCCTGCAGCTCAGCTACAGCTTGCAACAGTCTTTTTTCGCAGCCAACAGTTTTTTCTTTTTTTTTTTTTTCAATTATCAATTCGCATTTTTGATTTTCTCGTTTCTAATTTGGCATTTCGTGAGTGAAGTTAAAGTGAAATTTGTTATAAATTGCAGGCGACAAGAGGAATCTAAAGAAAAGTTGTTGAAATATATATAGACTATATATATACATAGATAGATAGATATGTATATATATATACATATATGAATATATATATATGTATTTATTTATGTATATGTATATAGATATATTTGAGGTGGGAGCAGCAGGAAATTGATTTTAAATCATGCCTAAGCCGGACAAGAAAAAGCAACGGGTCAAATACAAAGTAGAAGACGACGAAGGATCGGATGTTGAGGAAAAGGTAAGCGAGCGAAATTTTCAAAACTGTCAAAAATTTATATATCTAAATGTGTATGTATGTGTGTGTTTGACGTTTCGTTAGGATTCGGAAGATGCCATAGAAAATGTGGCTGTCAGCCAGAAGTGTGTCGAGTACATCGAGGCTGATAGCGATGATGATGATGGCGACGATGATGATGACGAGGACGAGGACGAGGATGACGAGGACGATGATGATGATGACGAGGACGACAACGATAATGATGATGATGACGACGAGGACGAGGACGAGGACGAAAAAGCCAATGATAAAAAGAAGAAACAAAGTATAGAGAAAAAACTGCAAAAGCAGCAACAGAAACTGCTGCAGCAACAGCAAATGCAGCTGCAGCAGCAACAGCAAATTCAGCAGGAGGAGGAAATGCTGGAGCAACAGCAAATGATGGAGCAGCAGGAAATGCTGGAGCAACAGTCTGAACAGAAACAACTGGAAGAACTGACACAACAACAACAGGCACTCAGACAGCAACTAGCACAGGCTGAGGCAGAGGAAGACGAAGACAATGCAGAATGCATAGACGAACAGCAACAAGAGCAGCAGCAGCAACAACAGCAGCAGCAACAACGACAGCAGCAACAACAACAACAGCAGCGGCAGCCGCAGCAGCAGCAGCAAAAGTATCATCGCCGTCAGCAGCAGCAGCAACAACGCCAACATCATCAGCAACAACGACAGCAGCAGCAACCACAATACCAACAACAACAACAACAACATCATCAGCAACACCAGCAACAGAACAGACAGAGCAACAACAGCGGAGCTGCCGCCGCGAACACTGCCGAAGATCGCGCAAGCGCTACGAATCTGATCGTCAACTATATACCACAGGATATGACAGATCGTGAGTTGTACAATTTGTTCAGCAGTTGCGGCCCCATCAATACATGCAAAATAATGCGTGACTATAAGGTAAGCCTGGGGGTGGGGTCAAGGATGATGCTGTTTGGGGTTGGGGTAGTGAATTAGCTGCACAATAAACTATGTGTACCTGGTGGCTAGTGCCCGGGCTAGTCTCTATGCCTGTCCTTGTCGCACGGTATTACACGCACACACACAAACACACACACACAGTCATGCACTGCATGCATGCATCTCCCTCTCTTACTATATTTCACAAAACATCTCTTTTTCGCAGACGGGATACAGCTTTGGCTACGGCTTCGTTGACTTCAACTCGAAGGTGGACTCCGACGAGGCAATACAGAAACTTAACGGATTTTATGTGCGCAATAAGCGCTTGAAGGTGTGTTCAACTTCGAAAGAAGAACAAAACAAAACAACACAATTAAATTGAATTGAATAAGTTAATCAACTTAATGATTATTCAGTTTATACCGTTGACTTGAAGGCATATATTAATATGATTTTATTTGAAATGTAGGTATCATATGCACGACCCGGCGGGCAATCGATCAAGGACACTAACCTGTACGTGATCAATTTATCCCGCAACATTAACGATGATCAGCTGGATAGGATATTCTCTCCCTATGGGCTGATCGTTCAACGTAATATCTTGCGGGATAAACTAACGGGTCGTCCACGCGGCGTAGCATTTGTACGGTAAGCTTCAGCTGATAGCGAGTGTATAGAGTGCATGGCATATAAAGCGTCTATGCCCCATGCATAGCAGCTATATCAATCCAATCTCCACACTTTATATGCCCTATACTCTGTATACTATGTATATATGATATATGTATATATATATATATATATATATATATATTCGTATATGTATTGTAATTCCAGTATCAATATTCTATGTGAACTAGAAATGTAAAAAGATCTTCAAATGCCATTCGATTCGAATTTGTTTATAGAATCATTTTGTTTGCTTTATTGCCAAATATTGTGCCCCTGGTAACTCAACTCTCTATTCATATGATTGTTATGTATCAAGTGTCGAGGGATCTTGCTGTCAACATACGAGTTGTATTTCACTCTCGAGACTAACTCTGAGAGCTGTTAATAAACATTTTCAACAATAATGTTAATTGAGAGCTGCAAGCTCTGCTAACTCAGCTATTGGTTGAAAGGTTGATGAAACGCTAAGCTATCTTGTTGATGTATAGTAATATTTATGATTATAAGACAAAAGTCTTCTGCTTGGATTCACATTCCTCTGATTTGATTTTGTTTACCAATAAGAGCAAAGTTTTCCCCTTAGAGCACACGCGAATAAATTTGATTTCCAAAATCGCTCAACCTTTCCCGTTTACAATGAAATGGAATATGCATATTGATTTCATCAACTTCTGCAATTGTGCCATGGTATTGTCCATCAATCAATCAGTCAGTCAGTCAATCAAAAGCTCCCGTTCATATACTCATACACTGATTATCCTTCTTTTCATTCAGCTATAATAAGCGCGAGGAGGCACAGGACGCAATCAATTCACTTAACAACACTGTGCCGGAGGGCGGCACTCAGCCAATTTGGGTGCGCCTGGCTGAGGAGCACGGCAAGGCTAAGGCCGCCCAGTTCATGTCACAATTACAGGGCGGTCCGCATATGGGGCACCCGCCGATGCCGATTCACATGAATATCCATATGCAGCAGCAGCAGCCGCCGCATCATCAACAGCAGATGCACCACCAGCAGCCGCAGCAGCTGCACCATCAGCAGCAGCACCACCAACACCATCAGCAGCAGCAGCAGCATCATCATCAGCAGCAACAACATCACAGTTTGCCACCACCGCCGCACCACCATATGCAACAGTTGCATCATCATCCACACGGAGGTGGCGGCGGACTCGGTGTCGGTGTCGGGCTCCCACAGCCGATGCATGGCGGTAGCGGGGTTGTCGGCGGCTATCACCACAATATGGCACACAGAGGTAGATCACATAGAACAACACGATCTCAAAAACCGCATCCATATAACAATGCACAGAAATTTATTTAAAATTACAAAAATTAATTTCTTTACACAATATTAGCTGCATCTCACAGGTGAAGTGTTCATGCTGCCAATGCCAATATCTATAATGCCAATGCCCCGACCACAAGCAGAGCGGCTGCTGCAGCTGCAGCTGCTGCAGAAGCGGAGGCAGTAGCAGCGATGTCTGCTACTGCGCCAGCAGCGGCAGCAACAGCAGCACCATCGCCAGCTGTGCGTCGGCAAAAGCGTTGCAGTTGTAACTGCACCGGCTCCCACGTCGTCGGCAGCAGTAGCAGCAACATCAGCCATAGCCACAACGGCAGTGGCAACGGCAACGGCAATGGCCAACAACAACTCAACAACAGCACTGGCAGCATTAACAACAACAACAACAACAACAGTAACTTCAAAAACAGTAATTCAACCACAACAGCAACAGCAACCTCTTCAACAGCAGCATCAGCAACTGCAACTGCAACTGCAACAGCAGCAGCAACAACAATCACTAATACAACAACAACAAGAGCAACAATTTTAGCATTAGACAGCATTAATGAGATCAATGTCGCAGCAGTTGTAGCCACATCAGCAACACACAGCACGGCAAGTGCAGCGTCGTGCAGCACTGAAAGAGCTGAAACTATAGTCGTAACGCAAGCAACAGCTGAAGCTGTAAGAGCAGCAAGCCCTTTAGTTGCACTAGCAACCACAACAGTGACAACGACAACAACAACAACAGCAGCAGCAGCAACAAGCGTAAGATTTGCGACAGCAACAACAACAGCAACAGCAACACGAACCAATTATACAAATGCGAATACAAATCGAAATGCCACCGCCAATACCACTTATTCAAGGCTGCAAGAGCAGCAGGCGCATCATCAACAGCAACGATACCGGCAACAACAGCCACAACAATGGCCGCAGCAGCGGCGACAGCAACTGCCATATTATCAGCAGCAATGCCAACAGTCGTCCCATCGACGGCAGCAGCAACAATTGCCACAGCAGCAACAACAACTGCCACACCAGCAGCAGCGTCGGCAGCAGCAACACTTGCCACAGCAATATGAACTGTCACAGCAGAATCGAAGACAGCAACAGCTGCCGCAGCAGCAACAGCAATTGCCACAGCATCAACAGCGACACCAGCAACATGTGTCACGGCAACAACAATTGCCGCAGCGCCAGCGACAAGAGCAACAGTTGCGGCCAGAGCGAACTCCGTCACAGGAGCTGTTCGAGCGGGTGCAACAAATGTTTATTCCAGTGGATCGATTGCCGCAACGGAAGCAGCAAGAAGTATTGCCACAGCAACAACAACAACAGTTGCAGCAGCAACAATTGCCGCCGCAGCAGCAGCAGCTGCAACAGCCAAGCGAATGGCCATCAACCCAGGAATTGCTGCAGTATGGCTTGATGCCACAGCAACAACAATTCCAGCAGGATGAGTTGCCAACACAGCAGCAACTGCTGCAACAAGACTTGGAGCAGCTGCCACAGCAGGTGGACGAAATGCTGCAACTGCAGCAACCAATGCAGCACCAGCAGCAGCAGCAGCAGCAGTTCTATGAACCACAATTCCCTCAGCAACCAACATTCCCAGAGCAACAGCCTCAAGGTCCACTTCAGCCCATTCAGCTGCTACCGGTGCCCGTGTCTGCTTTGCGGCCCGTTTACGCACTGGATAGCAATGGCTATTTGGTGCCCACGCCCTATGCTCTAGTTCCCGCCCAGTATGTGCTCCAGCCTGGGACAACAACTCCGACGCCACCAACACCAACAACAACCACTGCAATGTACGGCGTCACCTGCGGCTACTATCACTATGTGAATGGCTCTGTTAACTATGATCACGATGCGAGTCAGAGTCATATGTGTGCAATGGGCGTCGTCTATGTGGAGTTGAAGTCAGCCTCGCCAGCTGAAGTGGCCGCAACAGCGGCAGCAGCAGCAGCTACAGCGGCAGCAGCCGCCTTGTCGCAGACCCAGGCGGCAGCCTATGCGATGGCACAAGCCCAGGCACAGGTTAATGCTCAGGCGCAGGCACAGTCGCAAGCACAGCAAGCGCAGGAGGAAGAAGAAGAGGAAGATGAGACGCCAACGGACACTGAGGAAGAAGAGGAGGAAGAGCATACTGAACCAGAAGACGCCTCGTCTTCTGAGCCAGAAGAGGAAGAAGAAGGGGCTGTTGGGAATGCTGTGGCATCGGCCGAAGATGATTCGATGGCAGAGGAGAGTAGTGACAGTGAGTCGACCGGCGGTGGCAGCAATGCAACAGACTAAATGGATGAATAAAATTGTACATAAAAGAATAACTAAAGATAATCCTACGTGAAAAACATACTCTAAATATTTAAATTAAGAATTGTTGTGATCGTTGTTGCTGTGGTTGTTCGTTGTTGTTTGTGTTAAACTTCCCCATATGAATCTAAATGCTGAATGTAAGGAAACAAGCAAACTCCATAGAAATACGATACACATGAACATATATATACACACATATATATATATATACATATAGATATGCACACACATATATATTATATGCAAAGCTAAATTGAAATCGGAAAATGGAAAAAGACAAGAAAACAAAATTTTACAAGATGTGGCTGTAATGAGAGAGGAATGCTCGGAATGATGGGCATAGGAAACTAATATATAATTATATATATGTGTGTAGCTATATGTATATATATATTTAAATATGCAATGTAGATATGTGTGTGTACATCAATCATGAAACTGAGCTCAAGAATAGCAATTGGTAGCAATAGCGAAGCGAACCAAAATACTAAACAAGATAAACTCAAAGGCAAAGCAAATACGTTTACACAAGAGCTTATATAACTATGAATAGAAACACACATACATACACGAATGCACACATTTTAAAAAAAACTCACACACACAAACATTTAATTTGATATTGTTTAAGCCAGAATTGATAATTCTGTTGAACTTTTGGCTAACTGAATTTTGTTCTGTTGCATTGACTGTAAAATGTTTAAAGCCAAAAACTTACACACACACACACAACCAATTGCTATGAATTTGAATGGAACACTAATAAATGCAAAGAAAAAAATAGAGTAAAATTTAGATAAATATATATATATATATGAATGAATATATATATTTCTATATGCATATATTGAAATTGATGTATAGACATATGTTGATGTATTGATGTACAACAAAAACAACAAGTGATGTGTGTAAATATTATATATATATATATATATATATATATATATATATATATATATATATATATATATATATATATATATATATATATATATATATATATATATATATATATTATATACATATATATATATATATATATATATATATATATATTATATATATATGTCGATATAAAAAGCTTTTCAACCAATGCTGATTGATGAAACTTGAACTTACGAATTTGTTAAGACGGTGAGCAGACAGCGCAGATCTATATGTAAACAAATATACATACGTATATATATATATATATATATATATATATATATATATATATATATATATATATATATATATATATATAGATAAGAGTGTAAATCGTAAAACTACCACAAAGAAAAAAAACAATTTGATATAAACTGACTATTTTTTTTTTTTTTGAATAACTTTTAAAAACTAGTCTAATAGCATTATCGTAGTTAAGAGAAAACTTTTTTTTTTTTTTTGCAAAAAAAACCGTCTAAATTTAAACAAAGTGAATAAAAAACAAACAAATAAACTGTACGAAAAGATAACAATAAACACAAAGTAAGCAAACGTAATTAGAACTTAGACTAAAGCACACACACACACACACACAAACAAAAGCATTGTACATAAAACACTTTTTATACTAGAAATGGATGAGAGCGAGAGAGCGCTATAGCAGCGAGCAGTTACACTGCAACAAAATGGCGTCCGCAAAGCGCATACAAACGAGCGAGACGGCAAGCAGAGAGCCAGAGGGAGTTAGCTATAGCTATATATGTATACAGGTACAGTCAAGTCAAAAATGGGGCTTACTAAAGAAAAGAGACTAAGTCACAAGTACTTTATTGCTTATACCTCTAAGTGTAATTAATGTATGTAATATGAACTTGGATAATAAGCGAAGCAACTCTTTTTTTTCTCTCTACACATACATATAAATATATATATGTATAGTAAATAGGTAAAATTTGTAATTAGCAGCAGCTGCATAGAACAAGAACTTTCTACAGGTCATATATATATATATATCGCCAGAAATCCATGTTTGTAATTGTGTATACAATACACTTTATTTACAAGCGAATATTGATGTCTCTATATACAAAGGATATATATGTATATATATCCTTTCTATTTGAATGACATATTGATGTATGTATTATTTTTTGCATGTGTCAAGTCAAAACCTACTGCAAGTACGTGTAATAAATGTGTTTCAAGCAACCAACAAGACAGCAACTTTTCACTAAATGGTTTTCGTAACGAGCTTTGGCCAACTGTTCGTTCAAATTGCGCGCCCATTGCACTGTTATGTTAACTAACATAGACGTTAGCTGTTATCAACACTCCAGTGTTACCATTTACCTGTTACGTGCGTTTTGGGCACACTGTCTGGCATTGGAAAATACTGTGTGGAAAATACCAGCACACATTCCAATAAAGGCAATTAACGAAGGAAAAAGATAAAGAAAAACTAACGCAACGATACCGTAGAAGACAACAGCAGGACCAACAAATAGAAAACTAGAAACGTGACTCGATTTCAATACTCATATATAAACGCGCGAGTGCTAGGCGAATACAGACGCAGCCAGTGCGTTCGTTAAGTCTGAGACTTCGGCCAGACGAGGGCCAACTACATATTTTCGCCAATGCCTCTGAAAACGGAATACGCAATAAAAGTTTGTGAGGCGACGACCTTGCCCATTCATTGTGTGACTAGCGGAATATAGAGTCCCACTATACCCATAAGAGGACAATTGCACTCCAATTGCATTGGAAATCCTAACGATAACGATTACGACAACGACGACGACGACGACCACGACGACGACGACGACGACACACACACACATCGATAAACATCGCTGCTGCATCCCGAGATGCCACAGTTGAGGGCCGCTGCCGCTGAGGCGGCCGCTGCTGGCAGCGCCGGTGCCCAGCCGCTGGTCAAGATTGGCCACTATCTGCTGGGCGCGACGCTCGGCACGGGCACCTTTGGCAAGGTGAAGATTGGCGAGCATCAGATCACGCGGCTCAAGGTCGCCGTCAAGATCCTCAATCGGCAGAAGATCAAGAGTCTCGATGTTGTATCCAAAATAAAACGTGAAATTCAAAACCTGAAGCTCTTCCGTCATCCGCACATTATCAAGCTCTACCAGGTGAGTAATATATATACAAGCGACTCCATGTCCATCCCCAGCCCTTGTGAGCAGCTACTATCAGGCTTTTAAAACTGCGAGGCATAAGCTTAACAATTACTCTCAAACTATAAGCGGGAAGAGCTCTAAGCCAATGGCAGTTGAGAACTAGTTTGTTTTGTTCCAAAGAACTGACTTGAAAACTGTAAGGCTAGAATGTCCCTAAAACTGTAAGGCTGCTAAAACTGCGAGGGATAAGCTACTTTGCCTTAGCAATACTACCCAAACTGTAAACAGTAACAGCTTCTACAACTGTAAGAGCTGAAGTATGGAGTAAATGCATAAAAATCTTTACTCTTTATAGAGGAAAATGACTGAATCTCAAACTGTATACCTTTAAGTTCACTGTGTTACATGTACTTAAGTAAAGTAAAGTAATTCCTCTCAAACTGTAAGCGAGAAATCTCGCCAATCTCGCCTGGGTATAGATTCGGTTTAATCGATGCTGTGACAGCTGCGCTTGTTTACTTTTCCACTCTACGAGTCTCTAATCAGTTTTGAGAATATATGTACATATATGGGGCATAAATAATAAACATAAACATTAGCTCTTGTTGCCGTTCTCGGTAAATATATATATATAAACATATGTTTATATGGATGGTCAATGATTGATAGTGATTGATAGGCAGTTCGTTGACTTATTGACTGATAGATTGACTGCCGTATATATGTAGATACGGGCAAACTGATTGACTAGTCGCTTGATTGACTTGGCGAATGAGTGATTGAATGACTGATACAATTATTTAGCTGATTGAGTGATTGAATGATGATTGATGGTAAGCTTATAAGCTGATTGCCTACTTGATTGACTGATTGTCTGTTTCAGTTATGTAACTTATGTATTGAGTGACTGATTGACTGATTGAGTGTAAGCTGATTGACGAATCTATTGACTGGTAAACAGATTAAACTACTTGGCTGATTGATTGATTGATTGATTGATAGTAAGCTTATAAGCTGATTGTCTACTTGAGTGAAAAATTATGTGATTCCATTATGTAACTGAGTGATTGATTGATTGACTTAGTTCAGTAACTGATTGATTGTAACGTGATTTGAGATTCACTGATTAAATTATATAGCTTACTGATAGATTGATTGATTGATAGTGCGCTTATAAGTTGATTGACTAACTCGCTGCTGATTGATTGACTAATCAGTTAGATTGATTGCTTGATTGCCTTCTTAACTGATTGGCTGCTGTTTCATTGCTTAACTGCCAAATTACAAGCAATTACAGTCGCAGCAATTCGAGCTGCTAATTAAAGTCTCCAATTACATTTACCGTATTCATTTCAAACCGTACCGCAAAGCTGGACCCTCTCTCTACAGCAAGGTAATGTGATAGCTATAATAGCCAGAAGTCTATATAAATACACGCATAACGGCATTCCTCACTCCCATGCGACAATCCATTCTAATCCCTCTCTCTCTTTCTCTTTCTCCTGCAGGTCATCTCCACGCCATCGGACATATTCATGATCATGGAGTACGTGAGCGGGGGAGAGCTCTTTGATTATATTGTGAAGCACGGGAAGCTGCAGGAGCACCAGGCGCGTCGCTTCTTCCAGCAGATCATATCGGGCGTGGACTACTGTCACAGGCACATGATCGTGCATCGGGACCTGAAGCCGGAGAATCTGCTGCTCGATCACAATATGCACGTGAAGATCGCCGACTTTGGGCTCTCGAACATGATGCTCGATGGCGAGTTCCTGCGCACGTCGTGCGGCTCGCCCAACTATGCAGCGCCCGAGGTGATTTCGGGCAAGTTGTATGCCGGACCCGAGGTGGACATCTGGTCATGCGGTGTAATACTCTATGCGCTGCTCTGCGGCACCTTGCCCTTCGACGACGAGCACGTGCCGTCGCTGTTCCGCAAGATCAAGTCGGGCATCTTTCCCATACCGGAGTACCTGAACAAGCAGGTGGTGAACCTGGTCTGCCAGATGCTGCAGGTGGATCCGCTGAAGCGTGCCACCATCGAGGAGATCAAGAAGCACGAGTGGTTCCAGAAGGACCTGCCCGCCTACCTGTTCCCCTCGTCCATTGAGCAGGACTCGAACGTCATCGACACGTACGCCGTGGCCGAGGTCTGCACCAAGTTCGGCGTCAAGGAGTCCGAGGTGCACAGCTCCCTGCTCAGCGGTGATCCGCACGATCAGCTGGCCATCGCCTACCATCTGATCATTGACAACAAACGCTTCGCGGACGATGCGGCCACCCAGATAAGCGAGATCAACAACTTCTTTGTGGCCGGCTCGCCGCCTCCGCCCATGGCCCACTCGCCGCACGAGCCGCGCTCCAGTGTCCAAGAGTCGTCGGCGCAGGGAGGAGGCGCCACTGTCACCATCGGTGGCGGCACGGCGGCCAGCTCGGGCACAGCCACGCCCAGTGGGCTGGGTAGCAGCGGCACGCCCACCATACGGCCGCATCCCGAGCGCATAGCCCCGATGCGCGAACGCCAGCTGGCGATGTCCGTGCAGAATACGGGCGGCGCCGCCTTTCCGGAGAAGACAGCACGCGGCGGCACGCCGATCAAGCGCGCCAAATGGCATCTGGGCATACGGTCGCAGAGCAAGCCGAACGACATAATGCTCGAGGTGTATCGGGCCATGAAGGCGCTCAACTACGAGTGGAAGATCATCAATCCGTATCATGTGCGTGTCCGGCGGCAGAACGTGAAGACGGGCAAGTTCTCAAAGATGTCGCTGCAGCTCTACCAGGTGGATCCCAAGAGCTATCTGCTCGACTTCAAGTCGCTGACCAACGACGAGGTCGAGCAGGGCGACGACGTGATCATGGAGAGCCTGACGCCGCCGCCGCTCAGTGTCAGCGGGACGATGCCATTGCAGCCCACTGGACACCATACGATGGAGTTCTTCGAGATGTGCGCCGCACTCATCATACAGCTGGCGCGCTAAACGGCCACGCCTACCCAAAAACACAAAACACAAAACGCCTACAAATTTAACGATGTGGCAAATGCAGGAGAGCAGGAAGAGAGCTAGAGAGCGAGAGAGCGAGAGAGAGAGAGAGAAATTTGTAGCTCTCGATGATTTTGCACGCTTTGCCATGTTTATTATTATTATTCTAATTAATATTATTATTATTATTATTATTATATATAAATATATATCCCTCTAATCCTGCCCCCCACACCCCACACCCCTCAGCGCCCCAGCAACCTAGCAAATTGTTAAGCAAAGCAAAGCAAAACCAAAATTTTCATGTTGATAATGCTTAAGTTTGTTCGTTTATATTTTGTATATGAATTTTGTTTGTAATTTTAACTCTCTGTGTTTCTTGCGTCAATTTTACACTTGATCTTTATACATATATATATATATATATATATATATTGTAATAACTGTTGTATTCAACAATTTGTTTTCGCCCCCTCCTGTATACCTTGTTGATGCGATTTTTCTATTATTATACTAGAGATACGGTCTAAGGCATAGCTAAAGTTACACAAATGCTTACGGCAGACAGCAAACTCGTTATTCTAACTGTAATAAGACGAAACAACAAAACTGAACGATGAAATGTGCAACAAAATATATACAATATTTCCATAAGAAGACATTCTTTCTTTATCTATATATCTGATTTTACTTTTCTTCATATTTGAATATATATATAAAAGAAAAAAGGAGCTAACTCTGCATACATATATCTTTTGCTATAATTCCTGATGGTATCTGTGAGATATGAAGTATCTAGAGAGTAGTATCTATGAGATATAGTATCTATGAGATATAATATCTATGAGATATAATATCTATGAGATATAGTATCTATGAGATATAGTATCTATGAGATATATAGTATCCATAGAGTAGTATCTATGAGATATATGCACTTAAAGCAGCCCTTACTGCTATATTTCTATATAGTATCTACAAGATATTTGCTATCTATATAGTATATATATATAAAGTTTATAGTATCTATAAGATATAGGCACTTTCAGGGCATATTCGAAATTGGGAAAGATTTCCATTTCAGCAAATTTGTTGAAAACTTCTCGAGTCTTTCAGTTGGTCAGCTTATAGATCATATAGATATATATATATATATATATATATATATATATAGTTTAATAGCAGGCCTTAGGCTAACTCTAAGTTGTGCTTAGAGCATACTGTCCACTCTATAGCAAGTTATTGCAATCTTCACATAGTTCAGTCCTGCTCTGACACTCAGCTTATATATACACAAGTCTTAACTGCTATATCCATCTACTATATATATATATATATATATACAAAAACTTAGTTAATCATGGTCGCAACGCACAAAAACTTTGGCTGCTGTTGACTGTACAAGATTTATTGAGCATTGCTTAATGGCTGAGTTCTCGTTAGACATTTTATCATTCATCAATTCATCAATCAATCGCATCATTATCATTATCATAATTACTATAGTATGTGTGTGTGTGTTGGTGTGGTGTGCCCCGCCGTAAACCCCGCCGTGCCGTGCCGTGCCGTGCCGTGCACCAATTAAATTCATAAGGCCGCAAATACAATATCTGTCTAAAAAAGTTGCCGCTGCTGCAGTTGGAGCTCTATTGATTCTTCTGCTGCTGCTTGCGCTTCAGTTTGTCGATTAGCGTCTCTATGCTGTTGGCGTCCACCAGGCCGATGAACTTGTCCACAACGACGCCGTTGCGGAAGGCCAACACGGCCGGCACGGCCTTCACCTCAAACGTCTCGACCAAGTCCAAATTGGCCTCCACATCGATGATGGCCAAATCGATTTCATTCGAGTTCTCCAACAGCTCCAGCATTTTGGGTGTCAGGATTTTGCACGGATCGCACCATTCCGCATGGAAGTTCACAATCACCGGGTTGTCGCTGTTGATGACCTGCGCCCACAGATAAGAGCGAAAGGCGAAGTTTAGATAAAGATAAAGATAAAGATAAAGAAAACAAAACCAAGACATTCACATTTATGTATTTTGGCTGGTCAAACCGAGTCGTTCTACCTTATTTGCATACACGCGCATACGCACAAGCCAGGCCAATTGCACTGCGAGAGTCGACTAGCAAATACCCTGTATAGCATATACTATTTATGTACGCATAACTAATATTGTTGAATATTTATCTTTTTTTTTGGGATTTTCATAGATTTTGAATTTAAATTTGAATAATGCGCCCAATTGGGCAATTCTGCAACACAAATATCCCAAAAGAGGCATTTTTAACCCGTTTGTGGACGATGTGGCAACTACAAAACGTACTATTTTTGGTACATTTGCTGGTGCTATGCCAACGAGTCAGCACTGTTGCCGGCCATTTGTTTACAGGGTATCGAACTGTACGCAGCGCGCACAAATAGCCGAAATGCGTCATGGGTTACGGCCGGAACCGCTCACGTACGCCAAATGGGCAACAACCAGTCGAATCGAGCATTGCATAATGCTACAACAACACTTGCATCCATATGCTCATGCATGTGTGCAGCTCTGCCTGTATGTATGTGTGCGTGTGTCTGTGCGCGCCAGTGTGTATACAAATGTAAATAGAGGAATTTGGCGTTGACTCACCTTTTGATCGAAATCGTAGTGATCCTTGATCACCAGCTTCTTGTAGTGCATCTGGGATTGTGAGAGGTATTTCTGTGTGGCTTTGGCCGCCTGTGGCGCTATCCGCTGGCAGCTGCTCTGGGCGCTGCTGTTGATAAGACAACAGGCCGCCAGGCGTGGCGCAATTCCCTCCGCTGCGATTTTGAGCATTGTTTTATTGTCGTGTGTGCTGCAGAAGTGCTTATGGCCTGTTTACTAGTCTACGGACGCGAGTATTGGTCCTGGTCCCACAATCTCAAGAGGCAGCGATCAGATAATTTTATGTACAAATTGTTCACTTCTTTCTGTTTTTCTTTATGTCTGCAGGCGGAGGAGCGGGTGGCTATGCAGTTGTCTGGCAAGGCTGTTTGCATGCCGAGTGCTGCCAGACAGCTTAACGATGTTTGTTTAGTGCATATGGCAGCGACGCATTTTGGCGGCATTTTTGAATTTAAATTCAATAAACCGACAAATAGTTTTATGAAAATAAGACAATTAATTGTTAAGCATTAAAAAAAATAAAAAATTATCAAAATGCTGTGTAAAGTAAATTGATTATGCTAATAATTAGAGGCATTTGGTAAAGTTTAGTTAGAGAGCAACAGATTGTTTGGTTTAATAGAAATGTGGCCACCCCTAATTTGCGCATTTAACAACACTTGTCGGCCGCTTTTAAATATCAGCAACGGCCGTCAACAACATTTACCAATGTGCATAATTAATTGTGTTTACTTAAGCGGCAATATATAAACATGTGTGTGTACGTGTGGTGCTTATTAATTTTAATTAACATAGACATGAAGCTACGATAGTCAGATACCTCATATTAAGGCGTGTACCTGCTGTACCATAGACTTTGGTACATTTAGCTGTACACAATGGGAACCAATAACGGTAAATGTTTGTGTTTAATTAGGTTCGCATCGACGTTTACCTTTTGATGCTATCTGGCAGCTGACGGACGTTTCATCTGACTCCTGGCGTAGTTCGCTTGGAGTCGTCGCCATAACAAGTTGGCCAGAATATGAACGCGAGCTGGATATATAACAGTTACCTGGAAAGCAAGCTGATTGGGATCCAGGCGGAGGACGCCAATCAATGTGTGATCCGTGCCCTGAAGCACGTCATCCAGGATGTCTTCGCCCAGCTGAGCGCGACGCTGGTGATTACGCTGGCCACCACCGAGTGGAAGATCGACAAGTGGTTCGAGAACGTGGTGGGTGATCTGGCCAGCGCCTGGGAGTCGGTCTCCGTCCAGATGCTCCATGTCAACCATCTGCCCCATGTGCCGGGTCGCAAGTACTGCAATCTCCTGCTGGTGGACTCCTATAAGGCGCTGCTGTGAGTCAAGCCGAAGCCCATCCGCCAATCCCATCTCCACTCACCCGAATCCCAATCTGAATCCCTTGCAGCTCCACGCAGATCACTGAGGACAATGCCGCCTACGACGACCACGAATACTACTTCATCTTCCTGCAGACGCGCGACGCACTGATCCCGTCCGAGCTGCAGCTCATCCTGGACCACTGCCTGAACCACTTCTGGCTGCACTGCAACGTGATGGTGCAGACGGCCCAGATGGAGGTGCTCATCTACAGCTACTACCCGTACACCTCCCAGCGCTGCCAGTCCGCCCAGCCGCAGCTGGTGAACCGCTTCGACGGCCAGCGCATGCTCCACGCCCCCATGTTCCCCGACAAGCTCCACCAGCTCCACCAGTGCCCGCTCACCGTGGTCGTCTGGAACTCGCCGCCCTTCGTCGAGCTGCGCTGGGACGAGCAGGCCGGCCAGCTGGACCCCATTGGCTTCGAGATGACCCTGATCAAGCAGCTGGCGCGACACCTCAACTGCACCCTGGTCGTCTACAACGTCACGCTCGAGACGGTGGCCAGCTACCAGAAGAACTGGGGCAATGGCCAGCGACCGATGGGTCCAGTGGAGCTGGTGAGTAGGTTGAATGGTTGCTTTAGCTCTCTCTCTCTCTCTCTCTCTCTCTCTCTCTCTCTCCTTTCTCTCTCCTTTCTCTCTCCTTTCTTCTATTTTCTCACCTCTCTGTCTCTCTTTCCCTTTCTCTGTCTCTTTCTCTATTACACCCTCTGCCTATCTATCTCCATATCTCTCTGATTCTCTGCTTCTCTCTCTCTCTCTCTCTTACTCCTTCCATCTGTTGTTCTCTCCCCTTCCGTCTCTCTCCCTCCTTCTCTCCCTCTCACTCTATCTTCTCCCTCTCCCTCTCTCACACTTCTCTCTCTCTCTCTCACTTCTCTCTCTCTCACTTCTCTCTCTCTCACTTCTCTCTCTCTCATTTCTCTCTCTCTCTCTTTCTCTCGCTTCACTCTCTCTCTCTCTTTCTTCACCTCTCTCTGTCTCCGTCCTTCTTTCTCCTGCCCCACTCTCTCTCTTTGTCCTACCCTTTCTCTCTCTTTCCCTCTCTTTGTCCTACCCTTTCTCTCTCTCCCTCTCTTTGCTTCCTTCCCTGTATCTCCTTACCTCTCTTTCTATCCCACCCTCTCTCTCCCTATCCCACCATCTCTATTCTCTCTCTTTCTCTTCCTTTTCGCTATCCCTTTCTTTGCCTCTATCTGCCTCTCCTTACCTCTCTGTCCCTCTCTCTCTCTCCCTCCCTCTCTTTCAGCTGCTGAAGCACCATGCCAACATGAGCGTGGGCAACTTCCGCAAGACGCCCGGTCGCAATCGCATCCTCACCTCCGCCGTGGCCCACTACTATGCGCCGCTGGTGGCCACCGTGGCCATCAAGCACTTCCGCTTCGGGCAGCTCACGTTGCTCTATTTCCCGTTCCAGGGCTGCGTCTGGGTGCTGCTGCTGGTGGCTCTGGTCCTGCACGGCCTGATCTATATGTGGCGCTGGCGTCCGTTGGGGCTGCAGGTGCTGGAGCTGTTGCTGGGCGTGACGCTGGTGCGTCTGCCACGCTCCTGGCTGCAGCGGGTCATCTACGCCCACTGGCTCTACGGGAGCATCCCGCTGCGCGTCGTCTATCAGTCGCTGCTGTTCCACTTCATCCGGCTGCAGCTGTTCGAGACGCTGCCGGATTCGTTTGAGCAGCTCTTGGAGAGCAACTTTCGCGGCATGTGCACCTCGAACATCCTGAGCATGCTGCGCGAGATGCCGCAGGTGGCTTCCAGCTATGACAGCTACATAAGCATTCCGTCGCCCTTCGACGAGGCCGTGCTGGATGCACTGCATCAGGCGGCCGATGGTCGGTATTTCGCCATCACCGGCCTGGACCCGGCCGTCGCCCATCTGAGCGCCACGAATCGCGAGAGCAGCTACCACATCCTCTCCCAGTACATCAATCTCCAGCAGGTGGTCATCTATATGCCCAAGCACTCGTATTTCACGGAGCTGTTCAACAATATGCTGCGCCACCTCGATGCCAGCGGCTGCATCGACTTCTGGCGTCGGGACGCCTTCACCGAGTACAGTCGCCGCACCGTGCAGCAGCGCAGCCTCGACCAGCTGCAGGACGACCAGCAGGCGGAGCGGCAGAACGAGCAGCTGCGCCAGCTAATCGGCATCTACAGCCTGATGGGCTCCCTCTATGCGCTCGCCATACTCATTTTTTGCGCTGAGCTGCTCTGCCATCGGCTGGCCAAGCGGAAGGCAGATAATTGTTAATAAATTCCATTTCTTTCAATTTTAAATTTTGAATTCAATTTAGTTGAGTTTCCAACACTAGAAATTTGCTAGTTTAACTATCTGGCAGCACTGAGTCTGCAACTGAATGAAACGCTAGGTTGGCAGTGCAAGAAACTATTAATTTAATACAAAAATGAATACATATCAATTTCATTCGAATTACAAACGTAAATTACATAAATCTAATAAAACTGACATTTTTTGTAGTCGACCGAATGTTGTTCACAAATTTGTTTTAAATTTTGTTGGCGCCAAAAACGTAATAGTTGTGGCAGCACTAGAACCGTGTGAGCGCTAAGTTGGCTGCGCTTGAGCAACACAAATTCGAAATTAACTGTTAACTCAACTTAGTTGCAATGAGCAAAGTGAAGACAAACAAAATAGGGGAAATGAAGTAAATCACAAAATCAAAAGGGAAAACTAAGTATCAACAATGTGCTCAACTACTTTGCCATCATTAATCATAAACCACTTACAGCTCAACTGATTGCCAAAAGTCAAACAAAAGTTGTTCTTCGCTTCGGGACCTCGATTCGGGTTCAACGCCATTTGGAGCGCCATTTGAGCTTAAATATCGGGCAAGCAATGAACATATCGGAGCTGTTCCAGTCTTACAAGGATTTGTCCGGCGAGCAGATGAACCAGATCAATGAGTATGTGGCGCGCGCCCTGCTCCACGTGGTGCACAGCCACATCATGAGCGTGACGCCGTCGCTGGTGCTGACCCTCTGCTGCCGCAACAACCACACGTGCAACTTCTACAACGAGATGATGAGCATACTCTTCCGTGGCTGGGGCATAGCCCCGCTCCAGATAGTCGTTGTGGAGCAGGGGGCGCTGCGACGTTTCGTGCCAGGACGCAGGCACTATAATCTCATCTTCACGGACTCCTATGCCGCCTTTGCGGAGATCGAGGTGGAGGCCCACTCCAAGGAGTACAACTATAACGAGTACTATTACATCTTTCTGCAAGCGCGCGATCACCTGCTGCTGAGCGAGATGCGCCGCATCTTCGAGCACTGCTGGCGCCATCAGCTCATCAACTGCAACGTCCAGGTACAGAGATCGAATGGGGACATCCAGCTGTACACATACCTGCCATACGGGCCGCAGAGCTGCGCGGATACGACGCCGCAGCTGATCAATCGCTACAATGGCAGCCACATGCTCGATCCGCAGCTCTTTCCCCACAAGCTGGGCAACTTCTTCGGCTGTTCGCTGCGAGCGGCTCTGCTGCACTTGCCGCCGTACATTTAGCTAGACGACTCTGGGCGGGATATGCGCATTATTGGCGGCATCGAGGGTCGTCTCCTGATGACCTTCATTGAAAGACTCAATTTAAGCATCCAGGTGCAAAAGATGCCGCCTGGCTTCGAATTCCAGACCAACAGACTGCTCCAGATGGTGAATTGTCCTATTCCTGGCCGAACTTCCCTCTAATTATTCCTTTTCTCCACAGCTGCACAGTGACAAGGCGGATATTTGCGTGGGCGGCATCCGGCAGACGGTGGCACGCAGCCTGATGGGCACATCGACGCACAACTATCACCAGACGAGCGTCCGGTTTGGCTTCCTGGGTATCACGTACGAGCTGACCTCCTTGGACATTCTACTCTTTCCGTTCCGCACATCCATTTGGCTGGCCATTGGCGTTGTCCTCGCCCTCTCGATACTGATACACCTGGCCATGGGTCGGCTGCTGGCGCTTAGGCAGCAGGGTTGTCTCGTGCTCAATCTGCTGCTGGTCTTCGTGGGCATGCCTATGACCCAGGTGCCGCGCTCGATTGCCAAGCGCGTCTACTGCGTTATGTTGATGCTCTATACGTTGCTCATACGCACCATGTACCAGGGCATGCTCTATCACTTGATACGCACGCGCATGCTGAACCGGCTGCCGCAGTCCATCGAAGAGGTGGTGGCTCACGACTATGAAGTGGTGCTCTCCACTGGGATCAGTGACGTGCTCTCGGAAATACCAGCCATGCAACAGATGCGATTCCATCTGGTCGATGGCGACGGCTCCCTAATGCACCCTCTGCATTACATAGCGCACAACGCGTCGCGGAACAAGCGGCAGGTGGCAGCCACAGTGTTGGATGTCTTCCTGCTGTACAATCAGTTGAGTGTCTACAATACGAAATCGGAAATAGAACAGCAGGAGGTTAATCATTTCGAGATCATGACGCAGGATGTGATCAACATGCAGCTGACTATGTACCTGAGGAAGCATTCCTTCCTGATCGATGCCTTTAATGAGGAGATTATGTGGATGCGCTCCGTGGGACTGCTGGCCATCTGGGAGCGCTGGGAGCTAGACGAGATCTATTTCCGAGAGCCGCAGACGAACAGCTTTCGAGTATTCGGTCTTCACGAGCTCTACATCGTATTTGTGTTATTGCTGATTGGATTGGTGATTAGCACGCTTTGCTTCTGTCTGGAGCTGATCTCGCTGCGCTTTCAGCGCTTTCAGCGTTGGATTTTAACGCTATAAAAGCGTGCTTAGTATTTTATGTGGTATTTAGTATTTTTAGTATCTATTTGTGTTGGTAGCCTGCACTGCCACGGCCACACTGAACAACGGCTTCGAAGAACAGTGCTGCCCAACTGCCAAAGAAACAATAAAACGAAAAATTAACGGCTTACGTTAAAATTGACGGATAACGTAAGTGTTATTGGCTGATGTTTCCCAGAACGAACGGTTCATCGACTTGCTGCTTGCGGAAGTAGCGCTTCAGCTTCCTGATGACCAGATTCGATCTGCCGCAGTATTTCATCAACATTAATTCGATTGTAGTCAGCTTGTCCTTCAACAGAGCGATCTGGCGACGTGTGTTCCAGATGCGATCATCCTCCTCATCTTCCGAGTCCGAATCTGACGGCAACTCCGCACGCATGTAAGCCTCGGAATCAGCAAATTCGTTCGAGAACAACGGCGAAGACGAAGCCAAAGCATTGGTAGTGCCCGCTGCTCCTTGTACCGCATCATCGTCCTCGTCGTCGTCATCGTTATCGCCGTCGTAGCCCGGGAGCGAGACGTCTGAATCTTCAAATTCACCATTGCTGTAGTCGTATGGCGAAAGTTCCGAAGTCCCCGAACGGGTGGGCGAAGGCACTAGAGGCCTGGCAGTCATCGAGCCCTGAACTGGCACCGTGTTTGGATTGTGGCGAAGTATAAAGGATTTCTCACGTATCGGTGGTGGTGGTGCTGGCCCGTCGGGCAGCGTTTCCCACGATGAAGAAACAGGTGGTTCGTCAATGAGCTCTGGCTCTGCCTCTGACTCTGTCTTTGGCTCTTTTGCCTTTGCTACTGTCACATTTGGGTTAAGATTGTCATGGGCCGACGGAAGGGGTTCCGGCGAAGATTTCGGGTTAAGCGACTTTGAGCGACTCGGCGGTTGCTTCTTGGGACGCCTGGTGGTCATCACGGCTAGCGATTCGGGCATCGAATCGCCTGCATCCGACTGCAATGGAATCCACAATAGAGTTTTCGGGTTTGCCTTACCGGATGGAGCTGCTTGGTCGCAAGTAGTCGGAGCGGCTGCAGGACTGCACTCTACATTGTGGGCAGCTGTCGAGTCCTCGTTAAGTGATGTGTCAGATAGCGACGAGTATGGATCAAACCCAGCCGGTGTGGGCGATAGTGTCTGCAAGGGTTTTCCAACTGCCGTCAGATTCTGGGCGTTGTCATGCAAAGAGAAATCCAATTTTTGTCCCGGCTCGAAGCCGGCGAGTGTTATGTCCCCCGCAGCAATCTGTTCCAGAGACCCAGTTGTGTCGTCCTTCAAGTTAGTGCGGGAGTGTCCTGGTTTCCGGTTAGCAGCCGGGGAAGCATTCTCTTTACGTTGAATACGCTTATAAATGACGTGCTTCGCTGGTGTCATTCCGAGTTGGTCCGGACCCGGGAGAATGGTCGTTAGCGACGGTGCCGCGCTCCATTGCTTCGATGGAACTGCGTGCAATTTGACTTGAACTGGTTCCGGTTCACCATGATTGGGTGCCGGTTCGACCTGATCAGATTCCGGATCAAACTGATTGAACTCCGGTTCGGATTGATAGGGTTCCAGTTCGACATAGTTTGGTTCCGGATCGACATGATCAGATTCCGGTTCGAAATGATCAGAATCCAGTTTCATTACAACTGGTTCCTGTATATCCTCAATCAGTTCTTCATGTTCAACATCAATAGGTTCCGGTTGTGGTTGAGCTGATTCCAGTTCCGGTTCCAGTTCCGGTTCAATTTCCAGTTCCAGTTCCGGTTCCGGTTCCAGTTCCGGATCACCGCACACCAGTATATCCTCAATCAGTTCTTGGTCTACTTCAATGACTTCCGGTTCCGGTGCAGTTGGTTCCAGTACCAGTTCAATTGGTTCCGGTCTCGGCTTACCTGGTTCAGGTATGGTCACAAATGTTTCGGATCTCCGCTTAAGTGGTTCGGTTTTACATTGAGGTAGTTCCGGCTTCGCCTGAACTTGTTCTGGTTTCTTCTGAGGCTGTTTCCTCTGAACTGGCCCAGCTTTCTTCTGAACTGGCTCAGGTTTCTTCGGAGCTGGCTCCGGTTTTTTCTGAGCTGGCTCCGATTTCTTAAGAACTCGAATTGGGGGTTTCGGCTTTGGCTGAGGCGATTCCGATGCCCGTTTCGGGAGAGTACTCTTCTCTAACGGTTTTTTGTCAACCGCGGCTGGTGGTGCGGGCTTAGCCGGAGCCGTCTTATTGGGTGGTTTCTGACCGGGCGTAACCTTGGGCTTGGCCTTAGCCTTGTCCGGAGTAAGTCTGGGTTTAAATGAGCCTAGACTGCTCTTCCTGTCCATGATGCCAATGAGGCTATGCGATCGGGGTGCTAAGTCCACCTTAGGTGCATTCAAAGCAGAGACAATCGTGCTGCTGCGCTTCAAGGAGTGGATGTAGTCAGGGACGCGTCGTTCAACTATCTTTCTAAGACCAATAATTTTGCCCTTGCGCTCCCCAACGGCGTCGTACGCGCCGCCGTGGTAGTTCACTTTAATAAATTTGTGGAGCCAATTCAAGAACTCGTAATGCCCGCGGCCCTTCGACAGCTCGCGCTGCGGCACATCCTTGCGGATGTTCAGCTTCGCAAACGTCTGCCGAACCACTTTGTAGTTGGCGTCAAACTCGTGGGGCGCATTCGTGTATAAGTGCACTTTGCTCAGCGACACTAGATTCGGAAACAGTTTGTGGAGAAACTGGCAGTAAATAGCGCCCGTCTTCATCTCCGCTAGCTCCTTCACCTCGCACTTCATTTCGCCGTTCACCCAATTCAGCAGCTCGCGCACTGAGCGCGTGTCCTTCTTCAGCACCAACACATTCTTGGCGAGCGGATCCTTGCCTTCTCCAGCTTCCATTGCGCTTTTTTACAAAAACAAAAAAAATAAAATAAAATAAAATTGAATTTAAAAAAAAAATGGGAAAAAGCCGCAAGTTACCTTGATTTTAAGTAGACGATTTACAAATAATTAAGGTACTCGATTTGAAATCATATAAATATAATAAACCGCTAATCTGCAAAATTAAATTTGGTTAAAAAAATTTTGAAAAGATTTTCACTTTTTTTGAGGTTAGAAAATGAACTTCGCGCACTGAGCCGTTTCGCGAAGCAAGAAGACAAGCTTTTCAATAATTTGGATAGTTTCAAAATGCAAAAACTTTTCACAAAAAAAAAATTTCCAAAATTTTCACTTTTTTTGAGGTTAGAAAATGAACTTCGCGCACTGAGCCATTTCGCGAGTGTAGCACGTTAATAACCAAGAAGACGCACAACGAGCTATACACTAATTTGGATAATCTCGAGATGTTAAACTTTTCACTTTTCGAAAATTTTCTTTACTTCTTTTTGAGGTTAGAAATCCTTCAGAGTTAAAGACTTACCACTAGCTATGATTGCGTTTAGTCAGTCACAAAGAAATATAGAAAGAGCGCAAAAAAAAATTATTAAAAAAAATTAATGCCGAAAATAAAAGCTTAGCTACGAAGCTAAGCCATTCACAAAAAAAAACAAATTTATGAAAAAATATAGAAAAATTTGTAGGTATGCTCCGAACGGCGTTCAGCTACCTACTGAAAATAAAATGAAAAATGTACTCACAGCTGTACCCAATGCCAGCTGTCAAAATGACAGATAAAGCAAGGAGAACTTTGAATCGAAAGTTTTCACAATTGTAAATGAACATTATCGAACCAGAGAAGGCTCCGAGGCACATGTCGTGCAAGCCGTTGGAAAAAATTTGAAAAAAAATACGTTATGGCTTAGTTGAAGTGAAAAACGACAAAACTTTGAAGAAAAAATGAAAAAAAAAGAAGAATAATTTTGAGTTTGTCTTTTTGCTGAATTTCGAAACTTGCCCGCCGAAAAAAGATTTCGTTTGAAAATATGACGATTGGATTACCGCTGACAGCTCGGACTGCGCCTGGGGAATACACGCAAGTGTTACTTTGTTCAGGTAATTTACACAGATTTTGTAACGCATACGATTTGATTTAATTTCGTTTATGTTGTCAAGGGAGCAAACGGGCCACTGGAATTAACTATAGTGTGCTATTAATTTGAATTAGCAGAGGGGAAATAGAAAAGGATTATTGTAAATTGCATTAAGTTGATGATTTTATGCACTAAAAAATGTCAAAATGCAATACCATAATTTATTAAAAAATGCCAAAAATATATGCAACTGAATTTAAAATATGTGAATTTAAAATATATGAATTAAATAAAATATATATTTAAGGCTTTATAAATTATATAAATAAATAAATTATATTTATAATAAACCAGTTTTTGCATAGCTGAAAAATCACAATTGTTGCTTTGAATTTTAGTTTTTGCTCTTAAAAAATACGCAAGCTTTTTTCCGCATTAGCATTTGGCAACACTGTTCCTTGTTCGAATTTAAAAGCGTGTCCACCTCAGTGCTTGTCTCTTGTTAATTTGTTAATTACTTGTATCTTATTTAAACGGGGCACAATGAGTGATGATAGCAGCAGCATTGAGGACAGCCACAATAGCAGCAACGACTCATTCGCAACAGCTGCTGGCTGGGAGGGAAAAGCTGTGAAAACGAAAGCGCTGCAACCGCACGAATTAATATCCCTGAAGCAGAAGCTGAAGCGCATTGCAGTTATCCAGCAAACGGATCAGTCTTATCATCTGGCGCTGAGCGACATACGGGACCAGGCCATCATCTCGGTTTTGGTGGAGCCCAGTTTCTATGGGCGGCATTGTAAAACGTCAGTGATTGTTATAGCCACGGCGAATAATACTTACGTATTTGATCTCCAAGCACTCGGTGCGATTTACCCTGAGCTCTCTGCGCTGCTCGAAGCGGAATATCCCCGAAAGATAATGCACTACAGCCATCGGATATGTGACCTGCTGTTGCATCAGCACAAGCTGGCAATAAATGGAATTTGCGACACGTTCGTTGCTCTGTGCGTGGCGCGACAGGATCGCAGTCATTGCACCCTGCGGACCGCCATTTCGTTCATTTTGCAATTGGCGCCAACTGAGCTCACCTGCGATGAGATAAACAGCCCCAACGAATCGGTTCGTCACTTCAGAGCTCGGCCGTTGACCAAAGGTCAAATCCAATATCTAGCCAAACTCGCCATATTACAGCACAGGCTGCACGATACGCTTATCTATGGAAACATCTGCAGCGATCTGCAGGAAATGTCGCACGAGTTCAGCTGCGAGTTCAACAGCCAGCAGAAGTCCGATGAAGTCGCCTTGAATATGCAACCAGCTAGCCAAGCTGGCTTCGACTGCATAAACCCATACTACAAAATATCCACATCCACGGAGTAGGCGCAAGCCCATTGCTTGTCTCTTGTAATATCAAATGAATGTAATTGAAAAAAACTATTAATATACTGTTCCTTTTACTCCTGAGCTGTAATGAATTCACTGCTTAAATATTATTTAAAAAAAAAAACACTAATCGAGTTTAGTCTTTCAAATTTGCATTTAAACGGCTTTCATGGCTGATTTCTCCTGGGTGTTTGGACTGCAATCAATCACAGTCAATATGCATTCGATGTATATATATATATATATATGGAATGCTATAAACGGATCCAGTTTTAGTTATTGCTTGGAAATGGAGCTGAACGCCATGCATTTGCTGCTGCTGCTGCTGCTGGGGCTGAGCTTCACCTGCCTGCCAGGCCAAGAGCTGGAGCAGGTGGATTTGATTGACAATTTGTCCAACGTGCTGCAAATGATATTTAGGCAGACCTGCGAGGCGAACAACCTGAGCATCTTCGTCAGTACCAACTACAAGGACCAGCTGCCGGCGCAGGAGCAGCGCGTGGTGGAGGGCGTACTGACGCGCTGCCTCAATGCGATTGTGCCACGTGTGCTGGACGAGCGGCTCGACGAGGAGCTGGGACTGCGCATCCAGATGCCGCTGTTCTTTGTGCAGAACGCCAGTCAGCTGATCTCGGCCAGCAATCGCAATCCCCGCATGAATATGGCCCACAAGTACAAATATCTAGTTATATTGATGCCCCAGCGAGAGGACGCCGCCTGGCAGCGGGCGCAGATGAGCCAAATCTTTGCGTATTTTCTGCACCAGCGCTACAATGTGCACGTGCTGCTGCTGCTGGCCCAGCCCCAGGCGGGCACAGTCCGGAGCTACACCTACTATCCGTACTCTGGTGTCCGAGGATGCGAGGACACGCTGCCGCTGGCCATGCCGCTGCAGCAGGGACGCCTCCGCCAGATCTATCCGCGCAAGCTGCAGAATCTGTACGGCTGCCCGCTGCACGTGATTGTCTGGCAGATACTGCCGTACATGCAGCTCCACATGGAACGGACGGAGCCCACCGATCGCATCTCCGGCATTGATGCGGACATACTGAAGCTGCTGGCGAACCGGCTGAACTTTAGCCTGGCTCTGGTGGGCAATGAGCCGGCGCAGCTGATTGGCGGCGTCAGCTACATGAACGGCACCATGACCGGCGCCTTCCACATGCTCCAGCAGCGGCGGGCGAATCTGACGCTTGGATTCGCCGCCTGCTTGCCGGCGCGGTACAAGTATCTGTCCAGCACGCAGCCCTACAGCCAGGTGGAGTACGTGCTGGTGATGCGGACGGCTCGTCCGTACAGCGTCTACGAGATCATGCTCTTTCCCTTCGACTCGCATGTCTGGCTGCTGATGCTCGCCCTGGCTGCACTGCGTCTGCTGTGCTGGGTGAGCGGCTGGCGGCGCATTGCGCTCGTGGACCTGGCCTGGAACCTGCTCATCTTTCAGCTGCGCATCTGCTACGAGGGCTCCGTGTTCATGTTCGTCCACAACGCGCCGAATCGCCCACTGCCGCACAGCCTGGAGCAGGCGCTGGAGCAGGATTACCACTTCATTGCGGATCATGCGACGAATCGCATGACCGCGATGCTGCCCGCCGTAAGGGCACGCACCCGCATCCTGCCCGGCCAGCCGGTGGACATGTTCGAGCATCTGCTGGCCCAGCCGGAACAGCAGCGGGTCGCCGCCCTCAGCACGCTCCACTTCGCGGCCGACTACCTGGGCAGGCAGCGGCGGCAGCGGCGGCAGCAGCACAGATTCGTCATCGCCAGCAACAAGATCATGGACAACATGGTCTGCGTGCACTTCCCAATGGGCTCCTATCTGACCTCCGACTTCAACCATATGCTGTTCCTCATGCGCAGCTCCGGCATCGCACACCACATCTTCAAGCGGCTCCGGACGTCCCATCTTTCCACCATTGCAACCACTCAGCTGAACCCCTTGGATCACGGCGACGACAATGTGGTCGACTTCTACGAGTCCATGCGCTTCATATATGCTGCCCTCAACTGCCTGCTCTTTGCCCACTCCCTGCCGCTGGCCATCTTCCTCCTGGAGCTATCCACTCGACACGAACGCATGCGCTGGCTAGCTAGGATCTTGGAGCGACTGTGAGGAGCCGCATTCAAATAGATTTAATCATGGCATGTGGTCTATGGGGAGTGTATAACAGATCAGTTATTAAAGCATTACAGTTATAGATATCGATAGATAGGTTCTTCAAACCATGTAGCGATTGGCGGCGTTCATGAGTCGCCGCAAGCGGAGTCGCTGTGGCTGAGCGGAGCGCCGCTCGAGCAGAAAGACGATGACGGCTAGGAGGTGCATCAGTCCAAAGCTGCCGAAGAGGCCGCCCAGCAGCCAGAGGCTGAGCTTGGTGGGCTCACGGTTGCGCTCCTTGGCCAAGTGCTCGATCCGGTCCAGGTACATGCGACGAAAGCGGTCCACCAGACCCGAGGACATCATATTGATCAGCAGCTTGTTGATGCGCTGCTTGAGGAACGAGTGCGGGCGCATGTAAAGCGTCATCGGGGCGGTTAGCAGCGGGTAGTGGAGCACGGTTAGACGTGGCTTCTCAGGGCCGGAGTCCATGTCGAATCGGGATGCGGTGGGCCGCAGCAATGGGACTACAAACTGTGCCTCGCTATCGTCGCGTAGCTCGGTGAGCGATGCCTCCAGTCGGGCAATAACGATCACCCGCTGCTGGCCCACCAGATCCCGGAACACTGGCTGCAGGGCGGGCAGCATGTGGAACGTGTACTTCTTGTCCAGCACCTCGGCCAGGGTGCGCAGCGGCGTACGCACGCGCCCATCCTGGAGCAGTATGTAGAGCTCGCCCGTGTAGGCGGCACGCAGGACGAGCGTCAGGAGCAGCCACGCGGCGAGCAGGAAACGGGCGAAATTGCGACGTGGCGGATGCATGTGGATGCCACCGAGCAGCGTGCTCCAGAGCTCCGTGCCAGGCAGTCGATTGTTCTCGCCGAGCACAAAGCGACGCAGCTGCGGCACACTGAACAGCTGCAGCATGGCGATCAGTGTGAAGCCGCAGAGTATGCTGCTCGCCAGGCACAGCCAGGTGAAATGCCCCAGCGGCTTGGTCAGCCGCTCCAGCGGCGTCAGCGGATGACCCCCCGGCACACAGAGCACAATGGGAAAGCTGGTGTACGAGATGCTCGGCAGCATGTACGTGGCGCGCTCCCTGTTGTACATGTACGAGACGAAGGTGACGTTGGCCAAGCCATCGACGATCTGCAAATGTGGAAGATGAATAGATATAGAGTCTTCCATGAGAGTGCCTCACCATCTTCATGGCGCCCGTGAGGGTGCCGTTGGGCAGGACAACGCCACGATCCCCGTTGGGCTCCTCCACCAATTGAATGGCAAAGTTCATGCGCTCCGCCAGCAGCTGATAGATCCTGCCCTCGATGCCCAATATGCGCCGATCGTCGGGCAGAGTTTGATCTGGATCGATGATGACGAACGGACGGTGCTGGAAGGTGACGGTGACCAGCTTGCAGCCGTGCATGTCGTCCAGCTTGCTGTCGAAGAACCGAACGCTCCTCTCCACATGAATGATCGGCGGAGCACCCAGGCTGCCCTGGAAGGTGGCATAGTGCACGGGCTCGGCCGACTGGCAGCGATGCGGCCGATAAGGATAGTAGTTGTAGACCTCGATGGTGCCATTCTGACGATTGACCAGCAGCACATTCACATTGATGACGTAGATGGCCAGGAGGCGTCGAAAGATCTTGTAAATGATGCCCAGGCGGCGGAGCTCGTCGCCCGTATACACAATGCAGTAGAAGCCGTTGCGCTTGAAGAAGCTGCCCGGCTGCATCAGATGCCGCTCCAGGCGCAAGTAGGTGGCAAAGCTATCCAGCACAAATATGCCCGTGTCCCTGCCCAGGACGCCGCTTGCGGGCGCCTCTGGTGCATCCTCGGCCAGCGACTCGTCCGTAACAATGCCCTCGTTCTCCAGTGTGAACTTAATGCGGCCGGCAGCTGAGGCCAGTCGCAGCACTGCATCAATGAGATCGTTGTGCTGGGCACGGCTCGATTCCCGCCTGGCGAAGCTCATGATGGAGAGCGCCTTGCTGGAGTCGCCAGCATAGTGGCTGTTAATCGTCCACACCACGGCGTATATCAGCGTTATGTTATGGATCGATTGCACCGACTCGCTCGACAACATGTTCCAACGTAAATGAGCCAGCGTAGTGTCCTCCGTTAACCATGTACCGAAGCTTTTAGTCCGTTGCATGTGCGGACGTTATCGCAGCACATTATCTGGCAAATTGTATTTAAATGGATGTTCCATCAGTTAACAGTTATTGGCCAAATTGACCCCATGCAGGCCACATGCCACATCTGAAATAACAATAGCCATAGTTAAACAGTTCACATTGCAAATTGAGTTTTTTCCTTTTTCCTGTTTCCAATCAGATCGTTAACTTTGAATTGCGTGGCAATGTGACCAACACACTTGTAGCTTTCTTTTCACCAAATATACAGAGTGTCTATAACATGATGATCAACATATCAATTAAATTCGATTTAATTATATAATACATTGTCTGACACATGCATATACAGCATTTGTTTCATCTGCAATACAAATATATACATTAAACAGTTTATATTATATATTATCTTATAGCTTCAAGCGGCTGCTGCTGACAGTGTGACCACCAAGTGTTCTTCTCATTAGACTAGATTCACAAGTGTGACCCCAAATGCAGCACCCAAAATTGCAAATCAGCATTTTTGGCATTTAGTTTTTATTTAGTTTGGTTTACCTGGTTTTGTTTTGTCTTGCAATGACTAATTAGCAACGAAATTGCAGCAGATGCAACAATTGGCCGTGTCGCAACACACTTAAACAGATCGCTGACCGTATTTAATGAGCTCGTTTCCAATACAAACAACTGTATTACTGCAGTTTGCGCTGATCTAAGCAGCCGCCCGCAACTCAAAAAGAAAATAAAAATGAATATTACTTGTTCATACACATTTCGTGTAATATTTTACTTTTATTTTGTACAACAGACGACTATGGAGTTAAAAGTCCACTGCAGCGCTTAGCTCAGCATTGATGCACTTTGCTGGCTTTTTAGCTCGCTGACACACATTCGCGATAAGGCAGTCTACGCTGTGAGAATTTTTTGATCAATTCGTTAAGCGCCGTAAAAAAGAATTGTCACACAATCTTGCAGCATTAGGTAAAGCTATCTAGATTATCTTGTTCATGCTCTCACCTCGTATGCTTGATATGATCACGTATTGCTTACAAAAAATTAGTATGTAGGGTCACACTTTTTGCAACACGGTCAGAGAACGCGAGATAAAACGACTAAAAAGTCTCGCACAGCTTCCGGATTGATGTGAATCGTAGCCAAAATAATTTCAAAATAACAGATAAGAATATAAAACTGTAAGCTCTGTGGAAGTCCAGATTTGTTTTCAGTGCATCAGAATTTCCGCTGATTCCACGAAAAATTGCTCATCAGCAAATTGTTAAGCCAAGGTTTTTCTTCATATATTGTTTTTTTTTTCTTGCTTTCTGTTTTTGTTGTTGGTTTTATTTATTTACTGTTGTTGGTGCGCCGGCTGCTGCAGAAACAGCACTTGTAGTCTTTGAGGTGGCTTTTTTCAATTTCTTTTACTTGCTATACCCTGTACAATTTGAAGTTGCAAGTTATCGATAAGTGAGTTAGAAATCGATACATTGATCATAAGTAAGGGATTTTTAAAGACATTTTCAGACTTATGGAGTTTTTTGTTGTATTAAGATCTCTTTTTCACATAATCGATAACTTGAACAGTTTGATATTTATCGATTATCTGCTTCAGCTTATTGTGCTCTCTAACACTATAATAAGGAATTCTCAATCTTTTTCCGTTTACAGTGTATCTATCCGTCGGTCACTTGGAATTGGAAGAGTCTATGCTTTTTGGCTGTCTTTTTGTGGCACACGGAAACGAAATTGAAATGCAACGGCAAAAATGTTTTTGGTGTCAAAGCCGGAGGGCGTGGCCTGTCACCTCGCGATGCGTGCAAAAAGCAGCGCAGCTCTTCAGCACGATTCGGCGACGTCGACACTTTTGGTCTGCTGCCGCAGCCGCAGCCGCCGCCGCCGCCGACGACGACGACGACGGCCAAGTATTCTATATGGGCCAGCGTCGGAGCGCTTGGAACGTCAGTTACCGTTCGACGCTCAAGCGAAAGTGCTCTGGAAACAGTGAAAGTGAAAGTGGAGAGTGTGAAGTGCGGTCCATAGACAAAAATAGCATATAGGATATACGGACTAAGGATGCGTGTGTTGTGCTTAACGCTGCTGCTGCTAGGCGGCGCTGTCTGCAGCGCCCAGGATGCGCAGCCAACGGCCACCGTGGTCAGCGGCGCCGACGACGCTGCTGACGTCGATAGCTTGACGCAGGCAGAGCCTACGGATGATGCGACCAATGGAACCACTACGCAGGCCAAGATACAGATACCCAGCCAAGATCAGGTTAGTAGAGGGCCAAGAGAGGCTAAGAGAAGGCCTATCGATATATGAGTTATCGATAAGTTATGAATAGGACAGGTTGATAGAGGAGATTGGCTCTGTTAAGCATGAGTTCAGACCTGTGAAACCACAGAGCATCTATTTATAGCTGAAAGAGGGGACTAGATATAGTATATAGATTATAGACATAGAAATATATATATCTGCATGATCTAATCCGACTATAATTATACTAGGCAACTTATGAGATAGTCCTTTTCGTATAGGTTCTTATCCGAAACTGACAGCTATACATGGAATATAGCTGGTTTTAACATAGATTTTCCATATACGCATATCTGAAGGTCCAATTTCTAGGAAGCTTTAGCTAAAACTCTTCTAGTTCAATGCTCTAATCCGTTCTTCTTCTTTTCTTTGCTCCTTGATCTTTTCGTCCTTGCTGCTCGCTCTCTTACCCCCTCTTCCCATCGTCTGTTCTCTCTCATTCTCTCTGTTATTCCCCTACATCCGTCATCTCCCCTCTCTCTGTGATCCCTCTCCTTTCATTATCTCATCACTACCCCATCTCTCCCTCTCGTCCTCCTCCTTTCCAATCTCCCCTAGATTCTCGCCCAGATGCCGCCCGTGCAGCTACCCCGCAGCGGTATTCCCTCTGTGGATGCTTTCTATTTCATGTTCCCGGCTTTGAGCAGCCTCCTGCGCTGGGGCAGCCTCTTTCCGGCTCAGACCCTGCTCGGCGCCGTGCCGGACACTCTGCAGGCATCTCCCTCCAAGGTGGTGCTGGTCCTAGCCGACGATGCGAATGGCCACAAGTCTCGTGTGCCGCGTCAGGATGCACCGCCAGCTGCACCACCGGCCCCAGCTCCGCCAGCCACATTCAATGGAGGCGCCATGCTCCAGCAAATGCAGCAGATGCTCGGCCAAGTGGCGCCGCCGAATCTTGCCCAGATGATGCCCCGTCCGCCCGCAGGCTGGCTGCCGGATGGCTTTAACCTGGGCCAAATGCCTCCAATGCCGGACAACTTCAATCTTGGCCAGATGCCGCCCATGCCGGATGCCTTCAACCTAGGTCAGATGGGACCCGTCATGCAGAACATGGGACTGCCCACGCTCGATGGACTGCTCGGCCAGGCGCCCGCCGCGCCCGCAACCACACCCGCACCGCCCGCCGACAAGCCCACGGATGCGCCGGCGCCGCCGGCGCCGCCAGCGCCCGCCCCTCCGACACTTGGCCAGGCTCCGCCCGGATTCGGGGCGTTCTTCGATGGCAGCAACAACCTGTTGGGCAGCGCGTTAGGCGGCATACCCGGTGCTCCGACGCCGGACTCGTTCATGGCCGGACTACGTCAGTTCTTGCCGGGCAGCAGCGGCCAGGCCTCGGACATATCGGAGGTGCGTGTGAAGCCGGAGAATCAGGACACCATTGGCTATCGGTCGCCGCAGCAGACGCAGGCGCAGCTGGCCCAGCTGAAGATCAAGTCGGCGCTCCAGATGGAGCAGGAGAAGCAGCGAGTGCCCTTGCTCTGGTTCCGCATGCCCCCGAAGCAGGAGGACAACGCCAAGGACCGTGCCCAGATCGAGTCCAAGCTGGAGGCCTTCGAGCGCCAGGTGATTGAAGAACTGCAGCAGCTGCAGCAAATCGAGCGACTGGCACGCGAGATGCGCGCCAGTGCCCAGGGCGAGACGCCCAGGAACGGACCCGCCTACAAGCTGCGCTACCCCCTCAGCCGCACCCCGGTCCACAAGATCACCCGCGCCGACATCGAGCGCGCTCTGCGTGACGACTACGTGCGTCGCCTGCTCAACCGGGAGATGCAGCGCAGGACCTACGCCAAACGCCAGGCTCCGAGCATGCAGAAGGAGCAGGCCCTGTCCAAGGAGGACATCATCAACGTAATGGCCTACGCCTATCGCCTGGCCAACGAGAATGCCGAGCGGAAGGCCAAGGAGCAGTCCGAGATGATGCTGCAGCAGCAACAGAGTCCCACGATGATGCGACAGTTTATGGAGGTGGAAGCCAAGGCCAAGGAACAGGAGCGCAAGTGGATGCAGCAGGAGAACCCCCAAATGATGAGGCAGTGGATGGAGAGTCAGGCCAAGAGCGCCGAGAGGATGCAGCAGCAACGTCAGTGGGCGGATAACCAGGCGAAGACCCAACTGGAGCAGCAGAAGCAGATGGAGCGACAGTGGGCGGATAACCAGGCGAAGGCTCAGCAGGAGCAGCAGATGGAGCAACGTCAGTGGGCGGATAACCAGGCCAAGACTCAACAGGAGCAGCAGAAGCAGATGGAGCAGCGTCAGTGGGCGGATAACCAGGCGAAGGCTCAGCAGGAGCAGCCACGACAGTGGGCGGATAACCAAGCAAAGGAGCAGCAGAAGCAGATGGAGCGACAGTGGGCGGATAACCAGGCGAAGGATCAGCAGCAGCAGCAGATGGAGCAACGTCAGTGGGCGGATAACCAGGCCAAGACTCAACAGGAGCAGCAGAAGCAGATGGAGCGACAGTGGGCGGATAACCAGGCCAAGACCCAAAAGGATCAGCAGCAGATGGAGCAGCGTCAGTGGGCGGATAACCAGGCGAAGGCTCAACAGGAGCAGCCACGCCAATGGATGGACGATCAGACGAAGCCACAGATGCTGGCGCAGCAGATGCCCATGATGATGCAGCAACCGATGATGCGGCAGTGGGAACAGGCAATGGCCAAGGAGCAGCAGCCGCGCCAGTGGAGCGAGGGGCAGGCTCAAGCGCCGAGGGATCCGTCGTTCCAGGCGCCCGCGATGATGCAGCAGCCAATGAATCCGGCAGCCGAGCGTCAGTGGAAGGCGGAGAAGATGCTGGCCATGCAGCAGCCACAGATGGAGCAGCAGCCACAGATGGAGCAGCAGCAGAGCTTCGAGGGCGCGCGCATGCTGGGCGAGGCGAAGCCGCAAATGCCCCAGGACGAGGGCAAGGCGCGACACAAAGGTAATCTCTTTGGCGTATTCCGCAGTAGCAATCCTAACCTCTCGCCGCAAACAGTGGATATGCTGGGCCTGGGCGGGGATCACCACAAGAAGTCCAAGTCGGCGCCCACCATCATCAACTACTACCACAGCGCGCCGCCGGCTAGCTACGCGCCGGCCTACGGCCCCAGCTACGGGCACGTGCACGGACCCAGCTACGGCACAAGCTACGGCGGTGGCGGTTACGGGCCCAGCGCCTACGGTGGGTATCGGGCGGCTGTGGGCAACGACGAGATCGACAACATGCTGCGCCAGCATAACACCATGATGGTAAGTCCCGCATCCGCTCTGCCCACGGGTTGAGCTAGTCTTAAGCCAAGCCACGCACACTCACACACACAGTCCGACACTCCGACACTCCGATACTCCGACACCTACGTAGTTGGCTTCATTTCATTCACATTTCTCCATCTTCTTCCACGCCCGCTGTTCCTCATTGACATTAACAGCCGCCGCATTTCAGGCAATAAAACCCGAGGAGCACAAGGAGCGGCAGGATGCGCAGATGACCACGAGCAACAACAACAGCAACCAGACTAGCGTGGCCACGCCCCCATCCCCGCCGAGCAGCGATCATCGCATAGAGAAAAGGTTAGCCCATATCTTAAGCACTTCCTCGCCAGCTTTGCCCAGCGGCAGCGGCAGCTGCGGCTGCGGCAGCGCTCACTGCGCCTGCGGCAGCAGCTGTCGTTGCGGCAGTCGTGCCGCCTCCGGCGGATGCGGCTGTGCCGGAGCACAGCGTAGCCGACGCCGGCGCAACGCCGAGTACGGCACGCTGGAGACCATCGATGAGGGCTCGCTGAACGCGCTGCGCAAGGAGTATAAGCTGGGCCTGAAGGAGATCACGCTGAGTCCGGACGAGGATCCGGCGGAGGCGCTGATGCGCTACAATGCGGCCTCAGTGCGCGAGGCGCTGGAGCGCGCCAGCCAGGAGCCGTTCGAGATAAGCGGCGATCAGCTGGCGGCCGGCGAGACGGTTGCCAGCCCGCCGGAGGAGTACGCCACGGAGACAACGACGCTGGCCACGCCCACGGAGAGCCCGACCACGGAGCGAGCGCAGCTGGATGAGGCGAGCACGGAGCGCTTGCAAATGCGCGCGGAGCTGGCAGCGGCACGCATGGAGTTCAAGAAGCTGTACGGCCTGATCGAGAGCCTCAAGGAGCAGCTGACCAAGGCGGAGCAGAGGCTGCGCGATTGCCGGCAAGTGGAGGCAGCCACCACCACGAGCAGCAGCAGCAGCAGTAGCAGCACCACGACCACCACCACCACCAGCACCACCAGCACCACCACAGAGAAGCCACCCAATGCCGAGCACTGGGAACGCCTGCTGGCCAGCAAGGGCTACGACACCAACTATCTGTCGAAGACGCACGAGCAGCAGTATGCCCAGGGCGGGCAGCTGGATCTGTCCAAGCCGGAGAGCAACGGCTCCGGGGATTACAGCTACCAGGAGCTGCAGCCGTACGATCCGGACAACAAATCGAAGCGCGCCACTGGCTCCATCAGCACCACGGAGCCCACGTCCGGTGCGCTGAATCGGGCGCAGCTGCTCAATGCGGCGCTGCACAGCAATGCCATCAAGGAGACCGAAGCTGAGGCGGGCTCCGATGGTGAGACGAGCACGGCCACGCCGTATGCGCTGCGCGGCAAGTTTGTGCGCAGGCGCAGCACACGGCTGGGCGTGCGGACGACGCGTCAAGCGAAGGTAACGAAGGCCAGCGGCAAGGCGACCAAGGAGCTATCGCTGTTGCGTGAGCGCAGTACGAAGCTCGATCAGCTGATCGATGTGCTAAACGAACTCCTTCGTTTGCAGCTCCAGCGTGACCGTGCGCTCGCCCAGATGCCCGCCGGCAATCGAATCCCACCGAACAGCCTCGATCCAGCCAGCTCCACCCGCCGTCCCAGCAAATACTCCAAGCGCCTGCGCCGCAGACGCAAGCAGCGACCAGGCAACACCAGCAGCTACATCCCAACTGAATAAAATACAAATTTGTATCGTTAACATTAGCTTTAACATGAACATTAACATGCACACTGTCATTCGCATTTACCATTCACATTTACCATTCACTAATTTAGCTTAATTTCATTTGGTTCATTTTCATTGGCATCAAACAGTCCATCAACAGCATCCACATCAGCATCCACATCAGCATCAGCATCAGCATCCACATCGAATGTTAACGAAACCGTTGGCGCCACCATTGGCATGCACGAGGGTTTGCTCCGTCCGTATATGGGTCTGCTGCCCGTGGCCCAGCCGAACGATCCGTGGAACCAGAAGCAATACGATCCACACTATCCACTCTACAGCGGCGGCGGCAGCTATGAGGCGTATCTGCGGCCGAGGCGGGATACGCACATCATGGCGCGCACGCAGCAGCTGCTGACGCCCGGCATGCTGGAGCGGCTGTTGCGCATCAAGGCGGAGTTCCAACGTCGTTTTCCGCATCTCTATCAGGGCATGCTCAATCATCATACGAACCAGACTCGCGTGGTGGTGAAGCCGCCGCTCTTGGTGCGCCTGCCGAGCAGCAGGCCGGAGGAGAAGGATGCGCCTGTCCATGAGCTAGGCGCCGCTGAACGCGGCCTCTTCGATAAAACCGAGGAGGAACAGCAGACGGATCAGGCCAATGAAACCACGGACAAGAAGAACAGCGATCCAGAAAATGACAAAAACCATGAACTCGAAGATGAGGTTGATTATTTTCATTTCGAGGATGAGGATGACGATGTCGATGATGATCACGTTGCTGATATTATCGATGATTAGCTAAAGATTATTTGAATTATGTACACCCAATTAAAAGAAGCACACTTTAAAAATAATAATGTAGAAAATGAAAAACACGTGAGTTTCATTTATCGATTTGTGTTGATTGATGACTGTATATCGATAGGCGCCAAGAGACTGAGGGTGACCCGCACAGCACTTAGCTTTGCCCTGACTCATGGGAAATTTATTTAATGCTGATTTAATAAGCATAAGAGGCGTTTCTGATTGGCTCAATTACTCTATTACTGAACAGAAATCGATTTTAAGCTTCTTTGAATATCGTGTTCTGCTCGTGTTTTATAAATATTTTCTTATTGCGTCAAATCTGTTAGCAATTGGTAAATCTCCCTTTTGGATCTCATCTATGTTAGCAGCTGTTAGCATAACAGTTGTGCTTATGTTATTTAGTTCAGCCGGTTCAGCTCTTTTACCGATTCATAATTTCCTTTATTGTCTCATCTCTGTTAGCAGCTGTTAGCATAACAGTTGTGCTTATGTTATTTAGTTCAACTGGTTCATCTCTTTTACCGATTCATAAATTCCTTTATTATGCTTTGGTATTTTTGGGGCTCATGTCAGTATCACCATGTTACATATTTAATAATGATTCAAAATGATTTTTAATTATTATTAATTAACTTTCTTTCTGCTAAGCATTGGCCATCCTCAATGGCCTCAGCTCACCTTTGGTATTTTAGCATGCAGTCTGCATCAATATTGATCGTTCAGCTCCGATAGTGACAGGATCGCCGTTTCGATAACTACTAATCGATAGCAATTAAATGAAATTCTTTATTTAACGGTTCGCCTTATTGAGTAATTGTGACAATCAGATAAACCGAATACCGTCAAAGGGTGTCATTTCGAATTATCATACGTCCATGCGCTCATTAGCTTTCCATTAAACAGATTTCCCTGGAGGCAGCGGACAAGCAAGAACAAGGAATGAAGCCAACCGTCGCAGCGGCTGTCAGTTGCAGCTCACAAGTCGGGAAATGCGGCTTGCTTCTGGTCTTCTGCCCAGGTTGGTGTTGGTATTGGTGTTGCTGCTGCTGCCGCCGCACTGTCACGCGAAGCTGCTGATGGAGGCAACCTCAAGGCTGGACTCGCTGTCCGTTGCACTGGCGCAGGTGCTGCACCAGTCGGAGATGTCGCACAGCCAGACCCTTTACGTTCACTTGGAGTACAGCTCGCTGACGGCTCGGTCGCACCTGCTGGAGCTGCTCGGGGGTGTGCTGAAGGCACTGCCCGCCGCAGTGTGGCAACCGCGCTGCCTGTTCCAGCAGCGCGCCATGGCGTACAGGCCGTATGCGCACGCTGTGCTGCTGCTGGTGGAGAATCTGCGGGCGCTGGAGCGCCTCTACGAGCAGATGGGCGCCACGAGCGATCTGTCCTATACGCTCATCTATATGCTGGATCCGCAGCCGGAGCTGGCCATGCAGCTGATGTGGAGCCGCAGCGTGCTGAAGGCCGCGCTGCTGCTGCCCGACGGACAGCGGCGGCTGCTGCTCCTCAGCTATTTTCCGTACAGCGCGACGCACGGCTGCCGGCGTATTCGTGCCAGCGCTGTAAATCGATTTGAGAGCCGGCGAGCCGCCTGGGAGCGCGACGATTATTTCCCAGCCAAGCTGGACAACTTCTATGGCTGCACCTTGACCTGTGCCACGTGGCCGGACATGCCGTACCTGGTGCGACGCGACGATGGCACCTTCCTGGGCATCGAGGGCGAGCTGCTGCAGTTCATGGCCAAAAACTTGAACTTCACCATGGGCCTCAACTGGCTGAACGAGTCGCAGGTGCGCGAGACCTTCGACGAGTCCGGCTGGGTGTTCGAACAGGTGCGTATACGTAATATGTATGTGTGAGTGATAAAAGAGTGCTAAGTGCAGTGCAGCTGTGGCTTAGATGGCGGGTCCAAGCAGTAAAATACTGCTTGAAGGAACTTTTTGGTATTTTTTTTAAAATTTGGTATTAATTTCGAAATTTGAATTTGAATTGTTTGGTATTTGTGTGCAGTATTATTTATGTACATACATACATATATTGAACGTATGGTATTTTTATTTGGTATTTTTACATATTAAATTCAAATCTGATGTCTAGTATTTGGTATTCATTTAATAGAAAAGTTAAAAATTTTGATATTTTTATTGTTGCTAAAATTGATTTTTGATATTTTTATTTCGTATTATGAATTGTAAAATGTTTCATAAATTTTATTTATATTTTTTCTTTTTGCAGATCTTCAATAAAGCGGAATACGCTTTGGGCGGCTTCCACTACAAGCCCCACGAGCAGCGAGAGGTGCCCTTCTCGCAGTCCACCTACTACTTCATGAGCCACATTATGCTGGTCACCAATCTGCCCAGCGCCTACTCGGCTTACGAGAAGCTGGCCTTTCCCTTTGATCCAGCTCTGTGGCGAGCCATTGGGCTGGTCTTGGGCCTGAGCTACTTAGCTGTTTGGATACTGATGAGATTTTGGAAGACAGCGCCGCAGGTACGAAATATAAATGCCCAAAATTGAGGTTAAGTTAAGAATTAAGTTAGGTTAGGTTGATAAATTGAGGTTATGTTTCAGCCTAGGTGAGGTTAGGTTTATAAGGCTAACCCTTATATATCTAATAAACATGTTGTCATTCCATTTACTCCAACTAGCATCCGTATTACCAGGTGCTGGTGCTGACCCTGGGCGGAAATCTGCTGACCCGGCAACTGCCGGAGCGGAATTCGCTGCGTCTGCTGCTGGTGACGTGGCTGCTGGGCACTCTGGTCATACGCAGCGCCTATCAGTCGGGCATGTACCAAATGCTGCGGCAGGACAGGCAACGCAATCCGCCGCAGACCATCGCCGAGGTGGTGGAGCAGCGATATACGATTCTGCTGGCCGCTGGCAACGCGCAGCGCTGGCTGGACAGTTTGCCGGAGCTGCAGGATCAGGAGCAGCCGCGTGAGCTGGAGGCCAGCGAGCTGCAGTCCTTCGCCGGCCTGGCCGCACTCAGCGGCAGCGATGAGCGCGTGGCGATCATAACGCCCTACGAGTACTTCGGCTACTTCCGCAAGGTGCACGCGATGAGTCGCCGCCTGCACCTGGTCAGGGAGCGCATCTTCACGCAGCAGCTTGCGTTCAACGTGCGCCGGCACTCGCACCTGGTCGGCGTGCTCAACAAGCAGATCATGCAGGCCCACTCGCACGGCTTCCTCGAGCACTGGACGCGCCAATATGTCAGCGCCGTGGATGAGTCCGAGCAGAGCATCGCCCGGATACCCGCCGTACCCTATGAGACGCTGAACGGCCACCAGCCGGAGGGCGAAATCGAGCAGCGCGAGGACGAGACCCTACCGGCCAAACTATTGGTACTATCCCTCAAGGAGCTGGCCGCCCTCTTCTGGCTGACGCTGTGGGCCCTCCTCGGCACGGTGCTCGTCTTTGGCCTCGAACTGTTGCTGCATAAATAATGCTCCAAATTTATTCTGTGCTAAAACGTTTTAATTAAATTACTCCAAAATCCGGCGGGATTAATGCAAATGACACGACCGTAAGATACCCTGTCTGACATGCTCCGCTGATCTGATCCATCTCATCTCTGTCTGCGTATACCCTGCAAGTAGCTTCATACCAAATTGCATAGCTCTAGCTCTTATACTCTTCGAGTTCTGTTGAAGTCAACTCCTGAAATCGATATTTATCGATATTCATGCTGCCTTTCGACGTCGTAGCCACTTCGTATCCTGGGTATACCCTGTAGCTTCATACCAAATTGCATAGCTCCAAGTTTTTATACTCTATGTTCTGCCTAAAGAAATTCTAAAAATCGATATTTATCGATATTCCTACTGCCTTTCGCCGTCGTAGCCACTTTATATCCTGGATCTACCCTGTAATTAGCTTCATACCAAATTGCATAGCTCTAGCTCTTATACTCTTCGAGTTCTGTTGAAGTCAACTCCTGAAATCGATATTTATCGATATTCCTGCTGCCTGCCGCCATCATGCCCACTCTGCAATCATTTGCCCAATTGCTACAGGGTATAGAAACAAAGCTCTTCCAGCATCGCCCGCTGATAGTTCGCAGCGTTTGCTGCTCGTATCGTAAAAACGCAAAACGTTTTATCTAAAAGCGATAAATTTGCAAAAGAGCAAAAAAAAAATAGAATAAGGAAAACTTACAAACGCGCCACCAAAATCTCAATCCACAAAAAGCAGTTGCACACACACAGACATAGAGAGAGAGAGAGAGAGAGAGAGAGAGAGACGCAGACAGACACACATAACCCACCCACATGGACATCAATTTTCTCGCCCTCTGCATGGGTGGCTGTGGATGTGGTGTGGGTGTGGGTGGATCTGGTGCTTGTGGGTGGGTGGGTGGTTGTGCCGCAAAACGTTGCTTTGAGTAAGCTCATATTCCAAACACCCTTTCCTAGACTCAATTGAACTGATTCTGATGTATTGTAAGTGAAAATGATTGATTGACTGACTGATTGATGACTGGTTGACTGAGTGAGTGAGTGATTGATGGACTGATTGATTGCCTGACTGGAAGATTGATTTACTGAATGACTGACTGATTGATTGACCGATTGATTGATTGATTGCCTGACTGAGTGACTGCTGACTGACAGACAGATTGATTGCCGACTGACCAATTGATTGATTGTCTGACTGGATGATTGATTAACTAACTGACTCCTGAATGACTGACTGATTGACTGACTGACAATTCGATTGGTGTACCGATGATTGCCTGACTGTATGATTGATTGAGCGATTGACTGAATGATAGACTGATTGATGATTGATGTCTTAAAATTGTCTCTGTGCACTAAGAAAGAGATGATTGATTAGATGAATGATTGATTGATTGAATGAACTACTAACCTATAATAACTAAATAGATATGGACTGATTTGAGTGATTGATTGACTGATCAAACGTATGTAACGATGTATTATGCATTATATACCTATTCACCCTTTGACAACACTTTCGGCCTTGGAGAAGGACTCTTGTCGCGCTCTGCTCTATGTAGTTTCCCGAAAAAGAAAACACAACCCAAATTGTCCCTCCCAAGGCGGCAGAATCGAGCTTTGAGTGGCGCTGCCTCTGCTTTGCTTATCGCCTCGCACATTTGCGCTCTTTCCGAACATTTTTTGCGCCACAAAATGTGCTGTAATGGGCTAGGGGGGTCACAATCTTACCCCCAGCCCTCAATCAGCTCACCCCCTCCCCGCCTGGCCCAGCCACAACATAGCGCATATCCACTCCCAATGCCAAGTAGTCAACGACATCGACGTCGTCATCGCAGCTGAAAATTCAAGTAAATGTATTGAACTTAAGCTCATTGCCTTTGCTTGCATTGTCGTCGTGCGCCCTCTCTCTCTCTCTCTCTCTCTTTGTCTCTTGCTCTTAAGCATCCTTTTCTCGCTAACCCATCTTCGCTTTAATATTGAGCAAAACTTTGTGCAATTCCTTTTATAAAATGTTTTCCTTTTCCTGCTACTATTTCGTGTCGTGGCCTGCATCATGTACAGCGAGTGATGTGAGCAACGAGTAGCGAGAGGGTAGTTGGAGAGAGGAGGATGGATGGTGGGAGGCGAGGTCAGATAGAGATAGAGATATGAGTTAAGAGAAAAGCAGTGAGAGTAATAGAGCGACGAGTAGAAAGCTGGAGGGATCTAAAAGTAACGAGTGCTGGCTTTGAAAGCAGCGAGAGCAGAGTAAAGTTTCCCTGAGTTATGTTTAAGCGGCGAGTAGAGCAAGGTTTATCTGACGAGTAGCGAATAGAGCTAAGAAAAGCGAGTAGAGCTGAGAGCAGCGAGTAGAGCTCAGCGAGTAGAGCTCAGCGAGTTGAGTTGAGAGCAGCGAGTGGAACTGAGAGCAGCGAGTAGAGCTGAGAGCAGCGAGTAGAACTCAGCGAGTAGAGCTGAGAGCAGCGAGTTGAACTCAGCGAGTAGAGTTTAGAGCAGCGAGTACAGCTCAGCGAGTAGAGCTGAGAGCAGCGAGTTGAACTCAGCGAGTAGAGTTTAGAGCAGCGAGTAGAGCTGAGCTCAGCGAGTAGAACTGAGAGCAGCGAGTAGAGCTCAGCGAGTAGAGCTGAGAGCAGCAAGTAAAACTCAGAGAGTGGAGCTCAGAGCAGCGAGTAGAGCTGAGAACAGCGAGAAGAGCTGAGAGTAGCAAGTAGAACTCAGCGAGTAGAGCTCAGCGAGTAGAGCTCAGCGAGTAGAGCTGAGAGCAGCGAGTAGAGCTGAGAGCAGCGAGTACAGCTCAGCGAGTAGAGCTCAGCGAGTAGAGCTCAGCGAGTTGAGCTCAGCGAGTAGAGCTGAGCACAGCGAGTAGAGCTGAGCTCAGCGAGTAGAGCTCAGCGAGTAGAGCTGAGCTCAGCGAGTAGAGCTCAGCGAGTAGAGCTGAGAGCAGCGAGTAGAGCTCAGCGAGTAGAGCTGAGAGCAGCGAGTAGAACTCAGCGAGTAGAGCTGAGAGCAGCGAGTTGAACTCAGCGAGTAGAGCTCAGCGAGTAGAGCTGAGAGCAGCAAGTAGAACTCAGCGAGTTGAGTTGAGAGCAGCGAGTACAGCTCAGCGAGTAGAGCTCAGCGAGTAGAGCTGAGCACAGCGAGTAGAGCTGAGAGCAGCGAGTAGAACTCAGCGAGTAGAGCTCAGAGCAGCGAGTAGAGCTGAGCTCAGCGAGTAGAGCTGAGAGCAGTGAGTAGAGCTCAGCGAGTAGAGCTGAGCACAGCGTGTAGAGCTCAGCGAGTAGAGCTGAGCACAGCGAGTAGAGCTGAGAGCAGCGAGTAGAGCTGAGCACAGCGAGTAGAGCTGAGAGCAGCGAGTAGAGCTGAGCACAGCGAGTAGAGCTCAGCGAGTAGAGCTGAGAGCAGCGAGTAGAACTCAGCGAGTAGAGCTGAGAGCAGCGAGTTGAACTCAGCGAGTAGAGCTCAGCGAGTAGAGCTGAGAGCAGCAAGTAGAACTCAGCGAGTAGAGCTGAGAGCAGCGAGTTGAACTCAGAGAGTAGAGCTGAGAGCAGCAAGTAGAGCTCAGCGAGTAGAGCTGAGAGCAGCGAGTAGAGCTGAGCACAGCGAGTAGAGCTCAGCGAGTAGAGCTGAGAGCAGCGAGTAGAACTCAGCGAGTAGAGCTCAGAGCAGCGAGTAGAGCTCAGCGAGTAGAGCCGAGTAACCAACCAACGCAGTTACTCCACGCAAGTGAATGATGCTTGGAGCTAGGGCACGCCCAGTGCTCGTTGCTGTGGCACAACTTTTATAGCCAGCCAGAGGCAGAGCTGAGATGCGACTCGTCTGGACTGCTTACTCGCGGCGATTGGTAATACTTTGGCTCGTTTTTTTTCTTTCCTTTGCCAATGAATTTTTATGGCGCGACTTTAACGTGGAGAGGGAGGAGAGGACGAGAGAGAGAGAGAGAGAAGGCAAACAAAACAGATATATTCATGACAAGATTATGTGGCAAGCCGACAGCGAGTGCACTTAAAAATTAGAGTTAGATGAGGAGAGGGAGATAGAGAGAGAGGGAGAGAGAGGTTGAGAGGGAGAGGGAGAGAGCTCTGGTCTGGTAACCATTTTATCAGCCGCTGGTGCTTGGGCCACACAAAACGGGCAATTTCCGGCCGCGGAATTGCAGCTAATTAGCTAATCAACACAATTATGAGGCAGACACGAACCAGCAGCAACAGCAGCCGCGGCGGCAGCGGCAACAGGATCCAGCGTATCAGGAAGAGGAGCAGCTACAGCGACAGCAGCCAAATGCAGCGGAAGTCAAGCAGACACATGGAGACCGCAGACTTCAGCCAAACAAGCTTCATCCTTCGCATCCGCCGGGCTACAAATGTTACCCAGCGGGCAGAAGCTGTTGCAATTGCAACTCGAGCAACGTGGCGTATGAGCTATTTAGCAACAGCTCCGGATAAGCCAAACGGCTCTCCGCTGAGACAACTTGAACTTGCCATTTGGCTGCAGCCGTAAACTAATCCAATTGTGCTCAGGGAAATCATTTGTCTAAGAGATCTAGAGAACACTCAGCCAATCTATGTATTATCTTAGGAGATATATATATAAATATATATATAGAGATATGATTTCTATGTTAACTCTTTGTGAGTGCTTTGAGTGCGCAGCATTCGACATAGGCACGGGCGAACAGACGGACGGACGGAGATACGTAAACTATGGAGTTACATAGACCTAGTTCATCACTTCGCTCAAGAAAATATATATATATATATATATATATATATATATTCTCTTTAACATATGCCCAGATTAACGCTTTCATAGAAACAGACGGACGGACAGAAGAACGGACGGAGATGCACATAATGCACATAATGTTGACTTAGTTAAAGAATATATATATATATATATATATATATAGTAGCATAATCTTCCTAACATATGTCCAGATCAATATAGAGACAGACGGACGGAGATACGGAACAATAACATTGACTAAGCTCTTAACTAAACCCAAGAATACATATGTATATGTCTATTGAATAGACTCTATTCATATACTTAATATACATACATTCTCGCTAACATATGCCCAGATCAATGCTTTCCATATACATACATATATAGAAACAGACGGACGGATAGCGTGTCAGGTCTAGGTCACCTCAGGTCAACTTGTATCAAGAGTATATAGTCTATATGGGCTATGTTGCCCGATTTACCATGAAACCATATTATATATATATATATATTTACCTATATATATATATATATATCTCATATCTATATAGTCTATGTGGTTAATGCGGCACCTGCTCAACATAGCCCGATTTACCATGAACCTATATTATGTATACGCCTATTCTGTATATATACCTATTATATATGTATTATATATGTATATACCTAGCCATAAGAGGGCCAAAGAAATTGATTTACAACTAGAAAGCATATATGGCTGTACATAACCTCAAAATGTGCTCTCTATATAAACATGTGCATAACCTCAAAATGTACTCTATAGAAATGCATATAATAAAACTAATACTATATACAGATACGATATATGTACTATATACTATATACTACTATATACTATATAGATATATGTCTAAAGAAAATAGATATAGAAAAGACATAGTTGTATGAGTCCTTCCACGGCATTTTCGTTATATTCGGTGGAGCTTATTTATGTATATGTGTATATACATATAGATATGATATATGTATGCGTATATACACTTGCATATAGTTGTGCGTATATGATTGTATGATACGCACATATTTAGGCATATATATATATATATATGCATTTCATTTTCACATGGATTAGTTTAGGTACTGCCAGGCGCGATAGTCCAGGGGGCACACCTGACGCCGCTCCAGCCAACGCGAAATGCAATGGTAGTGGTAGATGTGATGGCAAATGCCTTGGGCCTTGGGGCAATCCTCGGACATGTTCGACTGGCACTCGATGCACGGATCGACGATGTGGTTGCGGCAAATGGCGCAAATCTCCGCCTGGACCTCTGAGGAAGAGAGAGAAAAAAGAAAACAAAACAAACGTCGAGGCACAGGCAAAGCTGCTGCAAAAGACTTACCCCAGGACCACAATGCATTAGCATTCCACTGGGAAAAATAATTATATATATATATATACATACATATTAATTATATATATATTTCAGATTTGATATATTTATTTGCTTACGTTCATTTGCAAGCCTGAGGCTTGCTCCTGCTTGGCTTCTTTCTTATTATTGCTCTCAAAGTCCTTCATCTTAAATTCGGGTATCTTGCTTCTGCCTCTGAGAAAGGATCGTTGGCAAATGAAATGAATTTTCTCAAATTTAACAAGTCGCACAGCAAACTCTCTGAAGTTCAGTGATGATTTGAACGACGGCTGAAAACTGTTAAATTTCCAGTGCTGGAAACTGTCAAAGTACACAGAACTCTACTCTGACAGGAGCCAACAAAAATACCAAATACACAGAGCTCTACTCTGACAGGAGCCAACAAAAAATACCAAATACACAGAACTCTACTTTGATAAGAGACAACAAAAAATACCAACATTTTCACAAACTTAAATACATTTTTGGTATAGTACTTATGTATTCTCTAAGTGTCTGTTAGGCCCGCCGTTGATTCCCTCTTAAGCTGCTCTGTGTCCATGGCAATTGGCATTCGATTTTTGCAAATATATCCTTGATAATTATTGCGACAAGTGGCGTAATTGTCAGTGGCATCATCCTTCCGTTAAATTAAAGAAAAATAAATGTTAAATAAGTAAATAGTTTCAGTTGTCTTTCGCACAGCTCAGCTGCAGCGATATTTGAAGTTAACAGTTTTCCCCTTTAACAGCTCTTATAGTTGCGGCGCCATTGATCTAGTTTAGTTCATTTATCGGAATCACATATGCCGAATTACTCAAAATGGTCAAGTGGATTGGCTCATTGAACCAGTTGCCATGATCTGCGTTCTTCAAACTAATTAGTTCATTACACAAGCGACAGGGGGGAAAGAAAAGAAAAACAAAATGGCAGCTGGCTAGCTTAAGAGTTCAACATCAACAACAACAACAACATCATCATCGTCATCATTATTGCCATGCTTAATATCCTGTGTCAACTATTGTCTGTTCCATTTGCATTTTTGCAATTATTTCAATTAAATCTACAAAAGAAACGTCTGGCCGCGGCCCCAAGGCAAAAGCAGTTGAACAAAAACTGAAGCAGGAGGTGAAGAGCGGGCGGGAGGAGCGGGGTAGGCAGCGGCTGTCCGGCTGCGTTTGGCGAATATAATTTCCTTGCGCCGGATGCGACAATGAATACGCATTAATAAGTACGCACACACATACAAAAATTATAAATACACACACACACACACACACACACACACACACACACACACAGGCGGCAGACAGTCAGTCAGAGACACCTGCGAGTGTGTGTGTGTGGGCCTTCCGGTGTGTAAATTGATACGCCCGTTCATTTATTCAACCGTTCAGCGACTCGCTTGACCCCTCGCACGACCCCCTCCCACCCCCAGCCCCGCTCGCGCTCCCTTGCGGGCAGCCCAGACGCAACCACACAGCGTGCGCTTCAATGAATGGCTGGCTAATTTTGTAGAGAGGCGCGCGCGTACGGCACGCGCTTTTAACAATATTAATATGCACAATAATATACATACAGACAGACAAACATACATATATATATATATATATATATATATATATATATATATATATATATATATATATATATATATATATATATATATATATATATATATATATATATAGATGCAGTGACGGCACAGCGGGACAAATGAAGGATAAGCTGGAGCAAGACAAAAGGCGCAAAATGAAAGACGAAGCAAAGCAAATAAATTTCATTGTAGGCGGCTCGCGCGTGACATGGCAACATTGTCGCCGGCGTTGCCAGATGACAGCAGGCAGTCGTCGTCAGTCGTCCTCGTTGCCGGCGCCTCAAATTGGATTGGATGACAGACAGCGGCACAGCGGCTTCCCAATTCGCCAGTCTTATTGTTGTGCTTGCAGCTAACAGAGCAGCCACAAATTAAAAAGCTAAATCTATGAAAAAAAAAGCTAGATGTGATCATATATCAAAATATATGCAATAATGAGTAAAATCTATAAGAATTTGTAAAATATATATATTAATTTTATTCGCCAATATTATTTAGCTATATATGATATACCCACCTATAGCACTCTTTCTCCCCACAAAAATCCGCCGTGGCTATAAAAAAGCCAGCTCGGTCAGCTCTGTTGCGCACTCATCAAGCAGCGGCCGCATGTGCGTAATATGATTATTTACATGCTGCCAGTGTTGCCATATATATTTTTTTGTAATTTATTTTTTCTTCCCTTGCGCGTGCTGTAAAGATGAAATTATATGATTTGAATAATAATTGAATTAGAAAATCATAGTCAAAGCCCTGCAGCATGCGCCGCCACTCAGTTGCTGCCGCCTGCGGCGCAAACAAACAGACGCCATCATCATCATCATCATCAATGTGACAACGTGCTGCTGGCGGCACCGCACCATCAAGCCCACACACAAACCGCCAACGAATTATTATCACATGCGCGCATTTACATGTGCATACATAGCCGCAGTCGCTGCTGCTGCTTCTGCTGCTTTATGCAGCTCAAGTCTATGTTGCATGTTAACATGCTATGCACATTAATTTAAAAAAATGTTAACTCCACACCCACACCCAGCTGGCTAAATTAGCACATTTTTAATGAACTAGCTCGCTCCCAGCTTTGCAGACGATCAGCTGATCGGCAGTCCACAAAATTGCGCTTTAAAGAAAGTGATGCAATTTTTGTTGGAATTTTTTTTTGTCTTTTTTTTGTGTGTTCAACTAATTTGTGAGATTTAAATCGTGTAATTCGTTTCAACTGCAACAAGGCAAATGCGCGCTCAAATTTGCATGCTAAGAAGCAGCGCGAAGTGTGCGAAAGTCTGTGCGAAGAGAAGCGCAAAGCGACTGCCAAGTGCCGCATCCGTATAACTTGGGCTCTAATGCGCACGACATTTGTCGCCTTCAAATGGTTAACAAGTTTCTGCAAACGGCGACAGAAAGACATCATTTACTATATGTGTGTGTGTGTGTGTGTGTGCGTCTTGTAATCATGTGAATCCGTTTAAACTGTCGAAGTGTATTGTGCGTCATTATTCTCTTTCGTGCCATTAGACTTGAATAGTTTTTCCAATAGCATACAAAAATGGAGAAAACGACGCATTCTTATCATTTGTTGCTTCAGCGTGTGCAAGTGCAAGTCCAAGTGCATGTGCACGTGTGCGTGTGTGCGTGTGCGTGCGTGTATTTGCCTCTGACAGCCGGCACTCAAGATGGCGTCCGATCTGATTGGCTGGCGCTTAACCACAAAATACTGCAACAAAAATACCACAGTGAGTAATGCACTTTTTTGCTTGCTGAAATTGGCTGCTGATCAGATTCGTTTAGCGCTAAAAAATACCAAAGCCACATATGCAGCCTATGTGAGGTCAAAATAGCGCTTGATCTTAAATATTGCTGCCTAAAATACAATAAATATATATGTACATTTTACGTATGCAGCGGCGAGTGTTGATTTTTGGAGCCCTTTTTGCTTTTTATTGGCCACACATTTTGGACTTTAAAGTTGCCTTTGCCACATTTTTGTTGGGTCTTAATTGCGGCCAATTTGGCAATTTGGTAATTTTTGCTCGTGTTTTTATTGCTCAATGGCAACAATGCGCTTAAATAAATCATTTTAAAAATTTTATATAGCCTCCGCATGACGTGTGCTATGCAAATTGCATTTTAAATACACAAACGCAATATATGTATGTGTGTATGTGTGGGTGTCTGTGTGTGTGTGTGTGTGTGTGTGTGCTCATTACAAAGATCAATGGCAACACGGACACACACACACACACACACAAGCATAAATTATGCAAACAAGAAATGCACGACTGCTGGATACCCTGTAATGCAAAGTAGTGGAAAGTGAAGATGCAATTGAATAATTGTTAAAATAGTTATTTCTTTGATTTATGTTTTAAAAATAATAAAGATGTATATAAATATATATAAATTAAAATATACACAACACTAGCTTAATCCCCACTAAGCCGTCATTGATACCCCTTCTTCGTCTGCCGCCACAGGGTATTTCAAATATGCAACATTTTTGTATGCAGAGACAACACAACAATTGGAATGCAAATTGTTGTTGCCTTTGGATAATACGAGGGGCCTACGAGGATATAAAAACAACAAGAACACCAACAATTAAAACGCATTAAAAATTTCAAACGAATATTTCCATGCGCTGGGCAATTATTTATTTATAAAATTCTATAACTGTTTGTAATACCTTGAAATTAATTTTGACAAAAGCTCAAAATGTATTTCTGGTCATGTGGATGCTACCGATTTAAAGAGATAGAATCGGGTATTATCCCTTATTGATGGGCAAAAAAAAAACTAAATTTAATCTAAGTTTTATTAAACATTTTTAACAATTAAAGAAAGTTGTTAAATGAAAGGATGAGAAGGTTCAGCCTTCTATTCATATCTAATAATAATCTAAATCCATATCCTATACATATCTAATATATTATCTAGAGTAGGAGTTCCCCATATAGACAGACCTTATATAAGGAACCACCTTACTCTCCCCTGACTAGGAGTTCCCCATATAGACAGACCTTATATAAGGAACCACCTTTACTCTTACTCTTTATTTTTATTTTGGAATTGCTTTCAACTCAAATTGCAATTGACATAAAATTTGGGGTTTCCAGCAATTTGTCAACCGGGAATAAGCCAAAATAGGAGAGGAAATGCAATTTTTCCTTCATAACGTCTTAGGCACTGTAAAAAACAGAATTAGATATAGCATCTGGTCAATAATTTATATATATACTTACTCTCAGTTACACACAACGAATTTAATGTTATTAATGTACTGCAATCGGGGATTCAATCAATATCTACATATCTACCACAAATTTGAATACTTCATAATTTGATGAGACCTGTGCGATGCGACAAAGGGTAGCCGGCTAGAGAATGCTTTGATTCATAGATCCATGAGGTATACTCACATTTTTGGTCATCCTGGAACAGCTGCGCGAGCCACAGTGCCTCAGGGCGAGCAAAAATATGAAAACTGGAAATTTACATAAATGAATACTAAGAGAAGAAAGTGTGTGAGTGTTGAGTGTGCGTGCGCTTAGAGGGTATCTTCGAGTGCCAAACTCACCTTTATGGTTACAACACTTAAAATTCACTCCTGGACATTGGTCAATGAACTAAAATTCGGTTAAGCCATGTATAAAGAGCATCTTTGACGCCTGCTGATTGGTCGAGAGGATGCTATATTCCTTGTACAGTACGCACTCGCCGCAACGAACTCACCATAATGTTTACACACCCATTCACAATAATGAACACTTTCATTGTCTTTGAACATCAAGTTTAAAACACATTTCGAACACAACTGAACTTTAAACAGGTTTTTTTTTTAATTGGACTCGACTACCTAAAATTGAAAAATGAAAAAAAAAATGGGTCAAAAATGAAAAAAAAAATTTATACAAATATAAAAAAAATAGTAAATTTTGGAATTTGCTCACCAAAATTTGGAATTGTTGACTCTACGAGAGCCAGAACTCAACTGAAGCTATTTGGCTACGAAAAGAACTTAGCTGCTCGAAATTTGTGTTAAATGTCAAGGCCTACTAAGCTAGTAGGACCATGAATACAAAAAATTTACAAAAATATAAAAAATTTATAAAAAGTATAAAAAAAATGTATACAAAATTACATGAAATAGAAATGAAAAATAAATAAATATAATTTTGGAATTTTCACCAAAATTTGGAATTGTTGTTGACTCTACGAGAGCCAGAACTGTACTGAGGCTGTAAGCATACGAACGGGGCTGAGCTGCTTCAGATTTGCTGTTTGTTTTCAAAGCCTACTTAGCGAATTCGAGTACTGGTTCGAATGCAAGGCCTAACTGACTAGGTAATACCCGCACCTCTAGCTATATAACATATCTAATGAGCCATGCTCAAAGAGATAAAGTTCAACAAGAGATTCTTCAGTTAATCTTGATGCATAAGCCTTCTGTCCACGGTCAAAGAGAAACAGTTGACAGTGCTTGACTAGGTAATACCCGCACCTATAGCTATATAACAAATCTAATGAGCCATGCTCAAAGAGACACAGTTCGACAAGAGGTTCTTCTGTTAATTGTGATACATGAGCCGCCTGCTCATGGCCAAAGAGAAACAGTTTGTTCGGTATTTAATCTAATTGAATTGTCATAATAATTGTTATAGTTTGATCAAGATTAATGTACGTGTATTGGGCCCAGCACAGAAGTGAGGCATGATAATTAAGTTGGGCACACGAAATGTTGGTCAACTCGACTCCAATAGCCACGAGACGGTTGCATGTTCATTCAATAGACAGCAAGTGCATCATTTGTTCGACATTTCCGACAGAGACACACAGATACGCACGCACACATAGATAAAGCTAAGCACATGATATGCCTATAGAAACAGTAACATTTAAGTCTGAAGCATTATGTTAAATACTTGGACCTCAACTGTTTCAGACGAGGTGAGCTTGAGAAGTTCACAGCAAAAGCAAAATATGTGCTCAATGCATACAGAATTGATTTACATTTAAATTAACATTTTCTTTTTAATTTTTACAAATTTAAAAAATTATTTTTTTATGACTTTTTATATTCGACAATTGCGCGTAAAAGTAGCTATAGCTGACTAGACCTAAATGCTTGAGCTTTACGCTGCTAGGCTAACAGCTGCAGCGCCTCTCGCAAACAGGACTGCGTCCCTTCCGGCACCTCATCCTCTGGGTCCATTAGGTTCCTCTCGCTCGCACACTCGTCGTGGTTAAAGACAAAATTGTGCTGCATCGTTAGTCTAATTGCATTTTGCAGGCTGCAACAGCAACAAGACAAGTCAAGAAAGCCGAACGAAGGATATGGGCTGGCTGGCAGCATGCGGCATGCTGCATGCCTGCATGCGTGCATGCGTACGTATGTGTCTATGTCACCGAACTGTCCGCAACGTCCTGGACTGAGACGGCTGGTGGCTGAAGCTCGGCCGGGCGTCTGGGCCACAGAGTTGCAGATTACATTTTTTGGTTATTAAGTCTCGCCTTCTCTCTATGTGGATGCTCAGTGTGGCATGGGCATGTGAGAGAGTAGGGTATATCAGACTTAAGACTAAATATCGACTGACAGAAGTCAGTTTGAGTTACTTGAAAACTTGTATGCATTTAACAGGGTATCTCTCAGTCGTTCATATTTTATAATTCCAACAATTTGAGTTGTTTGGTTGGCCAGTGTGGCCAGGCACTGTCATTGTCATTGTCATCATGTGCATGGGCATGGCACACGTAACACACACACACACACATCAGACACACACACACATCAGACACATACACACACACATCACACACACATAGAACCACATGTAATAACTAGTCGTTTATTTCAGGAACTCAAGTCTCTGTGGGCTGTGGGACTAACTTTTGACTTTTGATTTCTCTGGCCTAAATGAACCTAACCAACAACTATACACACACACACACACACACATGCAAAGAGTCACCCACACACACACACAGCAGCTAAACTGTGCTCATGCCCCTTCAAAAGGCGTCGGCAAAATTCGTTGAAGATTTTTGATATTTTCATTACGTGCAGCTGCCAGTTACGCATCATTGTGTGTGTGTGTTGGTGTGTGTACGGCGTGTGTGTGTGTGTGTGTGTGTGCGACTCTTTGGCTGGTTTATAAAATCTTGTACATGAACAGATTTCTATCACTTAATCTCTGCTGACATTTTATGTAGCAGCCAAGAAGAAAAACGAGACCGTCCGACCAATACCAACAACAACAAGCCCATTTCCCACACGTTCCATGCCACAAGCCTTGGGCATGCCTTTTAGCTTATGAATTAATATAGTCAGCCCTATGCACGGCTGTGTCTGTGTGTGTCCATATAATTCAAATTAGAACAAGCTGCCCGGCAGAACGGCAGAGAACAATGGCATCTACTTTGAGGCTTTCAGCTCGAAATAAAATAACTCTTGAATAATTTCACAGAAATTTGGACAATGTTCACGCATCAATTTATAGAAACAAAAATGCTTCCGGATGTGGCATACATAAAGAGAAATATATAAATAGTTGAGTTAGTGTGTACGGGATACAGCATGCATGGGATAACAAGAGATAAATGATTTAATATAAGGCAAGTTTGATTTGCTGCGACAAACTAAAAGAGACGACGTCTAACAGAACTAACAATGAGTGTGGGCTTAGCCGTACTTCTTCCGGCTACGTCTGTCGGAAAGCGGCGAAGGGATCGTAGACGTGTTGAACGTGCACCTTGGGCAGGGTGCGGCGGAAGAGGAAGGCGCCGCGGTAATGATCGCCGCGTGCCCTCAAGTCCGTCAGGCAGTCGGTCCACTGGCCGTAGATGGGCATGTACGGCGGAGCACCAGCTGCTATGGCGGACCCGGTGCAGGCCATGCAGGCGCCCACGACCTGAAGGGGATAGAACACCATGACGGCACCGAACTGGATCAGAACCGAGTTGTACTCCCAGCGATAGAGCTTGAACAGCGAGAAGCGATTGCAAATGGCGCTGAGGGTGCTCGTGCAGACCAGTACGCCCAGATCACTGATGAGGCGTGGCACGAAGCCCGCGTAGAAGCCGAGCGGCCCGGCCTGGGCCAGTATCTCCTCGACGCTGCCCCTCAAGCTTGAGTAGACAGCCTCGTGGCCCACGAACTGGGCCATCTGGCGCACAGCGATGACGTAGAACGGATGCGAGATGGCCAGTCCGGTGGTGACGACAACCGCATCGCGCAGCATGTTCCACAGATAATCGCGGAAGGGATGCGTGCGCTTCTCCACGTGCCACCAGCCGAACAGGTTGACCAAACTCTCCGAGAACACGGTGTAGCAGGTGCTGCTCACGATGCGAGCGAAGAGACCACGATAGAGCCCAAGGAAGCCGTCAATGTGCTTGATGTAGCGCACATACTGGTGCACGTTGGGCAGGAACATGGTGGCACGGCCCAGCCAATTGGTCGAGATGAATGCGGGCATTGGCTCGTAGCCCAGCTGCATCAGTATCTTGGCGTACTCGTACGGATGCATCAGTGTGCCCAGGCCCATGCGCAGCATGAAGCGCCAGAACTCATTCGGCTTGGCCCGCTCCGCGTCTAGCCAATCCGTGTCCGGCTCGAGAGCTTCCAGCTCAAGCTCCTCATCTCTGATAGCCACGGTCAGCTGGCGACTGTGCACAACCGCAGTGCCGCCAGCGAGGCGTGGCTGAAGTGCATCGACAATCGACCCGGAGTCATCCGCTTGCTCAACGTATTCCGGCATGGCTAATCCTAGAATCTTTCGGTTCCCAAATATGAATTTCAAAAAGACTTATTTTGTTAGCTTGGACTAAAATTAGAAGAGGCCCTAACCCGAACAAGTCAACAGCCCGAATGAGCTGCCCAGCTGCTTTCTGCTCAACGAAGTTGACAACAAATTGAGATTCGAGGCGAGGCCTACTGGGCAAGGGCTCTGATTGAAGCTGATTGATGAAAGGCTTTAAAGTTGTTAAATTGATGTCCCATGAAACTTCTTGTTGCCTCTTTGCTCGCAACATTAAAAGACAATTAGATGATATTCTATTTGGTTTTCAATGCGTGTTTGATATACATATATTTAGTTCACATGTTGCCTGTCCGTAGTTCGTAGGCTAAACAATTGGGGGCATGCCGAAATAGCCAGCCGCCCCTCTATTCGCTTCTCAGTTGACGGCATTTGCCAACTGTTTTAGCGCATCGCGTTCGCCCTCGTTGTCTCAGCTCAGCTCACCAGTTTGCCACTTATTTCCGAACACGAAATTTCAATTAGGCGTCTGCTCTACTCTATGCTGTTTTTCTGGTCAATTAAATGCAACCATATTGCCAACTGTACTGTACACTCACCCGCCCACACCCACACCCACACCCACACACGCTCACGCACAACCAATGTGTATGAGTTGCAATTGTAGCTCTTTTTATTTACACGCTGCAGCAAATGAAACGTAAAAACCAATGACAAAGCCTCTCAGAAAAAACCCAATCGTGTATAGGGTATGCATGCAGTCTGTACTTCAGTTCATTTTTGTTTGCCTCCTTTTTTGCTTTGCTGTGTAATCGAATATGTTTGCAGTGTCGATGAATGCTCTGTAAGCACGCAGTGTGCATAATTTAGTGAGTTAATCAATCAGACTGGCAGTCAATCATTTAAGCGAACATCAATCAGCTAGTTAGTCTGGAAATCAATCAGTAAATCAGTCAGTTGTTAGTCAATTAATACGTTCGTTAGTCAATCAATCAATCAATCAATCAGTTTTCTGTTCAAGTTAGACTCTTATCGTCAATCTGTCGATCAATCAATTAGTGAGTTGAATACTAACTCAATGATCTCATACATCGTGCCAAGTGATCAATCAGTCAGTTTGCTAATGAGCCGTATTCATCAAGCAATCAATCAATCATTAGACAAGACAATCAATCAGTCAATCAATCAATTAGCTGTCTCATCAATCACTATGTCAACCAGTCCATCAGTCAGTCATCAGTCATTCTAACAATCAGTTAATTTATTAATCACTTCAGCAATCAATCAATCAATCAGTCTATTTATAAGGGAGCTCATCAATCAGGCAGTCCTTGAGTTCAGTAACTCATTTGTTCATCAGTCAATCAATCGCTCAATCATACTCTCCAGATAATTCTACTTCCGCCAAGTTCCAACAACTCGTAAAGGTATTACGCCCCCCGGCCGCCTTCTGTCAGCCAGCCACAATAATATTGGCCAGTTTTGACGCGTCTGGTCAAAAGTGCAATCGAATAGGCTAAAGCCCCATTAAGTTGACAGAGGCTAGCCCTAAAACGATTGACCAGAAACAGCACAGAAATGGCTGAGCACCCACAGCGCGCATTCCAAAAAGCAGAAAAAAAAAAAAATATCGAGCCCGCAAAAGCAACTTATGCGACACGCACAGTTGATTAACAATGTTGCAATTTTTGAAGCGAACAGCGTTTCGGGACGCAAATCTCTGAAACAGAAAACGGAAGAGGCGGGGGCCGCGTGCCCAAAGAGAACAATGAACCAAAACTTCTATCCTGGCGGATGCCCCCTCGACGGGCATCATGCAGTTGCCGCACGATTATTGCACATCACTAATTAGTGATGTGAATGCCGCGCGCGCGCTTAAATTTTACGTTTCGGCACGAATAGATTGGAGAGAGAGAGAGAGAGAGAGAGAGGGCGGAAGAGAGGAGAATGGCTGTGAGTTGGGAGTTCGCTAAAAGTTGGAGCCAGGCACGGGCCTGACGTTGACATTCCACTAACAGTGAAATTGTTTTCCAAATCCTAAGCTTGCATGTTAGCCACAAGCAGCAACATTCAAGCAGTGAGCACGACTAGCTGATACCCGGCTTACAATGTGATTACTTATTGTCTACATCGATATCAATAGAATATGAATGCCCCACTAACTACTTCAATGTGGGAGTTAGGTATCCTATCTTGGCCCAAGCCAAGAATATCGGAATACCTATTTGCCTACTGCAATGTAGGAGTTAGGGTAATATCTAGTAGATATGCTCTATAAGAAGCTCATAGATGGATGCTAGGCAACACTCCTACAGTTCCATTCTTTATTAGGAGAAAGATACTCCAAGTCATGCCATAATCGAGACTACCCCACTTCAGGGTTATCAGAGCGACAGCAACAAGAACAACTGGCAATAGGCAACCACGGAACGGCAGCAACCGAATGAATGGCAATGAATGCGACACCAGACACTAGGCCTAAACATTTTCAACGCCATGCATCAGCCACGTTCACATTCGCATTCGCATTCGCATTCGCATTCGCATTCAGAATCACGTTCACGTTGACGTTCTCGTTCAGATCCCACGTTCATGTGTGGTAAATAGTGAACTGCGCTCACATTCGCCCAGCTGCCCGCCCCTGCCACTATTTGTCAATTCGTATACCCTAACCTTGAGGCTGTCAGCCGAAACGTGCATTAACTTGAGCGTCAAAGTTGACAGCTAGTTTGACATGATGTTGATATGCGAGTATATCAGCTGCGGTTTACAGTTTACTGCACACTTAAGATTAGTCTTTATGTTAGATTTGGCAGGCACTTTAACTAGCAGTTAAATATGTTTGTCAATGAATTGCCGAATCAACTAAATCTTTTGACTTTCGCCACATGAGTGAAACTGCTTCTGTCCGACTTCGCATGTACTTCGCCAAGTAAAAAGTCTCTGGCATGCTGGCCAGGGTATCTGCCAGTCGAGCACTTTTCTTAATCAACTCTTATTTGCTGAATTTTTCGGCTTTTTTCGGTAGGCTGCTGCTGTTCAGGGATTAAAACTGCCGGATGCAGTGCGGAAATCAAAATGCTTTGGCAACCAACAGCGACAGATCAGAGCAGGTCGAGATAGAGAAAGAGAGAGAGAGACAGAGAGAGAGAGAAAGTTGGGTTTGCTATGGATGTGTGAGTGTATGAAAACAAGGGGAACAAAAGGGTAACAGCAGTTTAAATGGCAACTAATCGCAAAATGCAGTCAAAATGAAAGCGAGCGACAGAGGACAGAGGGAAGACAGATAAAGAGAGCGAGAGAGAGAGACAGAGGGAGAGAGAGAGTGGGAAAGTGAGAGAGTTGCTATGCTGTAGGCGCACCGTGGGCCATTGGTCAGGTGGAGGTGTTTGTATAATGAATGAGCTAACGCGAAAGCAGCAGCAGCGGCAGCGGCAGCGGCAGTAGAGACAGCAGCAATAACAACCGAAACCATCAGATGTGGCATTTTTTGGAAATGGGTGGGGAAAGCGGGCGCCACAGCAACCTCAAAGCCCCGAACTACGGCGGAGTCCAAGCCCACGCCGCTGCACGCACAAGACAATGAAATCAAACGACAAACGCAAATGTGATCAATTACAGTTTGTGAATTTCAACGGCAAATGGAAAAGGCGATTGCACCACAGTGGGCCAAAAACAGAAAATGCCATAAAGCAATTATCGATCACAATGATATCGACAGATGTCGGCCAAGCCATGAAGTCATATGCGTACGATATCTAGCCTGAGCATAGTTTTTATGAGCATAGATCGACTTAAAGCTTGAATTTGTTAACTAGAGGGTGTCCCGAAATTCACGCAAGATTTAAATTTGGCGCCATTTGTGCAGTTAAGTGTTGTAAAGGGTTATTAAAACTGTCCAATACTACATAAATCAATAACAAAACTATAATTTTGTATTATGAGCTTGTGTTTTTCATGAAAATTGCTTCTGGCTTGACTCTTTTGGGACACCCTACATAGCTCGACTCCTCTGATGTCTAGCGGTAGAGTAAGCTATACTAAATATAGTAGAGCTATATGCAATATATATATGATATGTACTACATGTATGTGATAGAGATATGTATATATATGCTCTACATAAGTTTCTCATGGCAGCCCACATCTCTCTCTCTCTCTCTCTTTCTGTTTCTGTTTCTCGCCTAGTCTCGAGCCACTGTGCGGCAGTGCAATTGCAATTGTTGTGCATTTGCGGCTAGGCTGGGCACACTCCGTAAATTGCCAATGTGGCCGTGCGACGCGGGGCAAGGGCAAAGGCGTGTGCATGGGTGTGGAATTGAGACTCGTTGGCATTACGTAATGTGAGGTTAGATTCGATTCGATTCGCTACGGTTGGTTGTGCTTTAAAAAGACGCCACTCCAAATGGAGCTTATGCAAATGCAGAACAACAACAACAATAACAACAACAACAATAACAACAACAACTGCTGACAACTTGACTCTCAAAATTATGGCCACAAATTCCGGAGTCTCAGCGGCCAGACCAACAATTGCCCGTTGCCCGTTGCCCGTTGCCCGTTGCCCTTTGGCATTCGGCATTTGGTATTTTGCTGGCTGCATTCTGACATTGACCGGCAACAAGTCATTATTGTAATTATGTTAATACCTGACGCACGTCGCATCATATCGCATCTTTGTCCATCTCGCTTACACGCCCTCGGCTACGTGACCACCCACTCTCCGGAACTAACTCAATTTGCGCATAATTTGTTTACGACCTTTACACACACACAGAGCCAACCATTGACACATTCAGATGTACCGAAAGATATACCAAAAGTTACTCGTTTACTTTTGGCTGTAGTTATTTTGGTACTCCGCTCTAGCTGGACTAATATTGGACTAGTATTTAAATGAAGCCATCATATAACTGCCATGCTCCATCTCTATCCCTTCTGCCAGTCTTTGCCTCTGTCTGGCTCCTTAGCTCTCAGTCATTCTGTCCCTTATCTTTACTGTAGCACTCTCTCTCTCTCTCTCTCTCTCTCTCTCTCTCTCCCTCTCTCTCCCTCTCTCTCTCTCTCTCTCTCTCTCTCTCTCTCTCTCTCTCTCTCTCTCTCTCTCTCTCTCTCTCTCACTCTCTCTCTCTCCTCACAGTCTCTCGCTCCGTCTCTCTATATTTCTTCCTTCCTCCGTCTGCTCCGATAGTTCCATAGGAGAATTCTCCCTTCAGTCAGTTACACTCTCTAGTTAAGGCCTACCTTCATCAAATTGTCTTCGATTCGATTGAACCCGACAAATCCTGCCTAGTTTTGTATTCCTATATATGCAATAGTCCCATCAAACACTAAATCCTTTCCACAAATGTCACACGGGCCCCAAAGAAATACAACAGATAAAAAAACAAAAAATGGGGGATAAAAACAAAAACAAAAACAAAACTAAACCGAAACACATAGAGACGTACACATATGTTAAACTTATTTTCCATTAGAAAATTCAGGACATTTGTACGTTCATGTTTGAGAACAATAGTAAAATTCCCAGGATCGATTTGAGGCACAGACTCCCAGACAGAAGGTGGGCGAGACGGAGTGGGAGCAAATGGCCAAACATTTCGCGAAGATCCTCGTGTATGGCGCCCAATCGGTGGGTCGGGCGTTCATTAAGGCGGTGCGGCAGGAGATCGAAGCATCTCGTGCGGCGGCGCAACAGCATCGGACAAATAGACAGAGTCAGGCGAAGTGCCAGGATCTGGCTGTGAAAGGGATGACCCTGCACGAGGCCCAGCAGATACTCAATGTCAAGGATCTAAGCAATCCTGAAGAGATCCGTGTTAACTATGAGCACCTCTTCCGGGTCAACGAGAAGGCAGCTGGCGGCTCCCTCTACATCCAATCGAAGGTCTTTCGCGCCAAGGAACGCATCGATCGTGAGCTACAGGCGGCCACGACTCGAGTGCCAGGCGCAAACCCCACACCAACCAGCACCACCACCACCAGCAACAGCGACAGCGACGAAAGCCAATCGAACCTAAAGCAAATTCTGTGTGATTCGAACAGCTTTTGAGTATTTCAACTTTTTCTTTTACTGCAGGTCATCCTTGTTGGATGCAGACCACAGATCAAATCAGAATAATTCAAATTTGAGTTTATTTAAACAAAAATAGTGTTCTTGAAGTGAAAGTCAGGGAGGGTTTACCTATAGCTGTAGATCTTTATCCACAGATATATCGAAAACTAATTGAGCAAGAGGTATTAGGAAGCTAAACCAAGTGATATATTTATCCTTTGCCTTAAGTATTATCTAAATAATTGACTTTCAATGCCAGAGACTGGTCGTATCAAATAGAGCTCCTGCTCTTGTATCTATAATATATTGTATGATGGTCGAATGAAAGGGAAGTTGGCTGTATATATGATATATGATATGATATGGTATAGATTGATTTTCAAAGAATTCTGTCTCCCTGATATTACATATGCCGAAGTAGCATTCCATCTATGTGTGATTGCTCTTGAGAGAATTCTCTTTCTCTCTCACTTCTCTCTGGTAAAGTAGCATTCCATCTGTGTTATCGAGGCTTATCTGTAGCCTTCATTGCTCTATGCCGTTTGTTCATTAAGAAAGCTACAACCTCTTCTGAATATTGACTATAGGCTCAAAATAGTTCTGCTTGAGCCGGAATCAACATTCTGCACTGGTAAGTTTCATGCAATATTTCAACAGCGATATGTTATCGATAGTATAAAAGCTGCTATCGATAATCATGTCACTCGTGTCTATGCATATTTCAAATGACAAGTCATTAGCTTAGTGGATATATATTAATCAATATCGAAACGCTTACTCCATATCTCAACATTTTCATCTAACTTCACCCAACTGAGTATTTTTCTACTCCATTTCACAAACTATGCATTTATTTCGAATCAAAGTGGGCTGTTCGAATCGAGAAAAACGTAGTAGGCATCGACTGGACAAAAGTTGAGGCAGCCTTAGAGCTCTCCGAATATTTTCATTCCAGTCCGGGCTCTCACACGAGCAACAGCTCCAAATTTCCAAATTTATTTATTTTTTTGTAAAAGTGAAAATTGTAAAAGTTTTGTGAAATGAAATAAATTTGAAATGAAAATATTTCAAATCCAAATTCAATCCAAATTCAGTTAAAAGTAAAGTTTCGGACATGACACGAATATATATATATATATATATATGGCAAAAGTCTGCTTCGCGTCTCCAGATCGTCGCGAAGTGGGAACTCCAAAATTTGTTGTCGGTTGTTAAACGGGTGTTTTCTAAGTGTTTGACAGACGAAAGAAAAACAAAAATGCAGACGAAAATGCAAACAGGCAAAGAGAAGCAAAATACACGAAAAATATAAGCGGTGCAAAAAATACAGACAAAAGTAGCAGAAAAAAAAAATAATTAAAAATATCAAGAGAACAAAAAAAAGAAGCATTCTATAATAGTTAACACTTGTTATAATAATACGGACTTTTACCACACGAAGAACAATCTAATACAATACACAAAGGCAGCGAATTACTATTCCACATTGTGAGTACTTAGTGTGAGCTCAATTCGCAAACTCTTTCTGAATATTTCATCTCGTTGCAGTATTTTCCACACTTGTTTACACGGCCACTCGTTCGGTCCCATCCCCGATAACTGGCGAACCACTTGGTATATTGCGTCTTTGCTGGACACACGTTGATGTGATGGTACCACAGATCGCCAGCGAGAGTAAGTCTGATCCATAGACTAGAGTTCAAAATAAGGTGGACAGTTGGATGAACGGATAGCCAGCCAGCCAGTCAGTCAGTCAGCTGGTTGGCGGACGGACGGATAGATAGTTCGACGGACGGACAGTTAAATAGAAGGGCATCTGGTTAGATGGACAGACTAACCGACTGTTAAACAGGATGGATAGGCGGACGGATAGTTATGACGGGCAGCCGATTGGACGGACGGATAGTTAGACGGATATACGGTTGGACGCACGGATATCTAGTTGGACGGAGAGTTAGAAGGACAGGACAGTCAGGTAGACGGACAGCCAGTTAGCCGGACAGCCAGTTAGCCGGACAGCCAGTTAGGTGGACGGACAGTTAGGTGGACGGACATCTAGTTGGAGAGACAGTAAGGTGGACCGACAGCTAGAAGAATATATTGGCGGACACAGTCGGACGGATAGACGGTTGGACAGCCGGACTTTTAGTTGGAGAGACTAACTGATGATGAGCTAGTTAAACATACTGTCAGGTGGTTAGCATCCACAAAGGTTAACTTTCTATTTGAGTATAAATAACGTATATAAAAAACTAATTAAATGATTTCCATGCTTTCGACAGTTTGTTGGATTAGTCACATTGATCAAAACGTAAACATGAATACTAATACAATATTAATACAAAGAAGCAACAAAGAAGTCTGCATTAAATGAGACCAATTACACTTTACACTAAATGGCGTAAGTACGATAATGCCTATATCAATAACTATAAATATATATATCAAAACTCTAGGCTATACTACATAGGGCCAGGGATGTTTGAAACTAACCAAACAAACTATTATTTAACCCGGAAATTTCTATTGGTGAGAGTTAATCTTCGATTCAACTCCATTCTATATAAATATATTTAACTATTTCTGCTTGATAGACTTAGCGTTTGTCGCACATCAGGAGAAGTTTGATTTATTATCATTTATCCAGCGTAAATAGCATTCCTTTACACGTGCAATGACGCAAGAACCTCGTACATCGCCACCAAGGGGGTAAGCTATAGTTATATGTATATTTTTATATATATCTTAAACTCCTCTCTTTCTCTCTCTCTCTCTCTCTCTCTCTCTCTCTCTCTCTCTCTATTCCTCAGCTTCAAGTTTTGAGTTTAGCGCACGGAATCCAGTTGAACCAGATCAAGGGTTGCGCGTCTATGCCAGAACTTCAAATATTTTTATGTTTGAATTTTTATATGATCTATGAATAAAATGCATTGTACGAACTGTGAACTTTAAAAAACAAAACAAACTTTCATTACTCTGCAGAGTATCTTCTAGTTGAGCATGCCGCAGCGAGGCTAAGTTTGCTGGCGCATTACGCATACGCCGCATGGGCCACACCAACTTCCGCTGTGGGCAGCCGCGATGTCGCTTTAAATATTTTACGATAAATCAAATTAATCAGATTTAATGCCCCACACACACACACACGCACACACGCGCACGAGGAAAGGTGTTAATCGACGTCATTTTGATATAAAAGCGAGCGATGAGAATGATATTGTATATTTTATGACCGCATATGCGATGCGTAATTAACAGCAACAACAACAACAACAATTGTCAGCCAGGTTAATGAGCCATCATTGATTATGCATATGAGTGTGCGTGGGTCTCTCTCTCTCTCTCTCTCTCTCTCTCTCTGCCTCTCTCTCTCTCTGTGTAAAGAGTTTCATTTGCTTTTCACACATCAAATTAAATTGTTACATATGCTAATGAAATCAACCAAAATTATGAGCAATTATGAATAGCTTAATGGGATTTGGCCACAAGCCACAAACAGACACAGACACAGCCACACACACACACACACACACACACACACACACACACACACTATATAGTGTATATGTGTGTGCCTTAAAGCCAAAGTCTTTTGTTTAAAGCGCAAAGCTGAGACTAAGGCCAACTGTCAGCCAGCTGGGTGGGTAGGCAGCCAGGTTGGTCCTTCACCCAGCCAGGCAGGCAGGCAGGCAGGTAGACAAAAAACGCAGCCAGGTGTAAATTACAAACTTGTAAGATTTTTGGCCTGGCATTTCCTGTAACACTCCTCCTCGCCCCCCCCAGCCACTGCTCGCCAGCTTCCTTCCTCCGCCTCTCAGAACACTAGCTGGCTACGTCTTGTTCTTGCTTTACGTAATGCCAACAATTACGCAGCTGAATATTTTATGAGCCAAGCAGATTAATATGAATATTTTATTATCATTTTAGATTCCGTATTTCTTTCTTGGGGCTGCTTTCTCTTACTAACATACGCCTCCCCTCCTCCCCCACCCCCCTTCACCTTCCTCGGCAACTCTCTCTCATCAGCCACGCCTCCCATGCTGGCTTAGCCATTGGCTGCCTGCCTGCCTGCCTCGGCTGGGTAGCCAAGCCAAAAACTCAAGGCGAAAGCATGTCCAAAATATGCTTTATATGCCTTTGCAGTGCTGAGTGTTGCGTTCGCTTTTTTCCTGCTTTCTTTCCCTCTGCTCTAATAACGGGACCCCATCACGGCGGGCCTAGTCGCTGCGAGAGTCAGTTGGATGTTAGCTATAAGGAGATAAGTGCGGAACTGAATGAGTTGTCTCGGGGAATATATTGAGCTCTCAATTATCATAGACTAGCTCACAGGGGATCGGACGCATGGACTAATGGACGGACGGACAGGCAATATGATAGACTAACAGAAGGTAGATGGCAAATGGATCGTAGGACGGGCGGGCAGACAGACGGACAGACTGACGGACAGACTGACGGACAGACGGACGGACAGACAGACGCATAGACAGATGGACAGACATATGGATAGAGGGAAGTACAGACAGACAGACGGATAGACGAACGGACGGATGGACTGTCGAATGGTCGGTCGGATGGTCGGTCGGATGGACGGTCGGATGGACGGTCAGATGGACGGACGGACAGCCGAACAAAATTTATGGACAAATGAACGGAAGGAAAAGAGAATAAATGAATCGAAGGATGAACGGACGGATGGCCAAACGGAAAACCAATAGACTTCACAAGCTTCTGGAAGAAGTACCAGGAGTCTCTTCCTCTGCTTAAGCTTCATTCTATATATTGCTTGATCTACCGGAACTTATCAACATTACAAGGATCACTTCCCTCGTTTCAGTTAGGGTATTCAAAGGTCCGTTGCTAGGCAATTGTTATTCAAAGCGTTGCCATTTCGTTGCCCGAAGCTTTTTTGCACCTTTTGGTTGAGTCAAAAATGCTTTTTGCTGTTGGCCAAAAAACACTCGCAAAAAGATGGCCAAAAAGTGAAGCGGGGCCAGCTCGGAAGGAGGGAAAATGTGGTGAGAACGGAATTTATGACCACGAGCCTTCAAAGGGCCAAGCAGCCTAAATGTTTTGCGCCAGGCAACGTCTGTCCCAGACATGCCAAGCCGAGAGGAGAGAGAGAGAGAGTCAAAGGGGGAGGGGGCTGGGGCAGAGTGGGAAATGCCAAGAGGTGTTACGTGGAGGGAGTTACGTAGTCAACAAAATTGAAACAAAAATATTTTCATTTGTTGCGCTGAAAATTTCATGCACTGCGAGCACGGCAATTACAGAGACCCCCAACAAAATAAAAAAGAGACAGAGGGAGATGCGGGGCTGGAGGGGGGAGGGAGGGAGGTAGGGACCCTCGCAGAGCTCCTACGGGGGCAGCCCTTGAGCAAACTATGTGAAATAGTCGTAATATGCCGTCATCATCTCCAGCTCGAGCCCAATAAATTTGGCCAATAAATGCGCCCCCAAAAGCCACGCCTACTTGCACACAGTTAGGGGGCGGTGAAGGGAAGAGGGGTGGTGGGAGAGGGGGGCGGTGGTGGTAAGGCCTCTGATTTATGCAGTGCCATAAAACAAGCGAAGAATCGCCTTAAAGCTTACAACCAACAAGAAGACAAAGAAGAGGCCCCAAAAATAGAGAGAGAGGGAGGGAGAGAGGGAGGGAGAGAGAGGGACGAGCTGCTCCAAGCTAAAGCCAGAGTTGAGCTCTTGCTTGCTGAGCCTTCGCTGGCAGCCAGCTCAACGTGTTGCGACGCGTCGCTGTCAAAGCGAAACGAGTTGGCAGCGCAAATAAGACAAGCTCGAGTGCACTGGCGGGCAGTGATCGACGAGCAGATACCCTAACTAGCAACAGATTGGACTGGACTGCACATATATAGACAAAGTCATGTTAAGCTATAGCATTATGTGGTGTCAGTAGCTCTTAAGGTCAAAATACTCGATTTTTTATCGATAACCAGGAAAGACATTCCGAGAGAGAGAGAAAGAGAGAGAGAGAGAGAGAGAGAGAGGGAGATAGAGAGAGAGAGAGAGATGTAGCTAGCTCTATCAAGTGCTTCATTCATATCAACCCTCCAAATATCTCTATTATTTAATACAAACCAATATACCTCACTTACCCTCTTACAGGGTATACCGAAAAAATGGCGCTTGCAGTGAACTCTACTGCACTTTCGCTTATGCGACTCAAGAGCTTTGAGTGAAGCGCTTTAAGGCTAATTTTTTTGGGAATGAGTTTATGCGCGCTTTAGCCAACATTTCGCTGTTAGCCTTAAAGCGGCTCTGTTAAAGAGCTCTCGAAGCTCGAACAGAAATGGCTGAGAAACTCTGGTTAGAGTGTTCCAAAATTTAACCGAACTGCCTCTGTTAAGTAACATAAATGTAACAGCGTTAACAGAGCAGAGTTATGTTAATGCTGTAGCTCTGTTAAGCCAAGGTTAAGCTGACTTTCTGGCTTATCTCTCGCTGATTATGTCGAAGTTTTTATTGTTCTGAGGCCGCATCTTGTCTGCAGCTCACGTCTCGTAGTCGTGCCACGGAATCTCTGGAGTCATCAGCGTCATAATGCATCTACACTCGCCTAGTTCTTTAACATTTTTATGCCCGCTTGGAGTGAGGGCTGCAAGAGAGTTTATTGGCTTCGTGGAGTGTTTATTCGAGTCTATAGGAATATGGAGCTATTAAGGCTGGAAAGACATACGGACAATACCTTGAGCGGGTATGGTGCAGTCAGCTATGCCTGCCCGCTGCCTGCCATAATATCTCTTGGCCTTTTGTTGCACTCATTATGGAGCAACGTCTGGCTAGCTGGCTGGCTCGCTCTGGATTATTTGGCGCGGCAATGCAACAGGCATCAAACTTGACGCTGCTCTTCTCGTTTTTGCTTTAGCTGCGTTTTCCTTTTGTCTCGTATAAATTCAGTTCAGGTCTCGTGCGATTTTTCTGGCCACATGGCTGGCTGCACTTCAATCAAAATCAAATATTACAAGCCGTGGCAATGGGACCTGCCGCTGCTGCTTCTGAGTTATGGCCAAGCCGGAGTAGCAGTAGCAGTCATGCAGCCATGTGCGATTCGAGCCTGGTCAACAGATGCACACAGAAAGAGATCGAGAGAGAGGGAGAGAGAGAGGGAGAGAGGGAGACACACACATTCATATATCCAACTATCCATCTAGCCATATGCATTTCGCAATTCTCTGGCTCTTTTGTTGTGGCTCGACTCTGGCAATGGCTTGATTACGCACGTTTATTACTGGTTGCGGCATCGATTCCGTACTCTTGGCCATACGGCTTACGGTTACGGATGCCGGATATGCTACCGGCTGGGCTAGGTACGGGCTGGGCTAGGCCAGAGCTGTGCCTGTGCCTGTGCCTTGCTCATCAATATGCGACGTGTGAGCTGCAAATGTACAACATGATTACTTGCAAATCACGTGATTGTGATTGGGATTATTGCACACACACACACAGACAGAGACACACACACACACACTCACACACACAGACAGTTGTAGCGGGCGTATTGTTGTTGCTGCTACCAGCAATTGTTGGACATGCTCAAAAATTCATGGCAGCGTAACGCTCTCCACTTGTTCATTATATTTCTAGTTTTTCATGCGAATACCCTGTGATTTGCAATGCCAGAAGGGCGTGATAGGCGCATAGATTGATATATACTCAGATATTGGATCAATACAAAGGCGATAAGCACTCTCATATATATAATAGATGAGCTATATTCCCTTTCCCAGTTCGTTTCCCCCTT
>JAWNPL010000146.1:1467500-1535000 GCA_035047545.1 Drosophila paranaensis
CTTTGTTCCAATTCCAACGTTCCATTGTACACGACTTATTTTAGCATTTCGCTGGCTGAGCTGTTGATACTATGGAATTCGACGTTTGCCTATGAAACTAATGCATATGAATGTGCTACCTTAACAGCGTGTTTCATTCCCACATTCCACTTAAAAGATATCTCATCCACTTGTTTAGAAGTTACCATAGCCAGATTTTTCGCATATTTTGATTATATGAATGTCCGCTATGTTATGCAGAAAGTGTTCCAATTCCACTGTTCCAGTGTTATCATTTAAAATTTGATCATGTTTGGAATACAATCTGAACGGATTAGCGTTAGAGTAACTTCAAGACTGTTTTTCAATCATGAAATGATTCATTTCATAGATGAACTAGTTCTTTTTGAGCACTTACCTCTGCACGAGCTAGTTCCAATAATTGATTTCTGCAAGAAATCATAAATTTAAGTTCTTTTTAAGCTGAAGCAAAGATGTGTTAACATGAACTGGTTCATTTTGGTTAGTTCTTTTGAACTAGTTCAAAGAAAATGCTTATTTTAGCATTTTCGATTGCCGCTTCCCCTGGGCCAATAAAAAATGCGCATTTTATTGAATTTGTTTATTTTCGTCTTTATTTTTCTTTCGTCACATAGAACTATTTGCTTTTGCATTTGTTTTTCTTCCTTTTTTTCTCGCATTTATTTATTTTGTATTAATTTGCATTTCATTTTCAATTTGTCACTCATAATAATATTTGTTGCTGTCTTTTATGTTATGCATGGGGAAATAATAATAATAATAATAACACATATATAGAGGGGGGTTGCTGGTTAGGGCTGTTTATAGATGCATTTATAATTGTTTTTACTCTGAAGTTTTGTCAGCTGTTTTTCGTTCTTTTGTTATTATTTATGTATTTTATGCAATTGTTTCTTTAATTTCCATTTGTATGCGCGCTATAATTGTATAGGTTTACATATCCATATATATTTCGTATATGCATATATATATATATATATATATTTGTTTATTATATAGTTAGTCGTATATGGCAAACACAATAGTAACTTACAGTTGTCGCATGTGTTTCTTTCTCTTTCTTTCTCTTTTAGTTTCGCATTTTATACAAATAGACAATTGGTTCTACTACATCTAATTTCGAGTGTTTCGTGGCCATTCCATTCCACTGCGTTCCACTCCTTGCCATTAACTTAATTGCACAAAGTTCTTCCAACAGAATAACACATATCTTACAAACACAAAAGCTAATTGCTATGAAACTAAGCTAAGCGCTATGCATTTACTTGTCCGCTGTCCAGCACTGTTTACACTTACACCCAGATGCACACACATACATACATACATATATGTGTATATATATATATATTTGTTTATATAGTTATGTATAGTTATATATCGGCAAAGTACTTAACAATATACATATATATTATTACCCAAAAAAAAAAAAAAAAATATCGGATTATATAGTTTTTTTGTTGTTGACTTTAGTTTAACTTTTGCTCTTGCACCTACTTAATATAAGCCTAGAATTTTTGTTTGGATTCGTAGTTTTTGCCTTCAACACACTAATCTAGAGTTAAGAGTATGATTTATCGATGTAGTTCGGTTATCGATAACATTTTTGCTAATGAGTTACATATATATATATATATATTTATATGGCTTTTGTATATGTAGTATATGCTTTAATAGACTTTATATAGTTTTTCCCTTTCACTTACTGCCTGGCCCTTAACTGTGTTGTCTAGTGTAGCGCTTAGCCTATCTTTTCGACAATATATAAACCTTTTTTATATAGTTGGTTTTTTCTATGCCTTCGTCAACTTTCTGCTGCATTGCTTCATAGTTTTTTGTTAGGTTTGGGTGGCGGGAGGAGAGGCGTATTCCAGCTAATCAAATGGTATTCCCTATATATATATGTATATGTATATAGGTGTTCTTTCTGGTATATCGTATGTATTGTATATAACTATATAGTTGAATGTATATTTTATATGAATATTTATATGAGTTTTGATTCCTTTTCGTATATATATATGTATATATGGTACATATACATATGTATATATTTCTATATATCTGTATATTTATATAGGTTTCTGTTTTCCTTAGTTATTGTCCACCCATCCAGTTTATGGAAATTCTTATTTCATTTGTTGTTTTTTTTTTTTTTTTGTATTTATGTTTGTTTTTGGCTTAGACCCTTGCAGCTATGGACTTGGAATCAGTTCAATTTTGAACTAGGGAACTAGTTCTTTTTTGAATGCTTGCTTTCAGTGCAGTTCAAGTATTATTTGAGTCTTGTTAGCTTCTGTGTCAAACGGATATATTAGTTGTTACAGTTAGAGATTTATGATCGATTATTATCGATCTCTGATAACTAGAGCAAATAGAGAGAGGGGATGATATTGGCTGCTGATTGGAGTATGCCTAGCTGCGCGTTCCTCCTTTGCTTTTGGCTTTCCTTTCCGCCGCTCCGCTGTTCCATCTCTCCGTCTGTTTGCGTGAGGGAGAGACTTGGCTCTTCTATATCTAGAGAGTCAAGCTTAGCAGTTCACCTACTGCTGACCTTTACAGACAGATTCACAATTCGGATGGTTCGGAGCTTGGCATAGATTCCAGAGCGCGTTCTGCAGTTCAACTTCTATTTCTGCAATTTCACTTCAGCTGCAAGGGTATTTGCTAGTCGGCTAACCGATTCGTACAATGTTTTAAGTAGTTTTTCGTGTTGGCCAAAATGAAATATGAAATTCAGAAAAAAAGTAAATTGAATATGAAAACCACAAATAATATTTAAATAATCAATAATTGGTCATAAATAAATGTGAACAAAAACGCGAACAGCAATTTAATAATCAATTTGTGTGTGTGAAGAGAGAGTGTGTGTGTGCTGTGTGTGTGTGTGTGTGTGTGCTGTGTGTGTGTGTGTGTGTGGGTGTTGTGTGTATTTGAAACTAATATTTGGCTTGAAAATATTTGTATTATTTCACAAATATGAAAAGAGGCAGCAATTAATTTGTGGGCACAGCGTGTGGGCGTGTCCAGCCTATGTGTGTTGTGTGTGTGTGTGTTTAGAACTCTGTTTAGATTTAGTTTGCGTTAGTTTTCATGGAATCTCGTTTATTATTTGTTAGAAGCAGTATTTTTTTCTTTCATTTTTTATTAGTTGAGTATGCGAATATGCCCTGGCAAAGAGAGAGAGAGAGACAGGGTAGCTTAGCTCTGGCTTAACTAACAAACGAAAAAAAAATAAATGAAAATTGCAGCAGCTTATAGTTATCTAGTTTATGCTCTATTTGGAATAGAAAAGTAAGGATGCTTAGGAGTTTCTAAAAAGTCTTTGCCAGGGCATCTAAGATTCGGCTATGCGCCGTTGTTACCTTGTTAAGAATGAAACGATATATAGTATATATATGTATATATACGAGATACTTTTCATAGTTGTTGTTGCTTTTGCAGTTTAGGAATGTTGCTAGCCAAAACGAGTCGTGAGCTCGTTTTTTTTTCTCTTTCGTTCTCAAAAAAAAAAGAGTGTAAAAATTGCAAATGCGAAATGCAGTTGGTGTTGCTCGGGTTGTTGTTGTTGTTTTGGTTGTTGTTCTGGTTGCTGTTGTCAACGTATCAGCAGTCCCGTGTCTGGCGACCAGCGATTCGCACGATAGTACATATCCTTGTACATGGAAGGACATGCATTTTGATTCTGCTTTGAGAGAGGGGAGGGAGAAAGTGAAGGCAAAGCAGTTAGAAATGATTGACTGATTGATGGGCTAAGTGTATGATTGACAGATGGATGTTGGACTGTTAGATAGATTGAGTGATTGATTGACAGATAGGCTGATTGATGGAGTAGACGGTATACTGAATGATTGATTGATACATTAGTGATTGAGTGGAAGAAATATTGAATGATTGACTGCATAACACATTTCAAAGACAGACTGATTGATTGATTGAGTCGAGGGTAGACTGACTAATTGATTGATTGATGAAGAAGATGGAGTGTATGACTGATTGATGAATGAATGATTGACAGACGAAAAGAATAATGATTGAGTAGAAGATAGACTGATTGAATGATTGATAGATTAATGATTGATGAAGAAGAAGGTGGCCTGCATGATTGATTGATAAATGACTGATTGACAGACGCATAGAATAGTGATTGAGGAGAAGATAGACTGATTGAATGATTGATAGATTAGTGATTGATGAAGGAGAAGGGAGTATGCATGATTGATTGATGGATGAATGATTGACAGACGCATAGAATAGTGATTGAGTAGAAGGTAGACTGATTGAATGATTGATAGATTAATGATTGAGTGCAAGTTAGACTGTCTGATAGAATGGCAGACGAATGATTGACTGACTGACTGACTGACGGTATGAATGACATTTGGCATGCTGCACGACTTACCTTGTGACGCTTAAAATCTATGTTCGTCCTTACGGTTCTATGGTGTAAGCTTTGCACGGGTCGCGCATTATTACCTAATGGAGCTTTCGGTGTACTCTCGGAGCCTTGCATCAGTCGACGGAGTTGATATAACTGAAAGTACAAGCAGAGAAGAAGAGATGAAGAAATGAGAATAAAGTGAGAGCTAAGACTTAGAAGGGCTCGATTGGGTTTAGCTTCTCCCAAATTCTATCCTCTGTTGAGGGAGATCGACCACATCGCTGGCAGCCAGAGCAAATGGATCTCCTCCCTAACGTTGGTACACCCTGAAGGGCTGACTATTAACTTTTTATGGGTTTGTTGATTTCTCTTTAATGTTTTTTTTTCTCTCTCTCGCTCTGTTTGTTGTCTAGTTACATGGCTTTGCCCCGCTGCCGTCCGCGCTTTGGCGCTGCATATGCAAATTGATTAAACTAACCAAATATTGTTTTTTAATTATGCGCAGAGCATCGCATTGACCGCAGCTAAACCGCGCGGCGACCGTAGCCCAATTGATGAGAAATTGTATAATTGCATTTATGCAATATTTTTTTTTTACTGCTCAACAATTAAAAACATTAAAAAACAAATTACAAAAATAATAAAAATAAAAACGAAAATTATACAATTCGTCTCTAATTGCAATTGCAATTCATTATTTGCGGTCGGAAAAAAAGCAGCGGAAGCCGAAAACGAAACGAAGGGTAGCGTAGGATCTTACCTCTTGTTTGGTGATATAGATGGGTTTATTAACTAGTATCCAGACCGTGCTCTCCCAGCAGCCCGGATGCGTGGTGGATCCCTCGTACGTAATATAATGATCCGTATTCGGTAGCAGCGATCGCACCGATATGTGCCGTATGGGCGTCGAGAAGCCTAGAAAGGAACAATGAGGAGAGTGATGGAAGTCGTCAGTAGAACCAAAGTTTCATCCGATCTACACTAGTTGCAGAAGTTAAAGTTTAGTTAAGTTAATTGGCTGAGAATAGGTATATATATATCTCTATATATGCGAGCCTTAAGCTTGGGAAGGAAGCAAGCGTTGACTAGGATCTTTTGTCTTTTTCAGAGATTGCGATAGGGTTGAGGTTGAGGTTGAGCTGGGCTAAGTTAGGCTAGGTGAAGCACTGTTAAACAAGGTTAGATAAGGTTCGTCTAGGGCTATGTTAGACTAGGTTAAGTAAGCTTCATATTCCGTTAAGTTGGGCTAGGCTAAGTTAAGGTCATGTCAAGCAGGTTAGGTTAGGTTAGTTAACGTAATACTAGGCATACAGAAAGACACGATTCCCTGACAGCTGCATTGTAACTTAGCTGTAATTCACTCCCCTATATACATACATATTCCCATCAAACTTCAACTTTAAACTCTTTGACATTTGCAGGGTATCGAAAGTAAAGTTCAAGGTGCAACTGACATTTCAAATGGAGCCAAGTCTCGTTCACAATATGAATGGCCAAACGTCGACGATACGAAAAAAAAAACCTAATGAATAATTCAGACTAGCCAGCAATGGGGGTAGGACAAGCCGACATGGGGCGTGGCAAGGCATGATGGGTATGGGTGGGTGGGGGGTGTGGTGCCTGTGGGTTAATAGGGTAGCGAGGGGAGTGGGTTCAGAGTCTGATTTGTTGGTTGGCTTCTCGTTGGTCACTCGACTTCATTCATACAAATCATTATGCCAAGCCGGAAATGAAGCGCCTCGCGGTTTATGAGACGGCGGCAAATGGTACTAAAAAACGAGTGGCGAGCGAGTGTTGGGCTTTGCGGTTGGAGAAGTGCTCGGCTCGGGTCGTGTCCAAAGGCATTCCAAATAATTATTTGCAACAGAATTGTTAGTTCGTACGTGGCGTTGGGCAGCGGCAGCTGGATACTCTGCTTGACTGGATATCAATATATCGATTAATATCGATAGGCAATTAAATTGAGCTTAAGAGAAAGTCAAGTTAGCGAAAGCGAAGTTAGAGCAACAGCTTCAAGATCATATTTGGCCAGACGCTGCAAGTTATCGATATACTATCGATAACTGCCTTAAAGTCTGCTTTCTCAGGGCATTCGGCATTCGTTGTTTCGACCGCTTTGCGCCTCGTCTTTTAAGTAGTTAAACTTTCAAGTTGTTTTGCCAGTTGGTTCGCAGAAATTGGCCGCATAATTTCTGCATTCTGAGCTCGAGCCAGAGGCGGGGTTGGGGGTGCAAAGGAAACTAAAGGAAACTCCAGGTTTTTCTTTATTTATTTTCATTTTTCCTTTTTCGTGCACTTTTTGCGCCTTTTCATGGGGCTACATAAAGTTGTACGACCTGTAAAAAGGCTATTAAACTGGGTCGGTCTGTCGGGGCGCAGTCGGGGGGGGGGGGGGGTGGGGGAATTATTAAGTGTCGGTTTAGTGTAATTCGAGGTTTCATTTTCGTCACTTTGCGCGGCGCTGCACGGCGCGGCGCCAATTTCGCGGCCAACGGCTGTCGAGCAATTTTTATGGCTCACTTTAGGACGCTGCCGCACATAATTATGCCGCTTGTTGTTGCAGCTGCACAATTGTTGCAGTTCCACTTGCAGTTAGCAAGTTGTTCCTGCCGCGGAATGACATCATAAAAGTGCTAGCCGCAGAGCCATGAGTCGTGAGCCTCGAGCCGTGAGCCATGAGCCATGAGCCATGTGCCATGAGCCATGAGCCGTGCGCCGTGTGCCATCAGCCGCGAACTGTGAGTTGGGCAAACGTTGCAACATTTCCGGTGCATTTTGCGTAACGGAAATGATGTTGGCACGCCCCCTCGGCCAGAAGCGCCCCCTTCTGGGTTGGTTGGTGGCTTGATAGTGCCAGTCGAAAGTCAGTTAGCAGAGGAACTCATCAAAGCGAACTCGACTCTATTCCATTGATGAAGAATGCCAAATAGCCATGCGACGCGAGGCTAGAGATGGCCGCGTGAGTCCTGACACGAGAGGGGGAGAGAAAGAGAGAGAGAGAGAGAGGGAGAGAACAACTGAATTGGTTCTAATTGGGAGCTAGAGATGGACACGTGACTCGTGACACGAGAGGGGGAGAGAAAGAGAGAGAGGGAGAGAGAGAGAAAAACTGAAATGGTTCTAATTGGGATCTAGAGATGGACTCGTGACTCGTGATGCGAGAGGGAGAGAGAGAGAAGGCAATTGAATTTATTTTAATTGGGAGCTAGAGACGGACTCGTGACTCGTGAGGGGAGAGAGAGAGAGGGCAATTGTATTGATTCTAAGTGGGAGTTAGATCTGAGCTAGAGATGTGATGCGATGTGTTTCTTAGCGAGAGATGGGTCGTGAGTCATGATTAGGGAAGTCGTGACACGAGAGGAGTAAAGGAGAAGCCCATTGAGTAGGCAGTATATGAAAGCTTAATAAGAGATGTGAATCAAAGGCAGATCGTCTCGTGAATACGATATATTTGTAGCTAGAGACGAGCAGCGTGTCGTGACACGAGAGACTTGGGATACAAGCAAAAGGTTTCAATTGGGCAGGTAGAGTACATCTATATATATATATATATCGAAGTAAGAGGTAAGAGGTGCCGATACTATCGCCAAGTGTGTTGCACAACTCACCTCTATAGAGAACCTTGTTGAATGTGCTCGTTATGATGCGCAGCTCGGGATTGGGCGTTTCGCCAATTTGCACCATCAACGAGAGTCCGACAATGCCCTGCGATTTATGCTGCGCCTCGGACATGTTGTGGTACAGCTCCTTGTTGAAGCCATAGATTTGAATCTGTGTGTGTGTGAGTGTGTGAGTGAGTGTGTGAGTGTGTGTGTGTGTACGGGGATATGTTACAATATTAATATGACTGGTTAGTCTGGCCATCCTGTTGGCGTCGCTTGATTGACCTACCTCGCCCGGAAAGCTGTAGCCCTGTATGTAGTGCTCGGAGCCGCGGCTGTTCTCGGTGCCGTAGTGTATGTAAATCTCCTCGAATTGGTAGCGATAGGCCAAAGGACCTCCGGATATGTTCACGTGCTGCTTTGTGTCCTTGTCCACGCGAAAGACGAGTGATTGACCCGTGTTGTGCAGCGTGCCGGAAACCTGTTGACGACGACAGCCAAACAGGGACAGGCACAGAGAGACAGAGGGAGAGAGTGATAGAGTGAGAGAGTGAGAGAGGGTGACACTGAATGTCCTTTCCGGTGTGTTTGGGGCATACAGCTGCTGCTGCTGCTACTCTTACCTTGTGCTTGTCAATGTGCAGCGGTCGCAGGTATGGATCGAAGAGCAGCTTGTCGGGCACCACATCGATGGGCGACTGGCGATGTCCTTTGTTGCACATGTTCCACTGCGGATTGATGAGACCCCAGAAGCTGGGACCTGCAAAACACAAATCGCTGATTCAATACCAAATTTGATGCAAGCAGCAGATTGAGAAAGGCATCCTAGACACTGGGATGCACAGCTTGCAGCTCATGCATTCAAGTTAAGCTCCTACTCTAAGCTCTGATAGTTGGAGGATACTCTTATCATATTATATATAAATTGATGCCTTGTATAGGTAGGCCTATATCTATATAGACCTCTCATAGCTCGGTGGTTAGACCAGCAGAGGGAGGGCTACTCCTATGCCTTGATATCTGATTCTTTTATGGCACAGCTCAAACCCTTTACTTCGCTTCGCTTAAGTCTCTTGGAACTCTGAGAGAAACACAAAATCCTCATCTTAGCTTCAGATCTCTACCCCTGATCTCCCCAACATCACATTGGGTCTATGTCTAGCTTCATCCGTGGCAACTTTTAAAGGCTCACATCAAACTTTATTCGATTGTTGTTGGGCACTGCAAAAGGAAGGAAGTGGAAGTTTTCAACAGCTGACTGACTGTTTGACTAACTGTCAATCGTGTTGTTCGAATGGGAAATATGTCCTGCCCTGTCCGTCCGTTCGTATGTCTCCCCGTCCAATTGTAAACAACGAATCGACAATTCAAACACCAAATGAAATTTCATAAGCTTCGCTTCACTCGCTGCCTCTCGCGTCAGTTTAAATAGCAATTAAATGAACTCCCACATGGGAGTGCCAGTGCCTCCTCCCCCGCCGAAAAGCAGAAGCAAAAAAAATTTGTAGCGACACTTGACCCTTCCGTTCGGCCTTCTGCCCGCCCCTCGTCCGGCAGTCCTGCGTTTAGGTAAGCGCATAGTTGGCTCTCGCCTGCATTCAATTTGATGTGACAGGCACAAACTGTCGAAACTTTTCAAAACAAACTCTCCAACAGCCCCGTCAGAGGGGAGGGGGTCAGGCGGGTCTCTGACTGTTCGTGTGCATCAGCCATACGGAAAAATTAAATATTTTTATAGACAGACGCAGAGAGCAAGTGCGGCATGCCGCTTGCTAAATGCTCTTATTGACTGTGATTGATCAACGGTAGAGCAGTTCGAGAGAAGTCAAAGCAAATCTAGCAGATATGCAATATATACTTATATATATTTATATATACATACATATGCATTATAAAGAAAGAAGCAGAAGAAGAAGGTGAGCTCATATATGAAATTTCCAGTTAAGGCTTAACTTGGATAGATGTGAACATGGAGTGGATGTTTAAGGGGGGAACAGGAAGCATATTGCTTGTGGCAATGGGAAGTATAGTCTAGTATAGTATAGTATACCCATTTAGGTAAAATCTTGTCTTCTTATAGCTAACAGCTCTCAGTTGAGTTCCCATTGAGCTTATCTATTGATATGCCAAAAGTGATACAGTTCTGTGCCTTGAGGACCTGGTAAGTCGCAGGACCTGGTAATCGCGATAGAACTGGAAATTGTTATTGTTTTTCGCTTGACTATATAGGCGTGTTGTCCTATGTGTGAGTTGACGTTGGCCTCAAACTTCAGCCATGAAAGCCTCATTATTTAAGGCCGGTAGTGCAGCAATGTGAAGGGTGTTCGACTGATCAAGAGCGACAGAAATCAGTGCAGAGCGTTAAGTAGCTGCAGTGTATGTGTGTGTGTGTGTGTGTGTGTGTTTGTTTGATATGTATACACACACACACACACACACACACACACACCTACAACAAACACACACACACAGAGAACTACCGTCTCTCCCTAGGTGCGTGCCTCAATGTTAGTGCAAAATTTGTGGCCAGCGCTTCTCATGCCACACGCAGCTGCTGCTCATTTTGTGTTTGCATTCATTCACACACATACACCCACACTCATACACTCATACACTCACTCACTCATTCATTCACTTATTCATTGGGCTTTGTTGCTTTTTTCTGCTTTGTCTGTCAGCCTCCGCCCACGTCTCGGCCTGGGGGTGCCGCTGCCTCTGCTGTTGCATAAATAAAACTGCGTCCTGTTGCAAGCTGCAGCCGTGTGGCATAATAACAAAAATGGCCGCTGACCAGCTACGATTCCACACAGCCAGAGAGCGAGAGAGAGAGAGAGAGGGAGAGTTGTATCAAATACGCAAATATGTTTTCGCTTATTTTATTTATTTTGCTCACTTTCATTTGGCAGTTTGCATCCAGTTTAATTGCATCTCTCTCTCCCTCTCTCTCTCTCCCTCTCTCCCTCTCTCTCTCTCTCTCTCTCTCTCTCTCTGCTAGCTGACTGCTTGTTTTGAGATCTTCTAGCTATCGTATCTATCGACTCACTAAGAGTTTTACTATTGCCGATAACTATTTGTCGGGTCCTCCTTAAGTTATCGATAACATTTAGCTGCAGAAATATTCAATCAGATTTGCCATTTAATTGTACTAAATTCTTTTTACATTTTATCCTTATCATCTACTCTTTTATCATCATATTCCATATCAAGAAGAGTTTCTTCAGTCTTATGTAGTCGTAGTCATGGTCAAGTGAGCTTTCTATTCCTTCTTCTTTCTATCTACATTTCATTCTCTATTCTCACTATATTTCGCTCTCTATTCGTTTCTCTTTTCTCTCTCGCTTTACTTTCAGTTCTCCAATATCATTCACTCGATCTTTCTCCTGTTACCTTCAGCTTACCTTAACTCTCTCATATTTTATCTTCCCTCTCGTTTCAACTTCTTCTCTAACTAAACTCTCTCTGTCTATTTACATTTCTAAGCTGGAATGTAGCTCTAGCTAGACTTCCATTCACTTGATCTAGCTTCAGCTCTTCAGCTTCTTCTCTATCTTTGATCTACGTCCTTCTTCATGCCTGCATCTCTGGTCTATCTTCATCCTTTTCCCCCTCTTTTTTACCCTGTTTCTCTCTGTGCATTTAGTCTAGCTCTAGCTCGACTTCCACTAACTCGACCTATCTTCGACTTCTCCAGTTTCCTTGCCTTGCCCATCACTCAATCGCTTCCCACTTTTCCTCCTCCCACCTCTCTACCCTTACTCCCTCCCAGCAAATTTCTCTCTATATGCCTACGCATTCGCTCATTTCCAGCTCTAGCTCGCATTCAGCTTCCATAATTGAATTCATTTGCTGGAACTCCATCTGTACTCGATATTTATTTGCCTGATTGAGTGCAGCGAGCATTCGGCATTCGTTAAGTTTGTTAACGAGCGACTGCATCGAGTGCTGTCGATGTCTGGGCAGGTGTTTAAATTGAATCGAGATACATAGGTGAATGCACAACTTACCCGAGATGCCGTCGTATGTCCACCATTCCTCCCAGCTGGACAGGACCTCTGAAAGCAGAAGAAATGCACGTGAGACAGGAGCAAAAGAGGAGCACAAAAATGCATTTGAGCCAAGGGTCTGGACAGCAATCGGAGAAGCACCTTGACAGACCTTTTGTCTCGATAAGTCAGCGCGAAGACCCCTGCTCGAGCCTGTGTCAATGACACCCGGATATAGTAACTAGGCTGTCAGGCCATAGACCCCATCCAGAGAGAGATAGAGGGGGAGAGGGGGGGGGGGGTGGGGGCAGACTGAGATGGATGGCAGTTGGCAGCCAAATCTTTGGCTTTTCAATGCGCATAATTCGCTGGCAATGTAAACAGCGCATGAAATCAACTAATGCAGGACTTCCCACTGATGCCTGATGGCGTAGACAAACCGAGCCAGCTAGTGCAAGAAATGAGGCAGACAAAACAAACAAAGCAGTGGCACTAGCAGTGGCGCCTCTCTTGGCGCTTCTCACTGGCAGCCAACGAGACGCCAGCGCGCCGCAGGCATGCCTGGGGGCTTCCTTTCGCCAAATGCGTGTCGCATGAGTCAACACGGTTCGACATGCTGCTATTTCTGGCTATACATACATATACATATGTATATCTATATATATATATATATATATGGATACTGCCATCCACAGCGCCTTCTGTCTACCTCCAATTCGGGCAAATGTTGTCGCCAGTCGGTCGGGCGCCAATAAAGTTTACACTCAGTTGCCACATTTCGTTTATGGGCAAGTTCTGCTTCCGCTTTATCAAGCGACAGACAATTTTCGCTATTTTTCTTTCGGACCAACCCCAGAACCAATCTCAATCTCCACCGCCGCCGCCGCCGCCGCCACCGCCGCCACCGCCGCTCCCTCGGCCAGCCGCTTTGAGCGTATTCAAAATTTATGCTATATGCGTCGTGCCGCAGCGGGTAGCGCGCACACAGCGCCAATGCGACGGCTGTGGGGCAGGATGTAAAGTCTGCTCGAAGATGAAGCGAGACAGCCAGAGAGATAGAGAGAGAGTGCGAGGGCCACTGTGCATGGGGAAGGGGGCAATAAAGCCAAAAGAAATTGCTGCAAGCCAAAACGGAAGTTGAGCAAGGGAGTCGCTGGCATCGCTGCTGCTGCTGCTGCTGCTGCTTCCTGCAGCTACCAACTACAGCGTTATGCTATGTCTTCTTTTCAATATACCCTTACGCAGTTCGGGCACTTTAACTAATTGAAGAGAGAGAGAGAGAGACAGAGAGGGAGAGGGAGAGGGGGTTGGAGTTAAAGAGCAGTTTTCCTAGCTGCTTAAGTTTAAGCTGAAGCTAGTTCGCAACTTGAAACGTTGAGAGTCTTGAATCTTTAAAGCCTGTGAATCGATATGTGGATACTATCTGATGATAGACTAGTTTTGGCTTCATCTAGTCACTACTTAAACGTGAGCTACTATAAATAATATAAACCTTTCATCAGTAGGAAAAATCACATAGGATAAATGGGATAGCTGCCCATAGGAAAAATCTCATGGCATAGACTGAGCCACCCCCCATTAGGCCACTTTACATGAAGATCTCTCCATAGGCCACTTTCCATATGGTATTTCCTTTAAATAACATCGCAATAGGTTGCTTGCATAGGGTCGTTGCTTGGGTCAATTCAAATAGGACATAGGGTACCTCCCACAGGGGGTAGCTCCTATGGGCTGCCTTTAGATCAAGGTTACATAGCATGATCTGCAAGACTTCCATTAACTCTTATATGCTATGAGAGTAACCTTTGAGAAGTGTCCAATGGGAAGAAACCCAGGAAGTAATCACTTTTCATAGGTTGCTTCCATAGAGCATAGAACACAGCCCAAAGGATCATAGCTTTAGGAGTTCGAACCACTTCAGTCCAGACCCCTCTTTATCTAAATCCAAGGCACAATGACTGTAGCCAAAGGCTCACAAATTAGCTTCATTAGAGGCACCAAGCATTACTCTCTCAAGCATGGAACTGTCTAGTGATACCATCAGTAAAGTCAGTGATCCTAAGCAGCTTCATACGCTGCATAAGCCTGGCTGCAGTTAGTGTATCTACTATCTACTATATTTAAGCCATAAGACAGTAAGATTGTTTGAATTGTGGGCGCAGATAGCGCCGCGGCTCTGTGGCGAAGGCCTTCTGGAGGGGGGGGTAGGCAGGGTAGGGTAGGGGTATTGTCGTGTTGCTTTTCTTAAAATAACAATGAACGTCCGTTTGGTTGAATACGCGAATTCGTGAAACGCGACTTGCCGTCACTTCATTTTGTTTGTTTGTCGCGTATTTTGTGGGATAGTTGTTTCGCAGCTCGGCGAGGCCCGGCTCGCTTCCTCTTCCTCTGCCTCGACTCCGACAGCGAGTCCCGCTTAGCGCTGTAAAGTATGCTATTAAATTGGCCTGGCAAACGAAGTCAAACCGAAAAATGGCACAAAGCCTTCAATAAAAAACATTTGAGAATGTTTTACGGCATTTTGCAAAGGGTCGCTTGATTTTTTTTTTCTTTTCCCTTGCTTTTTTTCTTTTCTATTTTTATTTTTCCTGCCCGCTCCTGGGCCACCCCTCGGCGTGCAGCGATTCGCCCCGTTTCGCTGCCCTCGCAGCTCGTAGTTTTCTAAGTCTCTAGCCGATTCGTTTCATCTGTCGTGATGATTCGTCAACAGATTGCACATTTTCAGCGGGTGTTTGTATACCCTGGAAGCCATTGGGCATGTGAATTTGGGGCATATTGGCTTCGTGGAAATGTGTGAAATGGACAGGGGAAGGCGTGGCCAGAGCACGAGGTGAGACTAGGGAGTCAATGTAGGCATATTGATCTATATGTCCGACCTTCTGTGCTTCGTTCCGGCCGTACTTCAGTCCGTCCGTGCTTCTGTCCGCTTATCCATCCGTCCGACCGTCCCTCCGACAGTCTGCCGTCTGCCTGTCTACCTGACCACAGCAGCAGTCTTGAGACACAGGGTATCTCCTAGTCATCCCACCTACCCCGCTCGACTACTCGAACTTGTTTTCCTTTGATAGAGCGGGCCACCAGCTTCCCTGACTTTCAACTTCCCCCCATTAAGCCATTTGGCAATTTGGGTTTTTATGCTGCAACAGCAACTTAATTTATTGTTATAACAGTTTTGTCGGCTCACATGCCAGGCGCGGGCTGGGGGGCTGTGATAGGGGGTGGGCGTAGTGCTGTGGGGGCTCCCCCTCGTTGCCCTTTTCCTTTATATCTATCAATTCGTTGGCTGGACCGCGTGTCGCCAATTTTGTTGTGAATGCTTTATGAAGAGATTTGCCAGAGTTTCATTATCTATTCAAATGGTAATCGTTGGGTATCCATTTCCTTTATCTCTCTCTCTCTCTCTCTCTCTCTCTCTCTCTGCGTGTGAATGCACAAGTTTTAAAGCCTTCGACTTGTTCTTGTCTAATTGAGGTTAAGTATTGGCTGACGTCTGGCTTTTGCTGTGAACCATCATCTATGGGAGTTGCTGTCTAGGCTAGATCTGACTTTAACTATGATAGCTTTGAATCTAACTATCCATGTCTGCTTTGAGTCTATCTTGAGATGGTTCTCTAATTCGTTTCGTAAGTCCTTCAACAGATTTATATATTGTTTAGAGCTCTACGAGGGACTTCTCCATATGTGTTCCTTCCGTCCTCTGAACTATGCTCCATGAATGCTCCAGCTCATTTTCCTATGAGACTGTGCTCCGACACACTTCAAGCTAATGCCAAGCTCGTTCCAGCTTGGCTAAGTCCTTCCATCTCATCTCATTACGAACTCAAATCTTCACTTTATAGCTATTCCCACCTTTAACCAACGTCCAAAATTCGCTTTAAAACTCTAAAAATTAGTTCATGTCCGACGTCTGGCCTACCGCATAGATTTAATATGTTAAGTAAATAGTTGTTTCCTTGTCGCCTTCGGCTCGGAACATGCTCAAAATCTTTTGTTTGTCTTGGACAAGCAAAAACTTTCTAATAATTCCAAATCTGTTTCTGCGGCTTTCGACCCCAAAAGGGCTATAAAAAATGATTGTTGAAGCGTAGAGCTTGAACGACTGCCTAATGCTGGCTCAAGGATAGAAGTGATACTTTAAGTTATTCGAAACTATATATAGAACATTGTATTGGGAGTATCTAGAGAATGGCGTATAGAAAGTCTCTAAGATTTTTCTAGTCTGAGCTTAGAGCTTTGAGTAAGGGCTTGGATTGATTACTGATTGAACGATTGAACGATTGATTGATTGATTGACATTCAGATTGATTAAATGTGGGACTGTCCAATTGATTGACTGGAGACTGATTGATTGACTAGCTACTGATTGATTGACTGATTGATTAGGTACTGATTGATTGATTGATTGATTAGCTACTGATTGATTGACTGATTGATTACATACTAATTGATTAGCTACTGATTGACAGATTGACCAGCTGACTGATTGATTGACTAACCGACTGACTGATTGATTGCCTAGCTTACTGATTGATAGAATGATAGATTGATTGATTGATTGACGATTGATTAGCTACTGTCAATCAGTAGATAATCAATCTGTATGTAATCAATCCGTATGTAATCAACAGATTGACCAGATTACTGATTGATTGACTGATTGATTGGCTAGCTACTGATTGATAGAATTATTGATTGATTGACTGATTGATTGGGTACTGATTGTCTGACTGATTGACTGACTGATTGACTGATTGATTGACTTACTGAATGACTGATTGATTAACGCTTTAAAGTCTCCAAAGACAGACGGCAGGAAGGAAGGACTCACTGCTCAGCAACTAATATACTCTCTTCTGCCAATTAAAGCCAATAAACAAAAGTTTTCGGTTTGCCAGCCAAATATCCCTCTATATATATATAGATGTGTGTGTGGGCGTATATTATTTTGGGACTGTTGTGGCCCAACTCCTTATCGATAACAAGCGATGACTAAATTAAGTCCTTGTTGCCTATTTCCATTGTTATTGTTGTTGTAATTAAGAACGTTAAATCAAAATCAAAATAAAGCGCGGCGGGCGAACTCTGAAGCATTGTTATGAGCTCCTTGATATGTTGTTGCTTGTTGTTGTTGCTGTTGTTTCTGAAGCCAAAGTGCCTATGAAAGGACAACAAGAACAAAAGTCACGCACACTATAGAAATTGCAATGAGTGTGCGTGTGTGCGTATGTGCGTGTGTGTGTTTGTGGGTGCTTATAATGGCGTTGCGCATCAAAAGACAAAAGACAACACGCCCTGCTAACTAATTCAAGTTCAGGAGCGCACTGCAGTTGAAAGCGGGCCCAAGTGTCCAGTGTTGCGAAAGAGTTGTGAGTGGAGATGTTGAGAAGTCTGCTAGCCACACTGAGCATAGTCTTGGTAACTTGGCAAGCTGAGGCTATGGGTATTATAATTGTAATGGAAAAGTATTTCTTCGATAGTACTACAAAATATGCTGGGCGGACAGTTAAATAGAGGTACTCTTTTCATAAATTAATTTATTTATTATTATTTTTTTTTAAATATTTGAGCCCCTTTCATTGAGAGCTTAAAAATAAAACAGAATTTTTTTGCAAATTTAAAGTTCTATAGTTTTTGTAGCTAATAAAAATATTTTATTAAATTATATATTTATTTTTTAAATATTTTTTTTACCAATCACACACTCTATGACTTCATTTGGAGCGCCCTCAGAAAGTGCGGCTCAAATGCCCGCTCCGCTCCTGTTTTATTTAATTTGAAATGAATGCAATACACGCGACCAGAAACAAAAGTTGAATCCAAGATAGAAAAGACAATGGACGAAACCGCAAAGGCAATGACAAACACACACACACACACACACTTGCAGCGAGCCCTTTTATGTGTAAATTATGGGTTCAATATAATATTGACAAAGAATCAATAAAGGAAATGTCCTTAAAATTAATAGGCGACATTCTCTGATATCGAATTACTCGCTCTGTCATCGCTTTTAATTAAAATTTCTAGACAAGGGCGCGACACACACACACACACACACACACACACACACACAGACACACACACGCACTCGCACTCGCACACACACTTGCACATGTCGTCGGCAAAATTGATGACTTCCTGTTAAGCGCTCGCTGATTAGTATCTGGGAGTATCTGAAGGATCCAGCTCAGACGGCGGCTCAGTTTATCAAATTGTCGCCTCGTCGCGAAGATTGACGGGCATAACTTTGGTCGCAGTGCCTTTCTCATGCCACGCCCACAACACTGTCGTGTTTGAGGTTGGGCTTTTGGTTTCGGGTGGTGCCCGCGGCACTTGAACAGCTTTTTGTTGGCCTTTTTCTTTCTTTTTTTTTTTTTTTTGTGTGGATTTAGCTTAACATTGAGTTAATTTGCCTTAATGAACTTTTCCCTAAGGGTTAAATGCGGCGAAAGTTTGCGATTTGCTTGCAGAAGAAGAAGAAGGGGGAGGGGGCGAGGGGAGGGGGGTTGGAAATTTAAGATGGAAATTACTTTAAAATTTTTGTGGGTTGATTAAGACTTAAGACTCGACTTGTGATGGTCCGAAGTGAATGATGCTGATGAATGTTAATGGGCTGATTAATTAAAGAATGGGTGATTGATGCTGATTGACTGACTGGATGATTGATTAGCTGATCACCTGATTGACTAAATGGTTGTTTGACTTTGGATTACCTACTGATTGACAGACTGACTGAATGATTGACTGACTGATTGATTGACTGACTGACCATCTGACTGACTGATTGATTGACTACTGATTGACTACTGATTGACTGACTGACTGAATGATTGACTAACTACTGATTGGCAGACTGACTGAGTGATTGACAGACTGATTGATTGATTGACTGACCATCTGACTGACTTATTGATAGAGTACTGATTGACTACTGATTGACTGACTGACTGAATGATTGACTGACTACTGATTGGCAGACTGACTGAGTGATTGACAGACTGATTGATTGGCTGTCTGAGTGATTGAGTACGGACAAACGACCACCTGACTGAGTGAATGATTGACTACTGATTGACAGACCAAGTGATTGACTGATTTATGCAATGTGACTCGTTGATTAACTACTGATTGACTGAAAGAGTGAATGATTGACTGACTGATTGACTCACTGCTTGAGTATCTGGCAAACAATCTGATGGCTGGATGATTGATGTAGTACGCAGTTAGGATAGCTTGTCCCTAGTAACTCTCTCTTGAGCGCCCCTTTACCTATTTGAATTTCTACCAAAATCTAGTGAATCGTAATCTGATGATATCTAATTTTTGCTCTCCCTCAACTATTCAACTTGAGTTTGAGTTACAAAGAAGACGAACAACAGCGGCGACAACAATCGACCATTAGGCGACTTCTCCGGATATTTTTGCGAAACTTTTGTTTTGTTTTGAATTTCTTTTAAAATTTGTTTCACATATTTTGTTTGGCGTGCGAAAACAAATGAATTTTTGCCAAAATTGTTGGCAATGATATCAAAAGTATTTGTTGCTGTTGTCGTTGAGGCTTATTTTTCAGCGAGGCTCCCAAAAAACGAACGAGCGAAAAGTGAAAAACACTTGCAAATTCCAATTTCAGTTCGCGCCGGGCGCCCCATGAAAAGTAAATTAAAAAATAGGTCAACAAACAAGAACAAAAACAAAAACAGCCTAAAAAATTAGAGCGAAACCCAAAACAATGGGGGGGTTACCTAAAACGAAAAAACTAAAAAAAAAAAACCTGAAAAGAAAACTGAGAATTTGCAATTCACGCGATGAGTTAACAGCAAAAGTTTATTTTTGATACGCGAACCCATCGAAGCGCCGCCCATGCGAGTCCCTTCGTAGCCCTCGCAGATAATATTTGTGCTCGGATCCAATCTATTTTCTTTTTCCATGGAATTTGAGCTCTAAACCAAAATCAACTTTTATCGATAGACAATAATATCGATATTGAGTGCATCGATTAGCAATTTGTTGCTATATAAGAGGAAAGAGATGCTTGATTGATTTGAATGACTGACAATCCGTGAATACAGATCAATACTCCGAAACCAAGAATGACCAAATTTTAAAAACTTCAGTTTTGAATGGTAATCCGAGAGTCGTGCTTCACACGAGTCTAAAATGGTATAATACTCCGAAATCGAACAAATAATGCCCGAGATAGAGCCATGCAAAGCTGAGGAGGTCTCGCTTCTTTCTCAATGGAATATTTTGAAAAGTTCTCCACTTCCGCTTGAGTCAACAGAACTTGGTAAATCAAATATAAAATATTTAAAACCGACATGAAAAACTTTTTTAAAGTTCAAGTTAAAAATTTTGTGAAAAGTGTGAAAAAGTTAGGGCAAGGATAAATCCTGATTAAAATCAGGGAAAATTTTGGTAATACGAATTAGCTTTAATGAATTCTAACATCTGAGTTGGATACAGGGTAGCTCGGGCTGCTCTGAAGGGGGTTTCTGCTTCGATATAGTGATGATCGGCTGCAATATACCCTGTGAAAACAGTCTTCGGCTGTTTCGATCATTGCTTCTAGTGCACATACTTATGCTTACTCATATTACAGGGTATTCATGTCTACACCCTAGACACACTCTCTTAACTATCGTTTATATAGCATTTATATTAATGCACATATCCGAGCACAGTCCATAACACCTCTTCACGCACATTTGCATGGGCACAGGGTATACTTTAAATAAAACTTAATATTTTCTATGCAAATACGTTTGGCCATTCATACAAATGTGTGCAGAAGTTTTCGGTATTATTTAAAAGCCGACCAGATTTGTGGCTGCAAAGGTCGACAAGCCAAATGGAAGGGGAAGGGGAAGGGAAGGGAGGGAGGGGAGAGAGAGACTCAGAGAAAAGGAGGGAAAAAATAAAGCGAAACGTAAACAAACAAAGCGCTTGGCATACCCCACTCGCCTCGCTCATCACTCTCAGGCCAGGCACTCACTAAAAACATGCCACACGTTTTTGTATATCCTAGAGCCCATTGCAAAGTGTGAACAAGTGGGTATATCAACTATGAGAGAGGCAGTGATTGGGTCTGCTACCTTATAGTTCGATAAAAATTGTTATCGATATACGATTTATGTGTTATATCTTCTCTCTCTCTTGAGACTGGTGACTGACTGACTGAGACTCTCAGCTGTTGCATGCTGATAGCTGGTCAGGGTATTTGCAAGTCGGGCATGCCCGACTGCCATACAAAAATGTTCTGTTTTTCATTTTTCTAGCAGCACAATTCACAGTGGCAAATTGCATGGCCCCCAGGCGCATGATGTGGACGGACTCTCTCTAATGGCCAATTCCTTGACATGCCACAGCACACACACACACACACGCACACACACTCAGTCACACTTGCACACACACATAGACAAATAATTGTGGTTACAAAAAGCTCATGTTAAGTTTCAAAACGAGCGACAGAACGGGGTTACGAACTAGATGGAAGAGTGCATGAACGAACTGACAGAGAGAGCGAGAGAGGCAGATATATAGAGACAGAGAGAGAGAGAGAGAGAGAGAGAGAGAGAGAGAGAGCGAGAGAGAGAGAGAGAATATGCCGGAAAACGAAAACGTTTGAAAACCATAATTTGACTAAAAACCGTCTAGACGCGCCAACTAAGCAACTAACCAACTATCTTAATAAGTTGCTCGGCCAAAAACTTTGCCAACACAAAATCCCGCCTAGAAGAAGACGGAGCAGAGGGAGAGGGAGTAGAGGAAGAGGGAGCAGAGGAGCAAGGAGCATTCAAGAAGGGGGATTGAGCTGGAAGCCAGGAAGTTGCCGCTGCTGTTTTGTGGCATATACAATTTCGATAATAAGCAACAGAGCGCATTACGTGCGCCAGCAGCGCAGGCGGAGTGGGCACTGACAGGTGAAGTCTGGCGGTGGGCGTGGCACACGTGTGCAATGCTAATGCGAGTCACGTCAACGCTGCATACGAAATCGTTGCAAAGTTACCAAAAAAAAAAAAACAAAAAAAAAATAAAATAAAGGAAAAACATAGAAAACCTAAACTTGCCCCACAAGTTGCTGCACTAATGCACTGAGCGCAGAGAAAAGTGGTGGGGAGTAGCAGGCTGTGATATACCCTGTAAGTGGTTTCTTATGAAGTGCCTTGAAATGGCTAACAAATAAGCTCGGACTGATGCCATGCAGTACTTAAGAGTGATAGCAAACAGGTGGACAGATTGATCTTTATAAGGGAGTAGTCGACTTGATAATACCCTGTAAATGTTAGAGAAGTGCCTTAAAATGGCATCACATGAGCTCGAACTGTTCTCTTCAACTGTGTTTCTTGTATCATTTTACTGTAAAGACATATGGGTGAGCAGCCTTAACATTGTTAGGAAGTAGTAGACAATGATATACCCTGTAAGTGTTACTGAAGTGCCTTGAAATGGTATCAAATGAGCTCAGACTGATGTCATGCAGTACTTAAGAGTGATAGTAAACAGGTGGACAGATTGATCTTCATAAGGGAGTAGTCGACTTGATAATACCCTGTAAATGGTATCAAATGAGCTTAAACTCTTCTCTTCAAGTGGGTTTCTTGTATGACTTTATTGTCAGCAAAAATATAGGTCCAGCCATAGATTTGTAAGGAAGTAGTAGACTCCGAAATACCCTGTAAATTTTAGTGAAGTGATTTGAAATGATTGCACATGGCTCCCTAAATGTAGTTCTAGCACAGTTTGTATGCATTAGAGTACGTACAAAAAGAATTGAATTTTGAGCGAGAGTAGTAGACGCAAGTATACCCTGTACCTGTGCCTTGAAGTGGTTTCTTATGCCTATAAATGCATTGCTTGCATAGCTTTACTAGTTGGTGGGCAGGCTTGATGCAGTATGACTGGCTAGAACATACCCTGTAAATGAGTTTGACGTCTTTTATTGGTTAGCTGCTACTTTAATAGCCAACTTACTTCTCTGTGAGCTAATCAGTTACTGTCTTCTTAGTATATTAGACTCAAGCATACCCTGTAAATTGTCTTCGACTAGCTCCACATTGGCAGCTTGCGAGCCTGGCCGATGCAAGTGGTTACCATGTGTGTGTGTGTGTGTGTGTGTGTGTGTGTGTGTGGTTGGCATTGGCCTTTAAAGCACCAGCTACAACCACAACAACAACATAAGCTTGAATAAATGCCTTTAAGCTATTCATTTGTCGATTTGTGGATTGTCAGTCGTCATTTATGCCCCACGGCGAAATGCTACTCTAATGCGAATGTCTGCGGCTGTGTGTGGGTGTGTGCCTAGCAGACAAAAGCACAATCAGCTAAACACCCACACACACACACACACACACACACACACACACACACACACATCACACATTGGCTCTTGTCGAGACAGAGGAAAAAAAACTGTATATAATCCATGTCAAAGTGATTTTTCACCTCAAGGGCAAATTTAACACAATAATTTGCACAATTTGTCAAAACAACCCTCGGGCTAAATGGTATCATAAACCACAACAGCAGGCAGTCTAACACACACACACATACACCCGCACTTACACACCCACACACACACACAGAGAGAGACAGACATTGAGTTAGTCAAAAAGTCAGACGAGTTGATGGCGCTGCGTGCAGTCACGCCTTTAACTATGCACATATATATCGATACAGATATAGCTATGCCCTGTAGCCGAGTAGGGTATGCACAGGGTATGCACAGCTTAGAGGCACAGCAGGTCTAATATGATGCCGAATTCATATATTTTTATATTTAATCTTAGGATTTAAGTGCCCTTTATTGAATTTCGTTGAGTGTATGATCGCTTAGATACCCTCGCAGCCTTTAAGCAATGGGATTGATGACACCCGTGAGTGCTTATGTAACTGGCCAAGGTAAGCCATATATTAGATATCATAAATATTTATTGAAACAGATCTTTGCCTGTGGAATGTTAGCTTCAAGTCAAAGAGCCTCAGCTGGACGCATTTAATACCCTGTAAAGAATACTTCCAGCAGGCGTAAACTTCTGAATAACTCTGAGATTTTCGCCTAACTTCATCCTTCTTTAAGTCGAGTATCATCTGTGCACTGCTCTTCACTTCGTCTCATTGTCATTCCCACTCAATTAGAGGCGAAAGCATTCGAAGCATTCAAAACTTTAAGCACTCGTCGCACACTCGAGCCAACCACATTCAAGACGCTCACAATTTGCCAGAGTTTTTAATTTGCGCTGATTTATTGATCGGAATTCGTTTTTGCCTCCACTCGATTTGACGTTAATAAAGTCTGACCAGCCACCTGTCTCTCTCACTCTCACTCTCTGCCTCTCTCTCACTATTTGACTCGCTCTCTCTGTTTTCTGCTAAATAAACACGGCAAAAGGTAAATTCTAAGTGTCGACGAGCCGTAAAATTTTCACTTTATTTAATAAAACAACAGAAAAAAAGAAAAAAAAGTGAATAAAAAATAAAAAAAAAATAAAATAAAATATTAAAAAAATAATAAATGGAACTTTATGAAAAATTCAACATTTTTAGCATTGCTCTACTACTCTTAATCTCTCTCTCTCTCTCTCTCTCTCTCTTTCCCTCTCACTCTCATTCTATCTCTCTCTCACTCACTCTCTCTTACTTTCTCTCTCTCTCTCTTTTTCTCTCAATATCTCTCTCTCAATCTCTCTCTCTCTCTCTCAATCTCACACTCTCTCTCTCTCTCTCTCAATCTCTCTCTCTCTCTCTCTCTCTCTCTCTCTCAATCTCACACTCTCTCTCTCTCTCTCAATCTCTCTCTCTCTCCCTCTCTCTCTCTCTCTCTATTGCTCTTCATTTTGCTTTAGTTGCCCTCAATTGCCACTTATCTAATTAAAGACGCAAAAACTATTTTTTTTACTTTTGCCTCAAGTCAAATATTTTCTTCCATCAACTCGAGATTCTTTCAATCAATTTGATTGTCCGCCAATCGATGTTTTCTTAACAAAATAATAAATAAAAGGCAAATAAGTAATGAACCAAATGCTATGGGCGAGATAGAGAGAGAGAAAGAGAGAAGCGAAGACTGCATTTCTTATATGAAAACTTTTCAGCTCTGCTTAAAGCTAATATACTCGTTTCAGTTTGCTGAAAGGGCATAGAGATTAACTTCTATGAATACCTATCTCTAGTTATCTGCTCTAGAAGCTCAAGCAAAAGCTGTTCAATACAGTTTTGAGTAAGGCTCATCCTAAGCGCTTAGGCTGTAGGCTTGAGCTAAGCATCAATCAGTCAATCAATAAGACAATCAATCAATCAACAAATACAGTTTCTATAGAAATTGATGAAGCAAAAACAGGTCGAAAGGCAAACAGCAAAAAGTAGAATAGTTGACAACTTTGTTAGGCAGCAATCAGGCAATCAATCAGTCAGTCAATCAATCAATCAGCATAAAATGAAAATTTTCTAGACATTTTTGTCGTAGGCAAACAGCAAAGAGTTGAATATGAGGAAACTTTATTTAGCATAGATAATAGTTGGCAACTTTGTTAGGCATCAATCAAGCCATCAATCAGGCCATCAATCAGTCAATCAAATTTTCTAGAAATTTGTCTCGTTGGCAAACCAGCAAAGAGTTGAATATGAGGAAACTTTATTTAGCATAGATAATAGTTGGCAACTTTGTTAGGCATCAATCAAGCCATCAATCAGGCCATCAATCAGTCAATCAAATTTTCTAGAAATTTGTCTCGTTGGCAAACCAGCAAAGAGTTGAATATGAGGAAACTTTATTTATAGCTAAGGCATTGCTTCTGATAGTCCATTGCTCATGGCGAGTTTTCACTGTATTTTTGGCTATAAACCGCTAAGAGTTTGTCTGTATTTTCACTGTATTTTTGGCTATAAACCGCTAAGAGTTTTGCTCTTAGCTAAACTAGGCAAAACGAACTAAATTTGAGGCTTTAAGTTGTGTGTGTGTGTCCTGTGTGTGTGTGTGACAAGTGAAGAAGGCTAACAGAAGAAGAAGAGCAAGAAGAAGAGGAAGCAGCAGAAGATGTAGAAATAGTAGAAGTAGCCGAAAGTCTGTTATTGTGCAACAAAATGCATTAACTCAAACAGTTGCAACTGTTGCAGCGCAGCAATTGCTGAAGTTGCAACTGGAAACTTGTCTCGCTCTCTCCCTCTGCCTTTCTCTCTCTCTCTCTCTCTCTCTGTGTGTGTGTGTGTGTGCCTCGCACAACATTTTACATTCGATGACGTTTTCATTGCCAGATGCAACGTCAACAATAACAGAAAATAGAAACAGAAAATGGAAAATGGCAAATGGAATAAAGTAGAAAAACAGCTGCAGCTCGCATGAATAACTGACCAGGCGGCGGCAGCAGTCGACTGACTGACTGGCTGACTGATGGATGGAGTGATGGAGTGATGGAGTGGCAGACTGATTGATTGACTGAGGCACTAGCTGACTGAGTAACGGAATGACTGACCGACACTCTGCATGATTGGCTGGCTGAGTAAAGTGATTGACTGACTAGCTGATGGACTAACTGAGTGATTGAATGATTGAGCGATGGAGTAACTGATTGACTGACTGAATGAAATGATTGACTGGCATACTGATTGAACGATTAAGTGACTGAGTTAAGTGATTGATTGTTTAGCTGACGGAAGATTGACTGTGTGATTGAATGATTGACTGATTGACCGACTCACAGACAGATGCACTGCTTGAGTCAATGATTGACTGAGTGTGTGAGAGACTGCCTCAGTATGTGATTGACTACCTGATCGATCGACAGAATGATTGATTGATTGATTGACTGACTAACTGACTGACTGAGTGATTGCATAAATGGCTGTTTGATTCTCTTTTTGTAGGATATATTTAGTCTATCATTAATTCGGTTTGTCTGAGTGCTAAGAATCTTAAGCTTTTGACTGTTCTAGGCTGATCTTTTGTTGGTATTTGAAGTCTGTAGCAGAGATTGACAGCAATTTGAATACAGGGTATCTACTGGTTGAGCACTGAACGTCTAGTGTGAATGCTGAGAGTCTTAAATCTCTGTCAATCTCTAGATGTTTCGAGAGTTTTTCCAATGATTGAGTCGACAGTTCACAATATAACACGAATTTCACTTTATTACAGGGTATTTGCTAGTTGAGCACTCTGAGTGGCTGTCTGCATGCTCAGAGTCTTAAGATCTCTCACTGTTAGACAATCAAATCTCGTGCTCGCACTTGACTGCAGGGTATCTGCCAGTCGAGCAGCTTGAGCGACCACCATCTCTCTCTCTCTCTCTCTCTCTCTCTCTCTCTCTCTCTCTATCTCTCGCTCGCTCTCTCTGCCTGTGTTTTGGCTTTTATTTTGTGATTGCATATTTCACTTACCGGAACTGCAAAGCAGAACGATTGCTGAGCAAGCGATAAATCCAGCTGCGGAGAAGCAGAACGTCTGTCCATGCACTGCCATGATGAGGGGCGGCGGCGGCGGGGCGTGGAGAGGGGGCCGGGGGGCTGGGGGTGGAGCCAAAAACTAGAACTCGGGCAGCAGTTGATGAAGCTGTTGTCAATGTTGTTGTCGAGCGTTTTATCTAGTTGTCAGCTAATGCACAAGAGATCTCTCTCACTCTCTGTCTGTCTCACTCTATCACTATCTCTTTTGCACTGTCTCTGTCTCTGTTTTCGGGCCAAGTCAAGTTTTTATTCAAAAAGTGGCATCGAGCTGGACTTTTGAGTGGCGAATTCAGTTGCCAGCTTCGTCGAACGACAGCAGCTGCAGCTGCTGCAGCCGCTGCACTCCTTTGGCCACATTCCTCTGCCAGCGCTGCTCGCCGACTCCCGTGTCCTGTGTCCTGCTGCACATGCAAATTTTAATTTCCGTTGCTTTCTTCGATGTGCACACAACTGACATCCTTCATTTCCGACCCGCAACACACACAAAACTTTCTCTTACTTTCTCTCGCCGAATTCGCTGCTTTTTTCGGTTTTTTTTTAGTATTTTTTCACTTAATCAAAAAAAATTACTTTAAAAAAAAAACTTTGCGCGTTTTGTTCATTTCAATTCAATTATTTTGGATTTTCCTCATGTTTTTCTGGAGTTTTTCCATTTTAGAAAACTGAAAATTAAAAATAATTTTAATTATTAATTTTTTATATTTTGAAAATAATTTTTTTTAAGTTTAATTTTCCATAATTAAAAAATAAAATTATTTATTGATTTATTTTTTTTTTATTTCATTTATTTTTAAAATGATAAATTATATTTTTTATTAATATTATCAATTAGTATATATTTTTATATATTTTTATTTGTTTATTTTTTTTATGTATTTTTATTTAATATTTTATTTTAATTTTAATATTTATTTTTTTAAAATTAAATTATTTATTTATTTCAATTTGAATTTTTAGGATTCAAATTTAAATAAATATAAATTAATGTTTCTTAATATTTTATAAATTTAATTATTAATTTCTGTTAATTTTACTAATTCATTTAATTTGAAGCTTACAATTTGATTGAAAAGTTTCTCTCTCTTTGTTATTAGCGATCAAATTTCGTGTTATCTGCTGGCTAACTGTTTCTTAGAATGGGCAGACAGGCGCACGCGTCCGTTCGCAGCTGCATCCGAATCGAAACTGAGTTGCGTCCTTGCCTAACGGCTGATAGCAGCAACAGCAGCAGCAGCAGCAGCGAAAGCAGCGCCAGCAGCAGCAGCAGTCGGCAGCTGCTTCGTCTTCGTTTTGGCGCTCGTGGCAGCGACAGCCGAAGCTGCCGAAGCAGCTCGTCGTATACTGCTGGCTGGCGTATAAGTCCCAAAAACTGGTTTGGGGTATTTGTGTGTGGGGGGAAATTTGCTAAAACCTAAAATTGCCCTTAAGCAAGTGGGAACAGTGCAGTGACAGTTTATATTTAAATTTATATTAGCATAAATTGCTCTCTAAGAAATTTTAAATAAAAATAAATAAAAATATTTTATTAATAAAAATATATTTCATTCATTTTATATTTATGCACTTTGCTCGCACAGCTGTACCCAGCTCGCTTGTAAACTGTTCTCGAAACAGTATTTTAGCCGGCTGTTCCCTGTGCACACTCACTCTTATACGCAGCTCTTCGAATTGGCGAATCGCCGGCTGCGCTGCCAGCGCCAACGCGATTCGCGTCGGCAATTTTTCAACGAATTACAACGCTTGACGATGCACGTGCTGCCGCTGCCAGCGTCTCGGCAACTGCCGTTAGCTAAACAGAGCGTAGCTTGCTCTTTGCCGTTGTTGTTGTTGTTGTTGTTGCTGCTGCTGCTGCTGCCGCTGCTTTCTTTTATGCCGCTTATCAGTGGGGGCGTCGTCGTAGGCAGCGCAAAACAACGCTGAGCCCGAGGGGCCCCGCTGCCCACGTAATGTGCCCGCCCTGCGCCTTGCGAGAAAACCTTTGATATAAATTCTTATTGGCGCATTACAAATTGTCGTCTTCGTTCAGCATGTGTGTAGGAGTGTGTGTGTATGTGTGTGTGTGTGTATATGTAATGTAATCACTCACATCACAGAGAGAGAGAGAGAGAGAGAGAGAGAGAGAGAGAGAGAGAGAGAGAGATCTCGCTTATTGTTTGTTTTGTCATTAGATTTCGCGCATATTTTGAGGTAATTAGATTTTCACCTCATTTGCATACAAATGATGCCGAAGCACAAAAATCAAATAGCACACAAAAAGAAAAACAAGCAACAACAACAACAAAATGGAGTCAAGAATCCTGCGCTCGACACATGTTTTCACGTTTCCATTGTCCTTTCACATCTCATTGTTTTGCTCGCTAATCAACGCGCTTTTGTTTCTTACTCCCCTCGCTGTGCTCCCCTACCCCTCTCTCCACTCCCACTCTCCACTCTCCACCCTCCACTCGCTTAATTTAATATTAATTTAGTGCAGCAGCTAAGCTCACCTGTCGCTTTATGCCTCATCCCTTTTCATTACTTTTCACTCTTGCCTTGGGCCTACTTTCGTTACTCGTTACTTTACTCTGCCCATGTTACTTTTACTCGTTACTTGTTTCTTTCTTTCCTTTCGCCACTCGCTGCTCATTACTCTACACTCTCCACTCCTCAGCACCCTCCTCCACTCTCCACCCTCCACTCGCTACTCTCTGCTTGTCGTTGCCTCTACTCGCTGCTCCTCCATCCATCTACATATCTTTGTCTTTACTGTCTTTTACAACATTTGAACATTTGACAACACTGTCGAAGGACACACTGTTACTAGCTCAATGCTCGACAGCATTTGGGTCTCCATCAAATTTTAGTAAATTCGTCAGTTCGTGCTCCACACTCGAGGCGAACAGATCGAGCTGAGCAAAATCAGAGAAAATAAATATATTTCAATATTTCAAATAGATCTGTGAAATGGATCCACCAGAGGTAATTACAAATTTATATAAAATAACGCTTATCCTCCAAACAGATATTCAATATCTCCTTCATTTTAGGAACTGAAGCTGCCCATCTGGCTGGAGGATCCCGACCAGTTGAAGATCTACGAAATTTGCCGCAGAAACGCCTCTCGTCCGCCGCGATTCGATGTGGAAGGGGCTCGCGTAGAGTGGAACGAGACGGCTGAGGAGGGCGAGCCTGCAGAGCAGGAGGGGCAGAAGCCGCTGAGCGATGCCGATAAGGAGGCTCGTCTTCGCTAGAATATTATATACGTTGCATGAGAGAAAGATTGGCCTGACTTATTTGTTCGCTTCGTTTCGCTGGAATAAATAACGTCAAAAGAGCCAACGATAACTTGGCGGGTTTATTACTGTTAGATTGAGGTGTATTGGGACAGATGTCTTTATGCTCGTCCCCTTATCAGCTCCTCCCAAGAGCTAAAGCCAGAGTCGCAGCTCTGCTGTGTACGTGATCGATTGCATCAACGATAGTATCGATAGTTGAAGAAGTCGATAGTCAGACTCGCTCTCTCAACGAACAGATTCATCCAAGCTATGAATCCCCCATCCTAATAAAAGTTTACATTAAATTTTGGCTCTCGTAAAGTTATTTATTTCAGCGAACGATTCATCTGGATAAAATAGATCTGGCCAAATTTTCTCTTATGCAACGTATATAATAATATTCTAGCGAAGACGAGCCTCCTCATCGGCATCGGTCAGCGGCATCTGCTCCTCCTGCTCTGCAGCCTCGCCCTCAGCTATCTCGTTCCACTCTACGCGGTCTCCCTCCACATCGAATCCGCGACGAGCGACGGTGGTGCGAGACGGACGAGAGGCGTTTCTGCGGCAAATTTCGTAGATCTTCAACTGGTCGGGATCCGCCGGCCAGATGGGCTGCTTCAGTTTCTAAAATGAAGGAGATATTGAATATCTGTATGGAGGATAAGCGTTATTTAAAATAATTACCTCTGGTGGATCCATTTCACAGATCTATTTGAAATATTGAAATATATTTATTTTCTGTGATTTTGCTCAGCTCGATCTGTTCGCCTCGAGTGTGGAGCACGAACTGACGAATTTACTAAAATTTGATGGAGACCCAAATGCTGTCGAGCATTGAGCTAGTAACAGTGTGTCCTTCGACAGTGTTGTCAAATGTTCAAATGCTGTAAAAGACAGTAAAGACAAAGATATGTAGATGGATGGAGGAGCAGCGAGTAGAGGCAACGACAAGCAGAGAGTAGCGAGTGGAGGGTTGAGAGTGGAGGAGGGTGCTGAGGAGTGGAGTGTGTAGAGTAATGAGCAGCGAGTGGTGCAACTATCGCTGCTTTTGCAACACTTATGCTGATCAATTTCTGAATAAATTTGATTTGATTGAAGGAAATGTAAGAAGTGGACTAGCCTGGATAGAGTCTTATATAAGGTATATATGTATATATATAGATATGTATATATATAGATATGTATTTATATATATATATGTATATATACATATATGTATAAGGCATGTACGTTTGTCGACGCAATCAGAGCGCGGAGCTGCTAATTCAATTCGAATGTCTCGGTTCGATTTGAATGGCGTCTCGCCTGCATTATTAAATGCGCGCCGCAATTCAATCAAAGACCGCAACGCACAATTCAGACACTCGCACACCTCAAATGGCCCAAACCTCAAACTAGCCCAGCGCGCCGCACCACCCGAGCACCACCCGGCCAAGCACCACCCATCTCTCGCGCCAGAGCGCTGTCCGCAGAAACCAAAACCAATCACTTGACATTACAATTGAAAGCCAAGTCGGACGCGCCCCAACAACAACAATAACAACAACAACAACAACAACAACAACAACAACAACAACAACAGAAACAACAACAACAACAACAACAACAGCGACAAATTCTACATAAAATTTAACGCTTGGCATAAACTTTGAAATGCTCTATTAAGGCATAATTTTTGAGGCTATGGGAAAGGAATTTCGACTTTGCTTTAATACTGGAAACAATCATTTGATAACAGTGTTGCCAGATATCTAGAAAAATAATGGGGCACAGGGCAGAGAGCTCTCTAAAATGTAATCAAAACTATATATAGAGCATATTCCCACCAAGATCTCTATTAACTGTAGATCTAGATACTATTTATTATTTCAATGATTAGTAGACCATACTATAGTTATCCCTACATATGTGATACGTGTGATATCTACATGATCTATATGATCTATAGGATCTATATGATCTATTAGATATATATGATCTGTATGTTTTATATGATCTATATATCTTTTAGATATATATGATCTATATGATCTACATAATCTCTTTGATGAATATCATATATATGATCTATATGTTTCATATGATCCACATGATCTATATGATCTATATGATCTATATGATCTATGAGATCTATATGATCTATATGATATATATGATCTATATGTTTCATATAATCCATATGATCTATATGGTCTATAAGATCTATGTGATCTAGATGATCTATATGATCTATATGATCCATATGATCTATATAATTTATATGATCTCTATGATCTATATGATTTATATGATCTGTATGATCCATATGATCTATATAATCTATATTATCTATACGATCTATACGATCTATATGATCTCTATGATCTATATGATCTATATAATCTACTTGATATATATGATATATATGTTTCATATGATCCATATGATCTATATGATCTCTATGATCTATATCATATATATGATCTATATGTTTCATATGATCAATATAATTTATATGATCTCTATGATCTATGAGATCTATATCTTTCATATGATCTATATGATCTATACAATATATATGTTATTATGATCCCAATGATCTATCTATCCGTATGATCTATATGATTTCTATGCTATATACGATATATATATAAATGGCTCATATACCAAATCGTAGTTTTTTCTGCACACTCGAACAGGGTATCTTCGAGTCGATCCCTTGCCTTTGCCGTCTTCAGCAATTTGGCATTGATTAAGGCTTTGCGCTCCGAAGTTTGCTGGAGTAAAAAATTTTGGTTTGCCCTTTGCCAACTGGCGTCTGGCGCTTGTGGCTGTCAGCTTACACACACACAGAGAGAGAGGGAGAGAGAGAGAGAGAGACGCTGCATTGAATGCAATTGAATTGAATTCGTGGCAGTTTTAATGTAATTAGTTTTTACACCTTGCCAAACAGACACGATTGCTGTGTGAGGTGGGCAGGTGGGGCGGGTGGGGCGAGTGGTAAGGGGTGTGCAGTCTGCTGAATCCTTGAAGTGCATTGCAGTTGCCCTTCCTTTGTCTGCTTGCATTTTCTAATTAAAAACGCCAACGGCAATTGTTATTGGCCGCGGCTAATTGGCAACAAGATAAATCGCTGTTGCAATTTGCCGCCGCGAATTATGCGACAGGCAACAATTTGGGGCCAAGGTCCAGGCAGCAGCTAGACAAGAGAGCCAACCACCACCCCCAACCCCCAAACCCCACGCCTACGCTCACCAAGTGCAAAGCCAATTGAAGTGTGGCTCATAACAAATTTTTCCGCTCATTTTTTACGACTTTTTGGTCTCGCATTAAAGCTAGCAAAAGGCTGCAGGTGTATGGGGTGGGGGGTGGGGGTGGGAGCTGGGGAGGGGTTGGGCTTGCAAGCGAATTTGAAATTAATATAACTAAAAGGTTTTTGCACGCTGCGCGTAGCTGACGCTTGTTTCGCTTAAGGCCCAGCCACAGCCACAGCCAGAGCAGCAGCAAGCTGAACTCACTTCCACTAACTGCCAGCTACAGCCCCTACACACGCCCGCTCCACCTCCCGCCCTCATCTATCTTTTCTTGTTCTTTTTTTATTGATTTCCACGCGCCCAAAAAAAAAAAATAATGGCAAAGCAATGGCAGACGCAAGTTGCGTTTGCCTGCGGCCAGCCTTTAGCTTTTCTTTGACGTTTCACAACACTCAACGACAGAAAGAGAGGGAGAGAGAGAAAGAGAGAGAGGGAGGTGCGAGAGAGAGAGAGAGGGAGAGGGAGTGCGTTTAGCTTTAATCCTTGATTGAATGGCAATCGAACTGTCCAGCTGCAGCAAGCGCTTAATGCGCCAATGAACGAACTAGTTCCAGTTCATTTGCTGCTATCAACCCATCCAATGGACAGCAAACGCTCACACAGCACACTGATTTCAAGTTGTGTTTGATCAAAAACACAGTCTGGCAACGCTGTGGGCTATACCTTAAGACAGAAGCAGAAGCAGACTTGCTATATGAACTAGTTCCATTGACTGGCTCCTCTCAAGCTGATGTAGCTCTTGGGCAACTTTCATTAAGCTTCACCCAGAGTTTTCTCTATTTCCTCTGCTTTGGCTTATCAAAGCAAATACTTATTTAATCCGAACTTGTTCGGAACTAGTTCACTTGCACATGCTGCCATTGACTTGTGTCACAGGCTGACATTTGCTTCCCCCGTCAACTTGATATTGATATTCAGAGGTAAATTTCAGTCAGAGTTTTGCTATTTCCGCTCCTTTGGCTTATCAGCGCCGGACCAGGCCAGGCCAGGCCAGCATTAACTAGCTTCAGATCTGAATGTCAGCTGCAGATGACCTGCCTTACGCTGGCGAAGAGAGAATATAAGCATACGGCATGGACTGTGGAAGGATAGTTATCCTAGCTGGACTCTAAAGGACATCATGATGTGGATATCTCCTCTAGCTCTATTCCAGCTATTGTCAGCTTGACCTACGTTTTTTTTTCGATAACTCGAGACTCTACAGTGTATCTTGCAGTCGTGCAAGCTCCAGCCGCAAGCTGCACTCGTCATTCGATTTCCGGCTTAGCTTAAAGCTCAATATCCGTTATCCGTTATCCGTTATCCGTTGCAAAGCATTTTTTTGCGCTCTCAGTTTGCCGAGTGCGTGCGGCCTTCAGGTGTCAACATTATCTGCATTACAGCTGCAATTTATCGCTGCTACCAAGAAGGAGACGACGAAGAAGGAGAAGAAGAAGAAGAAGAAGAAGAAGAAGAAGAGGGACAACAACAGCTACAACAACAACTGTGAAGTGACCTCAGAGCTGAAGCTGCGGCAAGCGCTGTGCGGTGAGTGTGGACTTTATCGCTGCAATTGAGGCGTCTCATGTTGCAAGCAGCTACATACATGACTTATGCGCTATACCCTATGCACACAGTGCAGCAGAGAGCGGGTATATTGCTGTGAGGATAAACTATGTAACAGCCAGAGTATATATATACCTGATTGATAAGCAAGACTGTCCACTACTACTTCAACTTGCAAATGATCGATAAATATCGATAGTTTTCATATTTCTCTAAAAGTGGCGAAATATTAACTAGCAAACTTGCCCCTCTTGAGTAGAGCACAACTTCAATGAGCGCACGAGTTGAAAATCGATTAACAAGTGTTAAATATGCTCTTATTTCTAACTATCGATAACTATCGATATACCAAACACATATGCCATCAATAAGTTGGTACTTAACATAGTTGTACCAAGCTTCTTTTATGCTAGCTGTTGGCTATATTATGTTTACCGGGTATCTGCTAGTCGTTCACCCTCGTCCAAGCAACTTTAACTAGTTGGTTGCAGTTGCTGCCGCTGCCGCTGCTGCTGCTGCTGCTGCTGCTGCTGCAATGTGTACATTACGCTAAATTACATTTTGAATATTGAATCGATGCTGTTGACCTTCTCGCTCTCGACTCGAGTTCTGTTTATGCCACCTGTCTGCAATCGAAGCCAACTGCGGGGGTTTCGCCTTCACCTTTGCCTCCACGCCTCATTTTTCTCGTTTTCGTTTGGCTGCTTCAATTGCATTTTGTGGCTGCTGCGCTGAGAGACTTCAGTTCGACTTTAATAATATTCAATTATATATCGATTATAGAGTGGGGGTGGGAGTGGCCGTGGGCGAGAGTGTCTGAGAGAAGATCGGAGAGATAAATGAAAAAGAGCGGAAGAAGATGAGGAATAAGAATATATATAGAAGGGAAAGATTGAGAGATATATAGATGCATGGGTATATCGATATATTGATGGTATATCGGTATGTGGCTAATAAGATAGGCAGCTGGAAGATAAGTCAGAATTGTCGATATGAATATCGATAAGAAGATTTATAAAAAGATAGATGCGGAGAGAGACGGATGCATCTTTTCAGCCCAGCAGAGATATTCTCTAGAGAAGCTAGCTCAACTCTTGACTTCACCTCATATCTAGCAATGCCAAATCTATATAATGTCTACATCATAGCTCCAGTTCCCTCGACTATTTACCTTTCCTTTATATATAAATCGCGGTTTATTTCGTTTGTGATTGAGTCCGAGATTCGAGCCAGGGATTCTAATTTCTTTGGGCAGCTTAGCCAACGGCTACGTGTGGAGTGCCTAGAGTGCTCTACAGATATATGCAGAGCTATATATATATATGTGTGTCTGTGTGTGCATAAGCTGGCGGCTTAGTCAGGCATTCAGTCACGCACAGGGCACAAAGCATTTCACAGACACGCAACACCTCACGCATGTGGGTGCCAAAATCATTGGCTTCCTTAGCCTTTCTTTGTCCAGGCCGAACGTGCCTGAAAGGAGAGGGAGAGGGAGGGCGGGAGGTAGGGAGTGAGGCAGGTAGGGAGGTAAGGAAAGAGTTGGCAGCTGTTGCCAGTTGGCCTGCTGAAGCTTTTCATTTATACAGCGAAAACTCCTAATAAATGTTTTAAGACTTTTAACAAGTTTAAAGAAAATGCAATTTTTAAGCTAGCTTTAACTTAGGGTTCCCAGGACTAAAGCTCTCTTCAAAAGCGCATCAAATGCAGCTTAAAGCTGTCAAAAGCTGCTTAAAGCATACCCCAAATCATAAGCTCTTCTCTCAGCAGCTTTAAAGCTTTCTTTCCTTTGTGTACTGACGCTGTTAGGCAATGACTACTGTGCGCTGCCTTTCACCTGGTGCGTCTTGACTGCTGGCCTCAGCCACAAAATGGCTTAACTTGCTCTACGCGAGTGTGTGTGTGTGTGTGTGTGTGTGTGTGTGTGTGTGTGTGTGTGTGTGTGTGTGGAGTGTTTGCCTTGGCTTGTTATAAAAAGTAATTTTAATGTGTTAATTCTGTTGGCATTGTCGCTGGCAGCGCGTCAAGGATTAACTAAGGCGCCTCGACAGGCAGCCGCAGGTCAGTCGAGCCACTGTTGAACCGGTCTCCTATCAACTTAAAGCTGCAGCCAAGTGGAAAACGAGTGTTGCAACTCCCAACAGCAGCGAGCGGCGAGCAGCGGCAACAATAACAAGGGCTATAAACAAACACTTGCTCGTTTTCAATTAACAACTTTTTCTTTCCATTTTGGAGCGAACTCTCAGCAGCTCAGCCATGGAGTGCCTGACTGCAAGTTATCCTGTGAGCAGGTGATTAAGAGTCAGCTAACAGGCCGAAGGCAACAGCAGCATCAACTGTGACTCAACTGAAGTAAGCCTGAGGTAAGCCTGAGCTGGATTCGCTTTTACTCCGATTTACCAGTTATATATACTATATATATTTCAAGTCAACTCTCGTCTACTCGAATGTGCAACATCTCTCTCTCTCTCTCTCTCTCTCTCTCTCTCTCTCTCTCTCTCTCTCTCTCGGCATTGCCTAATTGATTTGCAAGTTGTGGGCGTCCCCTCAGACAGAATAAAGCCGTACAACAGGTAACCCTTGTACGCTTAAGGTGCTTTGCTGCTCGAGTCCTTAGGAGCTAAGGTCCTTAGCTCTTTAGGTCGTTAACAGCTTCCCCTGCAGCGCCCAGCAATGTACACAATGAATGCATTTAGTCTTGCTCTCTGTCTCTGTTTCCCCCCCTCTCTCTCTCTCTCTCTCTCTCTCTCTCTCTCTCTGTCGCCCAACTTGAACATTCTTTAACTCGCGCATCCTTTGCTCCTGGAGGCTGCCACCTTTTCCGTTTAGTTTTGCTTCGTGCTCATTTGTTGCCAATTAGTTTGCAGAGCATCGCAGTCAATTGGAAATTTCTGTGGCCCACAACTTTCGTGCGCCTTGTTATTGTTGTCTGAACTTTATTTTGTTGCCCTTTATACACTATCCTCTCGCATTCCCTAACAGCTCTATAGCGTCGCGACGGAAAGTTGAGATCTGATAGATGTCTGGTTTCGAGTTCTAGTGCCGTTGAGGTCTCTTTGTGATCTTAGTTGTAGGATTTCCTCAGTTGATCAGAACAGCAGCAGGGGAAGTCCTACAGCTTTACTGCTGAGAGTTGCCAGGGTCTAGCCAGAGGCAGACCTAGCTAGGCCAGCTAGTTTGGAGTTCACTGAAGTGCTGAGGGAATGATAAGCTCCTTCAACAGTTTTAGTCTGAAACAGCTTCACAAATGTTGTCACTCCTTAGCATCATTGATCCTACCCTAGGCAGACTTCAAGTCACTCCTTAGCATCACTGACCCTACCATAGGCAGACCTCGCTAGATCAGCTATTTCCCTAGCTCAGTGCTTGGAGTCCACTGAAGAACTGCGTGATTCGAGCCTCTCATAGAGAAAACCTATTCAGCTGGTGTCCTTTTGCAAGGGTATTTCCATTGAGGCTTTGCTGCTTTTTGGGCCTGCGCAAAATGATGATGACAAAGTTGCCCAAGGGGTTTCCGAGCACCTTTGCTGGCCTTGTTATTGTTGCTGCTGCTGTTTTGGTTATCCATTTATCGATGCGGCAAACTTTTGTAATGACTTTGAAAATAAAACAAGCAAATAATATGGCGGAGTCCTGCAACCGCAAAGCACCCCAGCCAGGTGGAAGAAGGAGGAAGGAGAAAGGAGGAATAGAAGACGGGGGAAAAAAAAACAATAAAAAGCAAACGAAACAAAAGACTAAATTATCCAACTATTGACAATAATGAGCTCTGCTAATGAGTAATGCGTAGTTGAGTGGGAAGTTCCAGACAGACAGACCGAGAGAGAGAGAGACGGAGAGAGAGAGAGAGGGAGAGGGAGAGTGGCCATCAAATGACCCTCCTGAACAATGTGCAAATGACAAAAGTTTTGTCTGTCGATTTGTTCAGCTCCCTCACTATATGTATATATATCTCCTCCCAGTTCCAGTTCCAGTTCCAGTTCCAGCTCGTCCCAACTGTAACTCGTTTGGTCAGTGGATGAAGAGAAAAACTTGTTGTTTTCCAGCGAAATTATATGTTTACCGTTAATTAGGTGCTGAACATTCGCGTGCGTCGTATAAAGTGAATAACAGACAGCAGCAGCAGCAGCAGCAGGAGAAAGGCCCTAAAAGGGAATCGAAATTGAGTTAGCCGTGGAGAAGAAAGCGAAGTCGAAGCTCAGTTTAGGCTCAGGAATGGTTCGTAGGGAGGAACGAAAAGAAAGCAAACTTTTCTGGGTAGTCGCTGGTGAGACAGAGCGGGTTGAAGTCCTCGTGCCTGGCACTTATTCTCTGGCCAACTCTACTCTCCATATCTCACTCACTCTCTCTCTCTCTCTCTCTCTCTCTCTCTCTCTCTCTCTTTCCTCTTAATCTGTCTCTATCTCTCTCTGTACCGAATACCTCTCTCTCTCTCTGTCTGTACCAAAGGCTTCGCTCTTTCTCTCTCTCTATCTCTCGTTCTCTCTCTCCCTCTATCTCTCGTTCTCTCTCTCCCTCGACTTATTTCTCTCTCTCTTTCTCTTCCTCTCTTTTTTGTCTCTCACTCTCTTAATCTCTGAGCTTCACATGCCTGTCGTATGCATATCTGCTTCTCTCCACATTCCATCACTCTTCCAGACTCTTCTCTCTCTCTCTCTCTCTCTCTCTCTCTCTCTCTCTCTCTCTCCCTCTTCCCCCCATTTCACATGCCTTCTCTTTCTCTTCTCACACACTGTTTACTCTCTTTCTCTGCCCACTCTCCCCTTTCTACACGCTCCACTCCGCACCAGCTTCTCTCGCCTTATTTCGTCTCGTCTCGTCTCGTCTCGTCTCGCTTCGTTCTCGCTCTGGTGTCTCATCTACTTTTCGCAGCTAAACGCCTCAAATTGCCAGACAAGTTGAGACGCATAAAACAATTTGCCAGCCAAATAGCAATACGCAACAGCCAGGCGACCCAACTACGTCATTCTAAAGTGTCCCTCGCGCCGTCAGCTCCCCTGGCAGTCTCGCCCGAGCTCTGACCTAACGGCCATGCTTCAAGCTAACCTCAATTGGGGCTCTGCTCGCTGTGTCTGTCGCCTGACCACAACAAAGTGCAAGTTTATGCCGCAATAAATGTTGCCCCATCGCCTAGTCTACGACTGAGACAGAGAGAGGGAGAGGAACAGAGAGAGAGAGAGAGAGAGAGAGAAGTAGTTGATCAATGCAGTTCTTAAAGGCGTCGCGTTATGGCGCTTCAAAGCATTTTGATGGGGCAACACCTATGAAAGGGCCTTCGACAACAATTCACATAAATAAACCAAAGGGAAGGAAGGAGGGGAGGACGAAAGGGCGAGGGGCTTGGCTTAGGATTAGGGTTAGGCTCTTGCCAATAAAGCAAAAGTAAAAACTTTGGCAGGCGCCCCACAAAACTGTCAGGCATCAGTAACTTATCGACCCTCAGCTTTTAAGTGGATGATTTCAGGCTTCAGATTTCCGCCACACACACACACGCGCACCTGCCAGGACTGTGTGTGTGTGTGTGTGTGTGTTGGGATACTTTCAATACCCTGTTTCTTAGTATGAACTATGCGAGCCTTGTTGTTGAGTGAGCTTGAGCAACAGGTGGGCTGGGGCTGACTTGAAAGAGATGAGAGCTGAGTTGGCTTGACTAACTCTGCCTCTCTCTCTCTCTCTCTCTCTGTCTCTCGGTCTCTCTCTATCATATCTGAGATATATGTAGCACAGCTGCATATTTACAGGGTATCTTTTGCTGCTCACTCTTTACAGCTTTCAAGCCTTTGTCCTGGGCTATTTCAGCTTTTGCACTTGTTTCCCCTCACGTATGAAGTATATTTTTCGGTTTCTCAAATATTTCGCATGGAACTCAGCCTCAGTTTGCTCCAACATCAAATCGGTTTATCATATTAACATATTTGAACACATAAGCTTCACTTATAGCAGCATTACCTCAAGGGTATTTCAGCTTCGACATACCTCCTTTCTCTCTCTCTCTCTCTCTCTCTCTCTCTCTCTCTCTCTCTCTCTCTCTCTCTCTCTCTCTTTCTCTCTTTCTCTCTCTCTCTTTCTCTCTCTCTCTCTCTCTCTCTCTCTCTCTCTCTTTCTCTCTTTCTCTCTCTCTCTCTCTCTATCTCTCTTTCTCTCTCTGTCTCCCGCTCTCTCCCTCTCTCTCTCTATCTCTCTCTCTCTCTCTTTCTCTATATCTGTCTCTTATTTCACTTTCAATGCGGTCGGCAAGCGCTTTTGCCGCTTACATTCAGCTGCTATTGCTGCTGCTCATGTTCTTCTTCTTCTTCTTCTTCCTCTCCCTCTTCCTCTTCTTCTTCTTGTTGTTGTTATTTCTATCTGCTATTTTCTTTATGTTGCCATTTTAGCAAAATTTACCCTCCTTTACTTCGCCCACCTCTGCTCTTTCCTTCGTCATCGTCGTCATCATTTTATTTTATAAACTCCTGCACTTTCTGGTCAACTTGACTGACTTTTAGTTGTGCCTCGACTGGAGCTCGCCAGCGTTAGCTACACTTCGACAAAAAGGCGATGCCAAAGGTGGCTAAGCAATGGGAACTGCTTGGATAGAGTCGATAATAAGCAGTCGGTTCAATCAGTCAATCAGTCAGTCAATCAATCATGTATTAGTCAGTCAGTCGGTCAATCAGTCAGTCAATCAATCATGTATTAGTCAGTCAGTCGGTCAATCAGTCAGTCAATCAATCAGTCAGTCAATCAATCAATCAGTCTGTAAGTCAATCTGGGAAAAGTCAGACCATCAATCGCTATCAATGATTGTGTTAATCAATCAGGCTGTCAAGCAGGCAATAGTCAGTCAATCAATCACCTACTCTAGTAGCCAGTCAATGACTTGTGTGCATCAATCAGGCCATCAATCAAGTGAGAGTCACGCAATGGACTTACTCAATCAATCAGTCAATCAGATAGGCAGCTAGTTAGTCAATCAAGCAGTCAGTGAAACACTCCATCATCCAGTCAATCAGAAAGGTCAACAATCAATTAGTGAATTGTCAATCAATCAATCAATCAAGCATTGAGTCAATCTTTGTTGCACACAGATCTGATTTCATATAAACATATTTTTCTCGCAGTGTAGGCGAAACGCACTCACACACACGCACACATATTTACACACACACCTTGTCTCTCGCAGGGTGTGTGTGTGTGTGTTTGTGTGTGTGCTAGGTGTGCCTGTTTGTGGTTAGCTGCTGCTGTTGCTGCTGCTGTTGCTACTGCGGCTGCTGCTGCTGCTGGTGTTGCTGCCGTTGCCGTGCACGTCAAGTGTCCTTAAACGGATTAAGGGTGAATGATAGCGGCTTATGTCTTAGGTGTGTCTGGTGTCCTTTTGTGAAATACGCCCCATGCCCACTCGCCAGTCTCCGCCCACTTCCCCACCTGCCTCGTTTGGCTCACCTAATGCCCTCTTGTGCTGCTGTTGCTGTTGCTACAGTTGTTGTTGCTGTTGTCGATGTTGCTGTTGTTGCTGCTGTTTTCACATTTTATTGCGGCTTTGCTGTCCTGTTCGGCTGGGTCGTCCTAGCCGCGGGGCAGCTCCTGGCGACGGCATTTTGCTTGGCTCTTGACTTTTGACTTCGTCGAAGGGAGATGAGGTGGAAGAGAGAGAGAGAGAGAGAGAGAGAGAGAGAGAGAGAGAGAGAGAGATAGAGATATAGATAGAGGTAGAGGTAGAGGTAGAGGTAGAGGTAGAGGTAGAGGTAGAGGTAGAGGTAGAGGTATATGTACATATATATATATATATATATATATATATATATATATAGAGAGAGAGAGAGAGAGGGAGAAAGACTTGGACTCTCTTAAAGAGAGGGAGAGACTTGTATCCTCTTAGAGAGAGAGAGAGGTAAAGACCTCTACTTCAAATATCGGATGGAGCTTTGGAACTAGTTCCACTGCCAGCTTGAAGGTCTTACTTTAAAATCAAATTGAATCGCTCACAAAAGAACTAGTTCCGCTCATACGACAGCTCATGCAGTTAAAGCTGCAATTACAACTGGAACCCAAACGAATAGGCCTCTGGCTGCAGCTGCGTGTGCTCAGCTATGGAGACAGACAACATGTGGCATTGCGTGGCCTCGACTGCATCTGCTTGGCTGTCTAAGCGAAAGACAATTAAAAAGTTGCCGCCCGAAAATTGCCGCGAAATTGGCGGCTTTTCGCGGCGGCAAAAACTCAACTTGTGGCACGTACGGCAACTGCAACGAGCAACAAGAACAACATCAGCTGTCTCTGCTGCTGTCGCTGCTGCTGCCTATAGACAATGACACAAATCAGAAAGTTGAAGGCAATGCAAAGTTTATGCGAGCAGCTCAAGCAATGGCCCGCCCTCCACTCGACGGCTGTTTAATTTTCTTGTCTAATTGCGTGGCGCAACAACAAATTGAAGTCGGAGCAAGTGGCAGACAGGCGGGAACAATGCGGCGTATACGTGATTTATTTGCAGCACAAGACAGCTGCCAATGAAGTAGGGGGTAGGGTGTTGAGGGTCTAGGGGTTGGTTTCTCTAGCTTAGCCATAGACTTGCTGCTCAGTGTCAATATTTATAAAATATTTGTAAAATACGTGCCAATGCCTCGGAAAGTTAAAAATCAATTGCCAAACACGGGATGCGTTACATGAGGTTGAACAACCCGAGCAGAGGAGAAGAGGCAGGGCGAGAGAAAGAGAGAAGGGAGTGTGCGCTTGAGAGTGGACAGCATTTGAAAGCCAATCCGTTTACTTCCATTGACAGTTGTGCGACACATGCGTCACACACACAAACACACACACACACACACGCACGCAGACTGCCAAAACACTGCGACCTCCTCCCATTGGACAGTCAATAAAAACAAGTTGTTGTTGTTGCCCGGAAAATATGTCACCAGCGGGTGAAAAGCACTCAAATTAATAAACTCCATAAAATGTGAGCGCAGACAGTTATGAAACAAGTCCATGGAGAGCTAGGGCATTGAACGACTGCAAGACACCCTGCTGGAAAAAAGTGAGACCCCTGAGGAGAGACTCCTAAGCAGAGACCCCTAAGGAGAGACCCCTAAGCAGAGAGCCCTAAGCAGAGACCCCTAAGCAGAGACCCCTAAGGAGAGACCCCTAAGGAGAGACTCCTAAGGAGAGACCCCTAAGCAGAGAGCCCTAAGCAGAGACCCCTAAGCAGAGACCCCTAAGGAGAGACCCCTAAGGAGAGACTCCTAAGGAGAGACCCCTAAGGGGAGACCCCTAAGGAGAGACCCCTAAGCAGAGACCCCTAAGGAGAGACCCCTAAGGAGAGTCCCCCAAGGAGCAGAGACCCCTAAGGAGAGACCCCTAAGCAAAGACCCCTAAGGAGAGACTCCTAAGAAGAGACCCTTAAGGAGAGACCCCTAAGCAGAGACTCCTATGGAGGGGAGTTGTTCAGGCAGAGATATACCATTTTCAGCTAATCTTAAGAGAGGATCGTCGACTATTTAGCTGTCAAGTTTGGGGAGCTACAGAAGTAATGACCTCTACGCCTCAGGAGGAAACGTTTAGACGAATGCTGGGAGGGTAGGAGGAAAGGCTGAAGGAAAGGAAAAGCGAACCAATATACTCTTCTCACTTCAAGAATGAGCATATAGTACGCGTGACTATTGTGGGGTATCTAAGAACTTGTATACCCCCAATGGCAGCTGCATCACATCGCACAGCTGCTAAGCTGCCTCAACTCTTGCCTAACTCAATCTCCGTCTCACCTGACTTCTCTCCACTGCAGACCTGACTTTAGCCTGATCCACACCACACTTCGACTTTTACAGGGTATCAAAAGCAGTAGCGCAAAACAAAGCGAAAAAATGTGAAGGAGGGGAAGAGCACAGAACAAAACAGGGAAAAAAAAAAAACAAAGTAAAGAAAACAAAAACCGAAAACGAAAACGAACTTCGAACAAGAGACGTGTGTGTATGTGTGTGTGTGTGTGTGTGTGTGTAGAGCATTAAGTGGCTGGCACCCAACCGCACCGTTCACACATGCCTCGCCTCCCCTGCAGTCGTCGCTGGCCGCCCCCCACGGATTACCCCTGTAAATCAATGCGGTAGCTGAGGGGGGAGTCAGGAGCAGGAGTCGGCAGACGACAGTCGGAAGATGGGAGATGGCCATGACGGCTGCCGGGCGGGCTGCTCTTGGCCTTTCGCACATCAGACACTCTGTCAAACTTTTGTTAGCAACGGTCAAGGGGGGATGGGGGTGCTAGGGGGTTGGGGTGACGCTAGGCCACTTCAAACTCGCAGACAGAAGTGACTCGTGAGGTGTGTGTGAAACGAATGCCGCATGCACTCAACAGGAGTGAGAGGGAGAGGCTGTAGCTGTGGGTAGGCGGAAACAGCAGCGCTTCAATGGTGACGCTCAAGCTGAAGCTGTCAATTGTTTTTACCGTCTGCACTGGACAAGGGGCAGCCCTTGTCCTTCGCCTTGCCAGTCGAGGACAGAGACAGTGAGGGAGAGGGAGTGAGAGAGAGAGACAGAGAGAGGGGGGAGTGAGTCTCTGCTTTTGTTTGTCAATTTTCACACTCATGAAGAGCTGAACAACAATTGGTACTCGGCGCACAGATTGAGCACCTTCAGCAGAGACGACAACAACAAAAAACGAACTGCGGACAATGCAACAAGTTGCAACTGTCTGTGCGATGATAATGGAAATTTCGCAGCTAGACGAATGAGGACATAGGCAAAGAGTAGGTCGTATAGACTTATAAATTGTTAATACAGCAGTTATGGGATGTCAAAATGCAGCTGAAGTTAGGTAAGCAATGCAGCGTAGAGCGAGCCTGGCTGTAGGGCAGAAGAAGGAGCTGATACAGCCTCTAGGGGCAGAGACAGCTCAACTGAACTGCAAAGTCTTCAAGTCTAAGACTCTATTATTGTCTTCTTCAAATCATATTATAGTTGTGGGCGTATTGGTTTGCATGCTGAATATCTGTTAACTTGAGCTAGCATTGAACTGAAACCTCTAGTCCTCTAGTCTCTAGTTACGCGTGGGCACAGACATGGACACGGACGTATGCATATGAACAGTACACAAAACTAATATGCTCTCTTTAGAGTATGCATGGGAGCATGCAAGTGCCATCCTACAGAGCTGGCTCCAGCTGCCTTAAAGTGTTTTTCCTACTATTGAAAACCAAATGAATTTCTCCGAGCAATGCCCTCAGGCTCCAGCTCAATTCCTTGGCTAAATTTGATGAAAGCTTTATTTGTTTCTGGAATAATTTTAATATAAATATTTCACCTCATTTCATTTCATTTAGATTTCTGTTTGTTCTTAATTGATTTTCGCATATACGTATTGAGACAGTTGAGGGGGCGTGGCAGCTGGCAGTAGCTGAAGGAGCAGCAGCAGCAGAGCGAAGCTGTGGTTAAAGCCAAAGTAAAAAGCCCAAGTGAAAGCCAAAGCAAAGCGACAAAACTTTTGCCACAGCCAAGAAAATGCAGACAACTTTTGTCATCTGATTCTCAGTTTTGCACTTTTTGCTGAGGTTTGGCCTCTTTTTTTTAGCATTCAGGATATACCCTGTAAGAGCGGGAACAGTGTCTGCCAGACTTGGGAATATTTTGTAGAAATTTTCATAGAAATGCTGAGAGAGTTTGAGAGAAACTCTTCTCTCTTACAGGGCATCTCTTAGCTCATGCAAGCTGTGCTTCAATCTCTCTCTCTCTCTCTCTCTCTCTCTGCAGCTGTTGTTATGCTTAAAAATAGAAATTTTCATATTTACTAACTTATGCAAAAAGTGGCAGCCGCTGACTGCTGCCTGCCTGGCTGCCCGCCTGCTCCCCTGCCCGCCTGCCCAGGTTGGCTAATGAAATGCAGCTCCTCTCACAGCTCAGCCCTGGCGGGGCCAGCCAAACGTTTAGCTTTGCCAGCTGCCAAAAGTGGAGACACCTTTTTTTTTAGTCGCGCAGACAAAACTTGGCCCTAAGTAAATGCCAGCCAGACGTGTGCATTACCTGCTGCAACAACAGTTGTTGATAGACCCGCAGCAGCTGGCAAATTGTTCGCTTTCGCCCCGGCGCCAAGCGAAAACAATTTGTCGCCGGCAAACAAATTGGAATGCCAGCCGCTGATTATTTCCAGCTCGCCCACAGAAACTAATCTCTAACTCCCGAAGACTCCTCCTACTCAGCTTTAACTCCCACCGCCCTCCACCACCTAAAGGTCAGCTCAATGCAGTCCTTTGTGACTTCAATTTGCATTCGCCAAGTCTCAACTCGAGCACTGGAATCAGATCTCTGACAAAAAGCAAAATAAACTTGACTAGGTGGCAACTCCACACAGGTATATATATATATATATATATATGTATATATATATATATATATATATATATATATATATATATATATATATATATATATATATATATATATTTACATAACTCAATATAAATATGTAATATGAGGCTTTAATTGAGCTGTCAGCTTGTCAGGGGAGAAGTTAGCATTTCAGTGTTGTAAAACAAAGTAAAATGCCTGTTTCTGGGCCAGGTGGCAACGCCACTGAGTTAACGCTGGCAAATAATAGTCAAGTCAGAAGTTAATAAGGCTAGACTGCATATTGAGTAAGAAAATTGCATTAAAATTGACATTTAAGTGTTGTAAAATGCAGTAAGTTACCCAACACTGACCAAGTGTAACCAGTGCTGGCAAAGAAAGTGATAAAAGCGTAATAAATTGTTGTAAACATATGTGATTGACAGCGTCAAGGTGCTGTGAATTGAGCGTATTCGAGCTGACCAGTGTTGGTAAACGTATTACTGAACGCAGCTGACATTGGCATATGGGGGCCACTTAGGCGCACACAAGTCGCTGCACGAGACTGCATATATAAATAGGCATAGGCAAGAGTGTACCCAAGTGAGAGAGAGAGAGAGACAGAGAGAGAGAGAGAGAGAGAGGGGGGAGAGAAAGAGAGAGAGAGGGGGGAGAGAGAGAGAGAGTAGCATGTGTAGAGTTGTGGCAAAAGTTGTTTTAGGTGTGTGGCGCATTTTGGGGGGGGCAACTTGGGAGCAACTTTGCACCAATTAAACTTGTTAAAACGCTCGTTTTCGGTTATCCAAAAGCTGACAACTTCACTACACAAAACTCTAATTACATTTTGTGAATGCACACACACACACACACACACACACGCACTCACACACGCACCCATACACAGATGGATGCATGTGTAAGGCGAGCAGCCCTTGGTTGTGCATAATTAAAAGTTATTTTATTGTTGTGCAGAGCGCAACAACAAGTTTTGTCGCCTCAAAACCCGATGACTGGGCTCGGGGCTGCGTCTGGGGCTGCCTTGAAGAAAGGGATAGATGGGGGCGGGGTGGGGCGGATGTCTGGGGGGGACGGACACTTGTGTGGTTAGCTAATAAGCCATGACAATGTTGTATAACTAGCCACAGATCAAAGTTTAACCAGTGTTGAGTAGGAGAGAGCGAGGTAGTGTTGAAAAGCAGACGAAGAAAGATAATTAACTACGAGGAAATTGAAAGAGAGGCAAATAATTGGGAGAGATAGAGATAGAGATAGAGATGGAGATAGAGATAGAGATAGAGATAGAGATAGAGATAGAGATAGAGATAGAGATAGAGATAGAGATAGAGATAGAGATAGAGATAGAGATAGAGATAGAGATAGAGATAGAGATAGAGATAGAGATAGAGATAGAGATAGAGATAGAGATAGAGATAGAGATAGAGATAGAGATAGAGATAGAGATAGAGATAGAGATAGAGATAGAGATAGAGATAGAGATAGAGATAGAGATAGAGATAGAGATAGAGATAGAGATAGAGATAGAGATAGAGATAGAGATAGAGATAGAGATAGAGATAGAGATAGAGATAGAGATAGAGATAGAGATAGAGATATATAAGATATATAAGATATATAAGATATATAAGATATATAAGATATATAAGATATATAAGATATATAAGAGATGAGAGATGATAATGAGGGAGAGAGATAGAGATAGAGGAAGGTAGAAGAGAGAGATATGTAAGTGGTAGAGGTTGAAAGAAAAAGAGGAATGGGAGAGAGAAAGAGAAAGAGGGAAGAAAGAAGGGGAAAACTGCAATAAAAAAGAGTTTGGGGAGAGAGAGAGAGAGAGAGAGAGAGAGAGAAAGCGAAAGCGAAAGAGAGAGAGAGAAAGATGAGAGTTAAGAGATGATAGATAATAGATGATAGATAAGGTAGAGGAAGAGGAAGAGGAAGAGATAGAGATAGAAATGGAAAGAGCTCTTTCTGTGTGAGAGATGAGACGGAGAGAGAAGCAAATGAAGACAGATATAGAAGACAGATATATGAGCCGTTAGAGAGCCGATAAAATCATCATCAAATACCGATTGATTGACGATTGATCGACTATATCAATATGGGCTATAAAAGTGCAGCAAATCGATCATAATTGCTAGATTACTAGACGACAGATATTATGACTCCATTTATAGTCGTCATATTCGATAGGCATTTAGTGATATCGTGACAATGTTACTGAAATGGCCATTGCATGGGCATAAAAAGGCTTTTAGGACTCGGCATGAAAGACCTAATTCCATTTGGGATTTGCGAGTCGAGTTGAGTAAGTGCCAAGAGCTGAGGGCGCTTCGATTGGCTTCCATAAAGCTCTTGATTTGCGTTTCGCCGTGTTTTTTCTGCTTCTTTATACTTTTTTTTTTTTTTTTTTTTTTTGGTATTTTATCTTTAAGCTTGGCCGCAACTTTTAATTGCCAAAGTTGGCCGGCGGCCAGGCTAATGGCTAATAAACATAAAAAGATGGCCTAAAAGCGATGTACATAAAACCGAAACCAAATTAATATATCCTTGGAGACCGGAGACCAGAGAGACTGACTCCGGCTCTGAATGGAATGGAATTTTCTGCTCCTGTTGGTATTGTTGTTGTTGTTGCTGCTGCTGAGCAAGACAAGCTGAGGCGTGGCAGTTGCTGCGCAATTTTGCGGCAGCAGCTGCTAATTCTGTCAAAATCACACAAAGCAATACATCACACATGCTTCAGCACTCCCACTCCCACTCCCACTGCCACTCGCACACCACTCCACACACAGTTCCATCAGTCGCCTGGACAAATTCATGGCGCCACTCGACGATAGATTGCAGCGGGCCCAGCTCACAGCTCCGAGCTCCGAGCTCCCAGCTCCCAGTTTCCAGTTTCGAATTGCGAGTTTTCCCAGTTCCCATTGCAATTGTGTTGTGCATTCACGCATTCATTGTCAGCGTGTGTGTGTGTGTGCCCCCTTAACCCTCTGCGCTGAGTGCCACAGCTGAGATTCTCTACTCTCCTCTCTCTCTCTCTTTCTCTCTCTCTTTGCTCTTGGGCCAAAAATTGCACCGGCATTTGACAGCCACCGCATCCATTCAACCCATTCAACGATATTTGCTTTAGCTCCGCTCGCTTTTCCACAACTCTCCGCCTCTCCGCCTCTCCCACTCTCTCCTCCCCTTCTCTCCCACTCTCTTTGTTGTTTATTTCTCTTATTTTTCCCTTTTGACAGATAGCGCTGTGTTTTGTTGTATAGCCTGACGTTGAGATAATGCAAATATACTTTAAAGCAGCTTTATTCAAAGGATTCTGCTGACTATCTGGCAACTCTATGCCGCTAAAGAGTTGCCAGATCTGAAACTATTGGCTAATTTAAGATATTTGTAATGCATGAATACAGCTTCAGTTTCTATACATATCCTATGTTAAGAGTGCTATAGAGACAGTCTCAGTCCGACCCAGCAAGAGTGATACTACTTTCGATAACTATATATCAGCAGTTCTATAAGTTATCGATGGCATGCAGCTATTATAATATTTAATGAAGTTTGCCATTTAATCAAAGCATAGCTGAGTTGCCCATTGACATAATTTACAAGCCCATACCTAAGCCCACAGAGATCACTTCAATATTTAGCCGGAATTAATATAATATACCCCACACCCTTTAGCTAGCTCTTCAGTCTTAAGTCGCATGGCTGTCAGCAAACTCAATTAGTTAACTGAAATTCGGATCCATTTGACTTTTGTAGTGCTTCGCATGCCCGAGAAGCTCGAGTGTGGCTCGAGTCTACTTCAAGATGCTTCAAATGCAAACAACAAAAGCAACTCGGATACATTTCTCTGGGAGTCTGAGAGGGGGTCGGGCTGGGCGCCCTCAACTATTTGCCCGGTCATTCAATTAGGAATAGATAATTCCCACAAAAATGCTACAGTTACATGCAATCACAATTAAACAGAGCCAAATCTAGCCGTACTCGACTAGCAGATACCCTGTTAAGGGGGGCAAACGGTGAGTGATATATGAGAAGTTGTATACTATCTGGTGACTGAGAGCATATATATGAAGCCCCATACTAAAGAGGGCTACTATAACATAGATACATCATACATACATCATGATGTAGGGTTATGCTAATGCATACATTATGAACTGATGTAATGCAAAAGCATTCAGTGAAGCATAGCATATTGCATTGGGCTATAGCTGTGCATACATCAAGATGTACACTCATATCACACACCTTTACGTCATAATGTACACTCATATCACACACCTTTACATCGTGATGTACGCTCATATCACACACCTTTACATCCTGATGTACGCTCATATCACACACCTTTACATCATGATGTACACTCATATCACACCTTTACATCCTGATGTACGCTCATATCACACACCTTTACGTCATAATGTACACTCATATCACACACCTTTACATCTTGATGTACGCTCATATCACACACCTTTACATCCTGATGTACGCTCATATCACACACCTTTACATCATGATGTACACTCATATCACACCTTTACATCCTGATGTACGCTCATATCACACACCTTTACATCATGATGTACATACGTGATGTACACACATTACAAGCACTTTAACAACATGATGGCATCATAGTCAATATAGTCACAGTTAAGCTCTTTCTCCTTCTCTCTCTCTCTCTCTCTCTCTCTCTCTCTCTCTGTACCACTAATATACCCACTTCACCCACAATTGTTTACAGGGTATCTGCACAGTAAATATGCATAAAATTTGCAGCAAAAACCAAGAAATAACAGAAAGCAGCACATTTTTTGCTGACTTACCGCTTCAACGAGCTGACTCCAAAAATATATCGAAAAAAAAGAAGTTGTCGGGCATAAGCGACTGCATGATGCTCGTTCGAGGTAAAAAAGTAACGATTCATACTGATAGACAGAGAGCAGGATGAGCAGTCAGAGGCGCGAGCAAGCAGAGATCGGCAGGCGGATGGATGGACAGCACCAAGAGACAGGTACCAATACTCCCCTTTTCACCCACTGAGAGGGCATACAAAAAAGCAAGAGAGAACTGTGAAAATACTTGCAACATTTCTGTGCTGCAAATCAAACAAATCGAGAGTAAATAAAACTCTTTGGATAAATGTTACAACTGCATGTGGAAAATGGAGTGAGCCGAAGATTCAATTAAGGTGGCCGAGCCACAGATGGGGCGAAAGTGATGCGAGGGAGTGGTTCAAAGTGAATCAAACTGACCACGAAAGGATCTCAGAGTACGCTTCTGGCCAGGCATACAGATAAGCCAGCCACTCTTAGGCCTATAGAGCAGAGTTTGATGTGAATAGAGTAAGAGTTATGGCAAGGCCTAAGCAAGCAGACTAAACTAAGTAAACTTATCGATAATTATCGATAGCTTTCGTATCCAAAACTTAATGAATACAAAAATGCTATTCAACTGCAACTTTGCTCACGTTTTGACATCAACTGTTTCGCGCTGTCAAATGTGGGTGGCTGCACAGGGGGGAGAGGGGGGGGGGGCATGTGGGGCGCTGCGGCTAAGAGAGCTATTAAAAACTAAACGAAACGCAAGTTGCGCCACAAACTGAGTGGTCGAGGGGAGCGCTAAAATGTTTCAATTTAAATTAATTATTGTTTGCGCCACAAGTGTCGACGGCTTGTGGCAAGCGGCGAGCAGGGACTGCGACGGGGGGAGGGGAGGGGCAGGGGAGTGTGGCAACAAAAGCAGCCCAACTTTTAATTATGGTTACAAAGATTTTTAGTCCTTGTCTGTGTCTGTGTCTGAGTCTGAGTCTCAGTCCGTGTCCTCTGCTTTCTCTGTTCCCCCTGCTGGCACCGTCTACCCCCCGTCCCTCCGTCCGTCTGCTCTGGCAAGTTTTGACCAACATCGATTAAAACGATGAAAACGCGGAAAATTGCGCCAACTAGGAAAAACTGCAGCGACGGCAAATGAAAATTGCGCGAAGCGAGAAGTTGCACAGCAAAAAAATTGAATTGAAATTAAAGGCAGAGTGAGAGAGGGAGATGCAGAATGAAAGAGAGAGAGAGAGAGAGAGAGAGAGAGAGAGAGAGAGAGGGAGAGATGAAGAGAGAGAGAGAGCAGCAAAAGTGGCACGTTTTTATGAGGTCTGAAAAAGTTGTGGGAAAACGCGATTGCCGCTTAAGATGGGATTGGGATTGTGAAATGAATCAGGCAGAGAAGAGAGAGAGAGAGAAGGAGAGAGAGAGAGATGAAAAGGTAGTGGAGTGTAAGCAACGTTATGCCGTGGTTTGATTTACTTTTTCTGTTTATTTTGTTATATTCCAAATCCAAGTCCAGTTTCTCTCTCTTCCACTCTCTCTCCCCCTCCCTCCCCCCCTCTCTCTCTCTCTCTCTAAGAATCTGGCAGCACACAGCCAAAGGACGCTGTCATAGCAACCAGTAATCGCCTGCGCTGCTGGCTTACAAAAGCTGCTTGCTACAGCCATGAAATGTGCTCGCAGAAGGCAGTTTCAAGCAGAGCTTAAACCGCTGCAATTAGCTTAATTATTATGAAACTTGAAGTGAAGTAAAGCTGAATCAGAAGCATTTTTCAGGGTTCGATTGTTTTGAAGAAGTCAGCTGAAGCATCCTGTTGGCAAGCTGAGACTGAGCTGAGCTGAAAGATTGCTTCATCAATGCTCAATACACAGCCATATATTTCTTCCTTTTTCTCATAGTATCTTTCTCTCTCTCTCTCACACATTCGCTATCCCTCTCTTACTTTCTCATTGCTCTTCTACTTCTTTCTCTCTCTCGCTCGCTCGCTTAGGCTATCTTTCTCTATCTTTTCCTCGATCTTTCATTTGCACTCTCTTTCTTTCTCTGTCTCTCTTACTCTCATTCTCTCTCTCTCTCTCTTTGTAACTCTCTCACTCTCTCTCTCTCTCTCTTTGTAACTCTCTCACCTCTCTCTCTCTCTCTTTGTAACTCTCTCACTCTCTCTCTCTCTCTCTCTTTGTAACTCTCTCTCTCTCTCTCTCTCTCTCTCTCCCTCCCTCTCTCTCTCTCTCTCTCTCTGTAACTCTCCCTCTCTCTTTGTAACTCTCTCTCTCTCTCTCTCTCTCTTTGTAACTCTCTCTTCTCTCTCTCTCTCTCTCTCTCTCTCTCTCTCTCTCTCTCTGTAACTCTCCCTCTCTCTTTGTAACTCTCTCTCACTCTCTCTCTCTCTCTCTCTCTCTGTTTATACCACCCATTCTCCTCCCTCACTATGTTTTTCTCTCCCTCTCTGCATCACTGAATCCCTCCACTACTTTCTCTCTCTCTCTCCTTCTTTCTCCTTCACTTCAACTCCCCCTCTCGCTCATCATCGGCACTCTCTCTCTCTCTCTTTCTCTTTCGTTCTCTCTCTCCCTATCACTTCAACTCCCTCTTCCTCTCTCCACTTCCCCTCCCCTCCCTCTCCCTCTCTCTCTCATCATTAGCACACTAATTGAATTTCATTCACTCGCTTAACCCATTGCTGCCCATCGGGCTGGGAACTGACCGCAGCCACTTGCCACTTACTTGCTGCCTCCTGCTGCTCCTTCCCGCTTCTTCTTGTTGTTGCTTTCGCCTTTTATTCGCTAACTGCAATTTTTTTTATATTGCAGCCACACCCACCTTTGGATGACGCCCCGCCCGCATACCGCAAACGCTGCGAAAATTTGCTGGAAATTCAATTTGAGGAAAACTTGAAAATGCCAACAGCAACGCCTAGCCTCGCCTCGCCTCGCCTCGCCACAAATCTGAAGTCACCTTGAAGTGAGCGCTCGCCCAGCCCCCTATCCCTACGCCTCTGCACTGCACTCAACCAGCGCTGCTGCTGCTGCTCCTTGAAGCTCATGTTTATCCATGATATTTAATTGGCTGCGCCGCACAGCAAAAGCCACAGCTTGAGCTGAGAGAGAGTGAGAGGGAGAGTGGGAGTGGGCGTGGGTAGATGAAAGTTGTGTTTGCCACTTGTTATACTGTAAATTGGCGCTAATTTATCAGCACAATGACGCCACCTGGCGCCTTAATTAGCGCGCGACTTTAAGGCCAGTTGCTGTTGCCCAACGGCTTTAAGCTGCGTAGACTCAGCAGCCCTGCACCTCCGCTGGCCAGACGTGACGTGACAATAATACCTAAAAAAAGAAGAGAAGTACACACACACACACACACACCTCTATATATACATATATATATAGAGAGAGAGAGAGACAGAGAGAGAGAGAAAGAGAAATTCTGTGCACCGCGGGGCATAACATGTCGCTGCATAAATTTTACGCTCATCACCTGCTGCCAGAGTCGAGTGTGTGTCGAGAGTGAGTTTGTGTGACCTTGTTGTTGTTCACATACCCTGTAATTATGAAGAGCGCAGGGCTAGAGCTGCCTATGACCCCAAGGAACTCGAAAGCTCTCATGATATGAAAAGATTACATATGTAGACTTTCACTTCATAACGAACAAGTTGAAAACAAAATTCAAAAAGTATAAAAAAAAGTAAGCCAAATATGATAATTTAGGCTGACCAACTAAGTGTGAGAGTAAAGCAAAAACTGTCTGAGCTATTATCATGGTATTGGCTTTATTTTAAAGCTACATCCACGCCTTTAAATAAAATAAAAAGTTTCATTCAAATGAACTTATCGGCCCTTAACTTATCCCCCCTCAAGCGTAAGGCTCTACTTTGCATGACTCGACTTGAGCTGTTAAGCGAGCCTCAAGTTAGCTGTATACCTCAGAGTCTGCTTCATATACAGCTGGCATATCTTAGGCAATGTATATCGAACAGCTGCGTGTTATCGATAACTTTCATAACAGCAACAGCAGCGTTATCGGAAATGTTATCGCTCAGGCATGTGCCCAGCGTGTGGTCTAGATATGAGTATTAGAGTACAGACTTATAGCATATATGCGGATATATATGCTCTCTATAATTACAGGGTACTCATCAGTCGAGCCAGCTCGGCGTACGCCTTTCGACTTGTTGTTGAGTTACTTATTTAGCATACTTTTCCTTTATTTTTGCTTCTTTTTTCCCTCCTTTTTTAGCACATACATCTATATGGATATGGTGTCACATACTTTTGTGCGGCGTGACACAGCAGAGGGGGTGGGTGAGCGAGGGGTGGGAGTGAGAGCGAGAGAGAGAGAGAGAGAGGGGTAGGTGGAGAGACGGGCCTGCCTAGTGTCGAGTGCTGAGCCCTTGGCTCGTAAACAAATTGAATTGAAGTCATAAAAGTCGTCGCCAAGACGCGAATGATGCGCATTGCCTACCTTACACACACACACACACACACACACACACAGGCGCACACACACACACATACAGAGAGCCTTTGCGTATGCTGCGTGTCAGTGATTGCGACATTTGCACGCTTTGCAAGCAGCGCCCCAGCTCCAGGTTCGGCTTCAGCTTCTGTTCCACTGCTTCTGCTGCTTGTCAGCGCCATTATGTCGCACTTGTTAAATCCGTGCGAGAGAGTGTGCACACACACACACACACCCGCACACACACACACACACAGGCAGGAGGCAGCTTCCCTTTTTTTATGGCTCAATAAAAATACAATACGTTACAATTGAATTGAACTCAATTGAATTTGATTGAAGTTGTAAAGCTCAGACAGCCTCTATGTAGGTGTGCGTGTGTGTGTGTGTGTGTGTGTGTGTGTGTGTGTGACAGCAACAACAAAATGCAATAATGTATCGCCCAAAGAGAGAGAGAGAGAGAGAGAGAGAGGTGTCACTGAATGGCATGCGAAGCGTTTGCTCCATATGATAATGAAGTTCCCACAATGATCATCAGCCATCATCTTCATCAACATCATTATGAGTGCTGCTGTTGTTGTAATGCTATTGATGATGATGCTGATAAAGTGCTCGCCATAAATACACTTTGAAGACAAAGTGTCGCAGCACCTTGTGAACCGCAAACTCCCTCCGCCCCCCCACAGAACTGATTATCTATATATATGAATATATATAACTTTATACATATATATATATATATATATATATATATATACATATATATTGTCTGTGCAGAAGCAAGAGAAGTGCCATATGGATTCACACGTATTCAGCGCCGCATTCATTTCGCATATTTCATATTCATATGCGTATTCATAACTCACATATTGACAATATCAATCAGCGGCATTTATTGCTTCCGTCTCGTACGTCCTTTTCTTTTTTTGGCACACTGCACGCTGCGCTTTTACAACACTGGCGCGGCGGAGCCTGCTGCGGCAGGTTATTTATGAATTAAATTCTATTGTGGAGCCTAAAGCTCAGTGGGTCTTAGTGGGAGTGTTAGAAGCAGATTAGAAACTATATTAAATTGAGTTGAGGGCTTAGGCTTTAAGATGAGGTGTAGGATGCAGTATGGGGTGGGGAAATAGTAGTAGTAGTAGTAGAGTAGTAGTAGAGTAGTAGTAGAGTAGTAGTAGAGTAGTAGTAGAGTAGTAGTAGAGTAGTAGTAGAGTAGTAGTAGAGTAGTAGTAGAGTAGTAGTAGAGTAGTAGTAGAGTAGTAGTAGAGTAGTAGTAGAGTAGTAGTAGAGTAGTAGTAGAGTAGTAGTAGAGTAGTAGTAGAGTAGTAGTAGAGTAGTAGTAGAGTAGTAGTAGAGTAGTAGTAGAGTAGTAGTAGAGTAGTAGTAGAGTAGTAGTAGAGTAGTAGTAGAGTAGTAGTAGAGTAGTAGTAGAGTAGTAGTAGAGTAGTAGTAGAGTAGTAGTAGAGTAGTAGTAGAGTAGTAGAGTAGTAGTAGAGTAGAAGTAGAGTAGTAGTAGAGTAGTAGTAGAGTAGTAGATACAGTAGTAGAGTAGTAGTAGAGTAGTAGTAGAGTAGTAGTAGAGTAGTAGTAGAGTAGTAGTAGAGTAGTAGTAGAGTAGTAGTAGAGCAGTAGTAGTAGTTGAGTAGTAGTAGAGCAGTAGTAGAGTTTTAGTATTAATAGTAGTAGAGTAGTACCAGCCCAAAGCATTAACTAAAGTAGTGATAGCATAAGGTCTACAAGTAGGTGAAAGATAATAACAAAATTCAGATGGAAAAGGTATCGAGAAGCCCGTCTAAGCTCTACACAAAAAGTAGTAAGTAGTAGTAGCCCAATAAAAAAGTATCCGATTTCAGCGTGCATAATCCCGGCACTTTCCAAAATCAAAGCGAACAAATGGAACATAAAATCCGAATAATGAACGAAGATGCTATGAATATATGAATCGGGGGCGTTAGCCAGTGTCAGCCCATTGATATCTATTGCCCGCAATTGAGAGGCTTCGCTTAACACCGATTTAGAGTCTCCCCCGGAAAACAGGACTCTCCACTGCTGGCTGCATTTGATTTACGGGACGTGCGACAGAGGCCAATGGGAAAGCCTGTTAATCCCGGAATGCGCCCCGAAGGGGAGCGCTGCGGCTGTGCATTTGACCCATTGCTCGCTTGTTCGCTGGGGGCTTTTCAGTTGCTGTTGCTGCTGTTGTTGTTGTTGTTGTTGTTGTTGTTGTTGTTGTTGTTGTTGTTGTTGTTGCTGGTTGTTGGTTGTGTTGACATTTTTTAATTTCCGTTTTAAATGAAAACCACTTCCGGAGTGGTGCGAATTTCACCTGAAATGCAGCCGGAGGCTCAAAGCTTTTAACGGCTTAAACCCAATGATTAGGCGCACGCGATTGCCGACTCTCGCTCACTCGTCACGTGACACGCATGTAATACAGGATTTATCTAAATCTGTATATATTATCTATTTATTTATAATCTGTCGATCTAAAAATGTTTTAAGAATATAGTTTTAATCTGTGAGTGAAGCTAATTTAATGGGAGAGCTTACTTTAGATATATTTCTATTGAATGATTGACTGAGTGATTGACTTGGTTGAATGATTGACTAATTGACAGGCTTTTCATCTGATTGATTGATGGAGTGGCTCTCTTACTGATTGAACGACTGACTGACTGAGCGAATGACTGATTGATTATATGAATGATTGAGTGATTGATTGATCTAAATTTTTAGCTTAATGATTGACTGATTCATTGATTCACTCACTGATTATCAGATTGATTGATAATGTGCACTGATTGAGTGATTGAGTGATCTAACTGCTTAGCTTAATGATTTACTGATTGATTGATTCAGTAACTGATTATATGATTGATTGATTGGTTGGGTGTAGTGTTTGATTGACTGACTAACTGAGTGATTGATTGATCTAACTGATTAGCTTAATAAGTAACTGATTGACTGATTGACTGATTTATGAGCTGCCCATCTCCCTCACAGATTGATACACTGCCCGATTGACTGGCGATTGACTGCCTGATTAACAATAACAAACTGCTATAACCTGACTTAACAGCGACATTACCAGTCAGGCAGCTCAACTTGTTAACAGAGAGGAGTCTTTGTGCAAGGCTCTATCGAATCTAATCAAAATTATTACTATGCACTGATTCCACTTTTTTCCAATGCCTATGAGAACTTAAAGATAAGAGGAGCAGAGCACGATGATGACGATGACGATGACGAGGATAATGTTGATAAGGTTGCTGCTGTTGCTGTTGCTGTTGACTGGCAAATACGCACATCTGTATGTGCATTTGTCTTGGCCCACACACAGCTAACATGTCAATTGCAGAGTCACACGCACACACACACACACACACACACACACACACACACACACACACACAGACACACACACACACACACACACACACACACACACTTTGGCACGCACTCTTGAGCACGTAGAACGTAGCTGCTGCTGCCGCTCCCTGAAGCTGCACCACAATATGCAACAGCAGCAGCAGCAACAACAAATGGCAGTTGGCTGTTGACAATGCATTTGGGCCCTTACATGTTTAATGATGTATTTACCTATGCCAACTAAACTTGCGCCCAGCAAGAAGGACAGCAACCAGGACAACTCAGGGATACCCCGTAAAACAGAAATATGTAACAGAAAGCGAATGCAAATGAAAGATATATCTAAAACTGGAAGAAACTTTGCAGCTAGCCGGCAAATGCTATAAGACTACGCTTGTTATATCGCAGTCAATGCGACGATAAAATTTCGTAGTCCCAGCTCGAATACTTCCCGAGTTCCATGAGGTCACAGAGACTGTCTGTGATCTGTTTTTCACTGTTTCTTATACAACTTCCCTATGCCAACTTCTTCAACTTGACACTCATTCAGTCAGCTTCAGTTTACAGGGTATCTGTGCAGTCTCATACAGAGCTCAGCTCCATTGACCACTTGGCCCTGGACTGGAATCGGACTCGAGCTGAAACGAATTAAAGCCTGAGTCTGATTGCGAGCGTGCAAATGCCAACACCTTGCGCAAAAGCACCAAGTGCTAACACCCCAATCCAGCTCATCCCCTCTCCCCACTCACACATGCCGTCAAGCCCCCTTCAGCCCCTCCCACCCAAAATATACGCCCACTTTTAATCCACTCAGTCGCCTTAACCCTTGGCAATCGGCAATTGCAAAACCGAATTCGACTGCATTTGACGTGAATTGTTCGAGGCTTGAAATCTATGATTGCAGCTATAACTGTGCACACACAACACACTCTCTCACCCACACACTCACACACACACGGACACGCACAACACACACACTCGTGTATATGTATATGAACTGTGTGTATAAGCAATTGGTAGATGCATAAATTTTGCAAGCTTCTGGCATGTCCTGTCTCTGGGAAAGCATTATAAAATGCAGTGTTCCATGTTCCATTCCCAGCGTTCCGGCTTCAGGTTTGGCAGGTGCCAAGTGCTGCAATTGCAGCCAAGTGGTGCACATGGCATTTTTGATTGTTTATTGTGTTTATTGTTTATTGAAATTGATTACCATAAAATTAATGCATGTCTGCGAGGGAGGGTCATAAAGACAGAGATAGAGATAGAGATAGAGATAGAGATAGAGATAGAGATAGAGATAGAGATAGAGATAGAGATAGAGATAGAGATAGAGATAGAGATAGAGATAGAGATAGAGATAGAGATAGAGATAGAGATAGAGATAGAGATAGAGATAGAGATAGAGATAGAGATAGAGATAGAGATAGAGATAGAGATAGAGATAGAGATAGAGATAGAGATAGAGATAGAGATAGAGATAGAGATAGAGATAGAGATAGAGATAGATATAGAGATGCAGATACAGATACAGATACAGATACAGATACAGATACAGATACAGATACAGATACAGATACAGATACAGATACAGATACAGATACAGATACAGATACAGATACAGATACAGATACAGATACAGATACAGATACAGATACAGATACAGATACAGATACAGATACAGATACAGATACAGATACAGATACAGATACAGATACAGATACAGATACAGATACAGATACAGATACAGATACAGATAGCGCTGCCTGAGAGAGGGTTGCAATTGATTAAGTTCGACATTTCGAGTGCTCACTGTGGCTAGTTAGTCAGACCGGAATCAACTCGAAATGGTTTCTCGTTGATTATTGATTTGTTGGTCGACTTTGAGGTGGCGCCTAATGGGCTTGCTTAGCTTTTAAGTCACAAGATTAGGCAGGTTTTTGTAGCCACAGCTGCACATCAGCCGCTCTGCTCCTCGCCTCTACTGCTTAACTAGCCCCAGCCCCTGTTTAGTTGCCTCGCTGGGGCCCCGCCTCTAGTTGAGATTCGATTTCTGTGCCTAACTCACGTGCTGACCACAAAATTGATGAGGCTGGCAGGCGCTGGGCCTGGCTGGACTTCAAGGACTGCAATAAACATTGAAGAGCGTCAAGACATGACAAAGGATATTGGCCAAGCGAGGCCGAAGGATGGAGAAAGGCGAGAGACTGAGCGATAGTGAGGGAGGGTGAGGGAGAGACAGGGAACAGGGGCGAAGCCAATGAGCCATGATGAGAGCAAATCGATTGCTCAACTGCAAAACCACAAAACGAGTTTAAGTTCCCTCTCCAAAGCAAAAAAAGTAGAGAATGGAAGAGGATACGACTACGAAATACCCTGTATAGTTCACTTTGCATGGGTGCAAAGAAAAATAAAGAAAATAAAAGAAAGAAAAAAGCAGTCGACTGCAGCTCATTCGAGTTCTTTGCAAAGAAAGTAGCCGACTGAGAGATACCCTGTAATCCAATCGAGGAAGTAACTGAATACAATATGCCTCTCACCTTAGCCAGGCTAAGAAGTAGAAATGTTTTAGCTTGCTTTAAGCTCAGGCATACTGCACAGCATAGGCTACGATGAGTATGAGATACCCTGTAATTAGTATTGAAATACTTGCGCTCTCGTTCACAGCAAATGCACTTCAGTCCTCTGCCCTTTACATGCACTTACTCAAAACCATGCTACCCGCTCGCATTGCATGCCTCACAGGGTATTCAAAAACTGTAGCTAACTAATGCGAGCAAGTGAATAGCTTTTGCTTGTGCTTTAAATCACGCGCTGCGACACAGCAAATCAATTTCATAAAAATGCACGAGAGATAGGTGAACATGGGCGAGGGCCAGGGTGAGAGCGTCTCAGCACGTAATCTAGTCAAGGGGGGTGAGGCGGGCAGCGGGGCTGGAAAGTCAGCGAGAAAGAAGACATCTCCGGCAGCCATCCATCAAAAGCGTTTTGGCGCCCCAAGCGTTAATCGTTGTCAAAACCTGATAAAGACTGATTGAGTGCTTAATGGCAAAAGCGGAATACAGCATAGCAGAGCACGCCAGGACACACACCAGGACACACCAGGATACTCCCACACACACACACACACACACACACAAAGTGAAGCGACTTTATGGTAATCAAATGAAAATGAAAAGAAGAAGAAAAAAAGAACGCAATTTCTGGCTAAAAATGTTTTGACGCAAACGTGGCCCATCGATATATTTAGCATCGATACCTAACGGTACTTCCTCAATACACGCACACACACACACACACACACACACACCTCAGTCGGCAGGCATTGATGAAGATTGAGCATTTGGCTAAACATTTGAAGTTCTGATTTACTTGGAGCCAGGCAAAGACTTTGCCTTTAAAGCCAACTATTTTTATTGTCTATGGCCAATGGCTAGCTGAGCAGTGAAGGCAGAGAGAGCGAGAGACAGGGATAGAGAGAAAGAGAGAGAGAGAGAGAGAGAGAGAGAGAGGGAGAGAGGGAGAGACAGAGAGAGAGAGAGAGAGCACGTGTTGGCTGGGCATAAGAGGCATACCCTAGAGTTTGCTTTGTTTTTGGCTTTTCAATTGCAGCAGCTGAAATTATTTGCATATGGCTCATGCTCATGTGTGTGTGTGTGTGTGTGTGTGTACGTCTGCTGACTGCCTTAAGCGGCTGCAAGTGAAGCGCACAAGCACTTGGCACATGGCACAAGCAAAATTTTTACTCCAAAAGATGTAAAAAAGAAAGAAAATTTTTGTGCGAGCGCAAATAAAACGCGCTCAACACACACACAGACAACACACACACACACACGCTTGGCAAATAAAAAATAGAGAGAAAATGCCTGCTTTAAGCAGCACAGGAAAATATGTTGTAGCTGCATGTGCCGCACATGCCGGGCGTATGCGTAACGTGTGCTCGAAATATGAAGTGGAACATGTTTGACAAGAATTCCAAGAACTTTAACAACATTCAGATTATAGATAGATAAGATATATGTAGAGAGAGGGCGCTGGCACATGCAGCTGCCTTACAGGGTATCTCGAGTATATCATATGGGATAGCAACTCTTATGATAGTTTCTGTTAGCTAGGGTATGCTAGCGCTAATATGCCCAATTTTAGCAGCTTAGCTCTGCTCATGGCTGAGTTCACATAGGCTCTCTCTCTCTCACTCTCTCTCTCTCTCTCTCTGTCTCCACACACTTACAGGGTATATATTTATCACACATTTCACTCAACTCATCTTATCTCAGCCAATAATTAACAGGCCTTATCCCATATGCAGTCGAAGTTTTCTGATTCCACTTAATAATCGCTAATACGCTGATGATATCCTTGGAGTTATAGAGCCATTCGCAGCCAATCTTAAGTTAGTTTTCGTTTCACGAATTCGAGCCAAAGTTAATGTCTATATTTATGGACTTAACCTTAGGCCGTTCATGGCCCTGGGGGATACGTCATACGCTCGATAGATAGATATATAGTTTGTGCTCTTATCGTAGTTAAAGGATTCGATTGGCTTTTGCCTTTTAGCTGTGATTCGCGGGGCGGAACTAGTTGCGTGCCGCTTGCCCATTAACAAGGCCACAAATTAATTAATTAAAGCGCTTTAAGTGGCCAAAAGAGAAAGAAAAATAAACAGTGGAACGCCACGGAGCCACGGATAGACAGATGGGACGGGGCGGGGCGAGGCGGGGTGGTGCGGCAGGGGAAGATCCACTAAGAAATTACAAGAGAATTCGATACGTTTCCAATTGGAAGTTATCAAAGAGGAGCAGTGAGCAAGCACGACTAGCAGATGCCCTGTAAGGCAAGAGGAAGGAGCAGAAGAAGTGGAGGAAGAGACAGAAGATGAAGAAGAGGAGGAAGAGGAAGAAGGCAAAGACAAAGAAGAAGAAGATGTAGAGAAAGATAAGGAAGGAGAGACCAAAGAAGAAGAAGCAGCATAGGAAGAAGATAGAAGGCAGAAGCGCTCAGTTTCATTACAGGGTATCTCACAGTCAGTAGCGGATAACTCTCATACCAATTCTTATTTTACAGGGTATTAAAGCTCTGATACCAAATTTCAGCAGCTAGGCGCTGCTTTGCTCTGAGTTCGAATAGGTTTGATTGCCCTCGGCTCGATATGCCCCACATAAGCTCCGCTAAGCACATTTACAGGGTATCTGGCGTTGCAAAAACATTTGCTTATTTCATTACATTAAACCTATATTGGGCATATCGAAAGAGCTGACTCTGGCCAGCTCAACTTCTAGCTATATCCATTCCCTGCCTTCTCTCCCTCTCTCTGTCTCTCTCTTTCTCTCTCTCTCTCTCTCTCGCTTATGCTCTCTCCGTCTCTTTCTAGTTATATTTTAATTATCAGAAAAGTTTCGTATTATTTTTTTATGTCTTTTGCCTTTTCGTCTTTCATTTGCTTAAGCCTTTTTTGGCGGCAACAACAACTTTAAGCCCAGCTCCCCGCCCCCAACGACGGCTGTAGCCCCTTTGGCAACATTTTGTGCCTTGTCATGTTTTAATGGGCGCTTGAGGAGCGTCGGGCGCACGGGGGGAGCAACAATAACAACGGCAATAAAATGCTATGAGTCCTGCCATTTATGAGCCCATTACAAACATTTCTTGCCCCTTCTACAACGTCTTCGGCTTCGGCTTCTGCTTCCGTTTCGTCTTCTGCTTCTACATCATCATCGTCTTCTGCTGCGCTTAGCTTTGGCTCTGGCACTCAGGACATTTGCTGCCACTCTCATAAGTCATTAACATTTTAAAAGGTTTTCCTAGTATATGCAATATCATCATCATCATCGCCATCAGGCATTGCCTTTAGACCCAGCCCATCGTCGCATTCCCATCAGTCTTTGTCTTTAAGGTGCGCTCCACTCACAATCACACGCTCTCGGATTTACATAATATATATTTCTCTCTCTCTCTCTCTCTCTCTATTGAAATCAATTTCGAGCGAGAAATACAAATCTCTGATATCATTTCATTAGTTCCATAAATATTTATTCAATTTATTGTTGCCGTTGTTGTCGCTTTCATCCATAATTTATCAATATTTGTGGCGCGCTTCTCTCTCCTGGCGCTGGCTTCTTTCGTCACGCTTCTCTCTGCTGCTGCTGCTGCTGCTGCTGCTGCTGTCGTCCAAAACATTTTCGCTGACAAATTTTCTAATCCAATTGATTTGCGCTGCGGGCCATGTGGCACACCCATGCAAGTACCTATGGACCCTACCTCCCCATACCTCTCCTATCTCCACCCCCAGCTCCGTCTCGTAATGCCCGCCCGCCATCGCATAGCTTGTACGACCGCAATGTGCGTTGTTTATCTTCATGAATTTATCAACGAAGCGCAAGAAAAAACACATCTTCTATGCAGTAGAGGCTGCAAGACTACTAGATACCCTGTAAACTGTAGTGTTGGGCGATGAATAAGAGAGAGAGATAGAAGACAGAGAAAGATAAAAAGTGTGTGTATAATATACATATATTCAAGTAGTTCCATTTAATATCATCTAATAGCAGCAAATTATAGGGTATTTGACCCGTTTTGTTAATATTTTTTCGTAAGTCTAACATAAACTCAGCTACGTACCAAATTTGCTTGGCCTAGCTCTAGTAATTCCCGAGTTACTTGGGCTCACAAATGGTATAAGAGGTCTTACATATGCGAGAGCTAAAGCTAGGCAGCTACAAGCAGGCCTAAGAGGTCAGGAACCATCATTAGTCACATTTATCATAGTCTCACATACCCCATTCTCTGTCTTACAGGGTATACACTCAACAACAAAAAAAAGGCGAAGCAGATATAATAATAATAATATTTGTGTTTGCTCTGCTGCTGGATTTTATTTATGTGTGTTGTACGGAGATACATGTATCAATGGATGTTCCTGGCTTGTCGCATTAGTAATGCAAAATTTTGTCATGCAGACAGACACCCACCCCCGCCCCCTCTCTCTCGCTCGCTCCCACTCTCCCTCTTTCTCTATCTCTCTTTCTCTTGTGCATCGCATATCTATTG